>VZRE01012472.1:212641-323638 GCA_013396775.1 Cephalopterus ornatus
GGGCAGGAGAGTCAGCGCCCTGAGGGACACAGGGTCCGTGCCCTGAGGGGTACAGGGTCCGTGCCCTGAGGGGAGGGAGCGGCAGTCTGTGCCTTGAGGGGATACAGAGTTCGAGACCTGAGGGGATGAAGGGTGTGTGCCCTGAGGCGATATAGCGTACCCGTGCCCTGCATAACCCGCCCTGAGGCGATGGCGGCTGCCTATGCTGAGGTGGCGGCGGTTCCCCACCGCACGGACGGTCCCGTGGGAGCGCTGCACCCTGCGCGTCCCTGTCTGCGGCAGTGGGGGTTCCCCACCACACGGATGGACCCACAGGAACACTGTGCCCTGCCTGTCCTTGTCTGCGGCGATGGCGAGTCCCCACCAAACGACTGGTGCCACATGAGCAGTGCGCCCTGCGTGTCCCGCCCTGAGGCGATTCCCGAATCCCGACCTCCCAAACTCGGCTTTCCAAGCACGCTGCATCGAGTTGGGGCAGGCCTGAGGGAATGCCCTGTCCGTGCCTGCACCTCTTTGCCCTCCGAGAGCGCTTCACGGTGCTGGTGCGGGTTTGAGGCACTTCCCGATCCCCAGCCTCATGGAACCGACCCTTCAGGAGTGCCGGGCCATGTTGGTGCAGGTTTGAGGTGCTGCCATGTCACCTGGCCCTCAACCCGGGCCCTCCATCAGTGCCCGCTGTCCCTGCACAGCCCTGAGGTGCTGCTCTACCACCTGACCTCCCCAAATTGTCCCTCCCAGAGCCTTGCCCTGAGGTGCTGCTGAGAACAGCCCCCTGAGAACAGCCCTCCATCCCAGCAGGGCAGGCACACCCCTGCAGTCCAGCTGCTGGCTCTCTGGTGGTGGCAGCCAGCCCTGTTTCCCTGATCGAAGTGCTGCTGTGCTGTGCCAGGAGCCTGCTGAGGCAGCTGGAATGGGTGGAACACACCACCACAGGATTCCTGCCTTCATCCAGGGAAAGGATGCTGTGTAGGTTGACATGGCCAGGCTGTCTCTGATCGGCCTTGCTGTATCTCAAAGGCAGAGTATGAGCCATAAGATATAGAATTTGCTTCACCAGCCAAATATTTGTCTTTTTTGCTGGCCTCCAGCTAGTTGCAAAGCAAGCTACAGGCAGTCTTCCTCTTCTTCTCAACACACCAAACTCCAGCTACACAAACCACACTACTTGGAGCTGTGGATGAGTGTAACAACTATGTGGTCACAAAACTGGGATGAAGTCTGACATAAGCATTTCTGATCAGTGGGATCTGGCTATGGAGCAGGCAGTCTGCATTAATTTTCAGTACTTTATATTGCAATACTTTGCTCTCGGACAATGCCTTCAATTCATCTTCTCAGGATGGAAACACACCTTTCTGTCCCTCATGGCCCGGAAGTGGTGGAAACCCCAAAACAAAAGAAAGAAATACGCACCCCCAACCAAATCCAACTGGGGCTCTGAGTCACAGAAGAGGAATTCCAGGAGGATTCAGGGACTTCATGAAGGACTTGCTGACTGCTATTGACTCGCTGTGGAAGACACTCAGACCAGCACTAGACTGTTCCAGGTTGCTGGCTGAGCCAAAAGGCTGTGTGCATTCAGCTCCAAGACCCTGCAATTGGCAGACTCACATTAAAGGTATGTGTGTGAGTTTAACGTGGTTCGATTTTTAATCATTCAAATCCCTTTGAAAAAGGTGCACCATTGAGAAATTATTTGCAGAACCAGCAGTGACTGGGTGCAACAGTTTATAGGAACACTGAGATGTTTAGAGGGAAAGAAAACAACAAAACCCAGGTAAAGATGTGGTGGGTGCAGTGTTCGGTGAGAGCTTGCTGGGAGCGCAGAGCACAGTGTTCACGGCATCACGGTGAGATCTGTCATTAATTGTGTAAAAGAGATGGAGAGACAGACTTAAGGGCTGACACTCGCTGCAGCACAGTGTTATTGGGTCTAAATAAGGCAGGGGTGGGATTCGCTTCCCTAGCTTTTACTGTGTAAAAATCAGCAAGATGATCTAACCCAGGCTGTGTCTACAATCAGTGGAGGAACGTGCAGAGGGCATTTCAGGGGCTTCGGTGAGGATGAGATGAGTTGCTTCTGGCTCTTTTCAGCCTGGAGGGTGTTTGGATGGCAGCCTGGACAGGTGAGTAGGGGGCTGCCCCTCCGGAGAGCTGTGCTGAGGCTGGAGATGGATGACCTGTCTGGGATCAAATGCAGAGTGCACAGGCAGGTGGCAGAACACTGCCGCGAGAAAGCGGGAGTTTCGGAGTAATGTGTTCTGTGAGAGGCAGGCACAACTGCTGTTGGGTTGCTTTGGAAAGGCCTGAGGATAACACTGGAAACAACAGCAACAAAGCCAGGGTACTCGTAATTACAGCTCTCTTTGGCCATGTGGCCTAACTGCAGCCTGCAGCATTAATTTTTCCACTGTGGCCCCAAGGGAATGGGTGGAAAATTGAAACGGGGCTTCTTTATAGAATCACAGAATGATTTGGCCTGGAGGGGACCTTAAAGCCCATCTCATTCCACCCCCTGCCATTGGCAGGGGCACCTTCCTCTATCCCAGGTTGCTCCAAGCCCCGTCCTTGGACACAGGGATGGGGCAGCCACAGCTTCTCTGGACAACTTGTGCCAGGGCCTCACCGTCCTCACAGGGAAGAATTTCTTCCCAATATCTAGTGGAAATCAACCCTCTTTTGGTTTGATCTTCTGAACTTTTTTGTGGCTAACAGCTCTGAGATGACATTAGGAAGTGATAGGAAGGTTTTGACTGGCATGGGACTGGCAGGCTGTGATTTTGGTCACTGCTCTGAAGTTTTCGCTGTACGCACTTTCTTCCCCTGAAGCTGCAACGTGCACCTACTGTTCTTACTCTGAGTGGGAAGGTCTGTGTGCAAGGGGAGGAATTAAAATTACCTTGGGTTTTACAGTCTTGTTTGAATAAACTCCTCCAACTCCCACGTTGGCCAAGATGTACCTTTAAACGGCTGTGAGTAGAGCAATATATCCAGTGAATATATGCACAAAACTACAGGAGTCTGAGTTCACAGAAAGCTGAGAGAAAACCAGGAGACAAATCACTGCTGTTTCTCAAAGGATCGGGGAGAAATCACTGCTGGTGTCTCTCTTGGTAGCTAATATTGGAATTGCTGAGCTGAGCCTCTTAACATAATGTGCTCTCTGTGTAAAAGCCAGCAATGACAGACTAGTGGAGAGGCCCCCACGAAAGTAGAACTCTGTTTTAAGTAGTTTATTCCACTAATACTGGGAAGATAATGCCCAGAATGTCAGATTTAAAGGTTTAAGTCTGTCCTTGCTTAAGACGAGTGGCCATCAAGAGTTCTGTCAGGAGTTAAAATATATGTGAAAGCAAAATCATCTTCTCAAGTTTTGTCTCTGGTTTCCCCCCCGCCCCCGCCCTCCTCAGTGTTAAGAAGCAAAAAAAACCAATTTTAGTTTCATCTTAAACTAGGGTTGAAAACAGTTCATAAAAAAAGGTTCACCTGGCCCAGATCTTCTGGAGAAATCTTAAATTAATGGGGTTTGAGCTAAAATTAAAGTTTCGATGCAAGACTTCTGTCAGAGTTGTATTCCAATGAATCCAATCTTCTTGGTATTGAGAAAATGTCTGGAATCTCACTAAAATCAAATAAAAGGAGTGAGATATTTAGAATTCTAATAACTCCAATGAACAAATATATCTCCTTCTCCGGCTGCTAAAGAAGATACTGAATCTGGACATGTGGTTTATTAAAATACAAGTGATAAGAGAAATGGAAAAGAAAACAGACATATACACATGAAATACATTTTAAAAAAGGGGAAGGGATGTCAGTTAAATAACAGATCAAGAAGCCATGTAATGGGTTTATAAAGCTCAATATTACTCAGTTATTTACATTTCTGTTTGTTGGTAAGACAAACAGAAATGTTTGTTAGGGAGGGCGTTGAAAGGAAAAGCTACTCCCAGCTCCGTGGTGCAGCCTGAAGGGATTCGTGGTGCTTTGGTTGGGGAAGTGGCTTGCAAGGCTTTCTTCTGCCTTCTGAGGGTGTGAAAAGTGGGAGCTGGATAGAACAGGAATGAAATCTCTTCCAAGCCTCTTTCCGGCTCCCAAGTTGGTGTGGCAGTTCACAAATGAATTTGCTGTTCTTCAGTTCACATTTTCCTCTGAGGGAGAGGACAGGTGTTTCCTGGGCCGGTGAGTGGGGCTGGGTATGATCTGAGGTGTAACACTGAATATTTGGATGTCAGAAGAGCTTTTCCCCTCCGGGTGTTCCCAGGGGGGTTCACCTTCCGTCCCCTCCGTGCTGGCATTGCCCGGGGCAGTGACTCAGTGCCTGTGACACTGCAGCCCTGCAACTCCTCTGCATCCCTGTTCCCATTGCAGTGACATCCCTGCCTAGGGCGGTGACACAAAGATGACAATGACTGCGGGATCATCCTAAAATTGGTCTATACAGCCCTCTGCGGAGGAGACGGTTTTGGAATGTGAACTTTGTCCTTTAATCCAAACACAGCAAAAGTCTGTCTCTCCCCTCCCTCTTACCACGTCTCAGCTGTCTTTTTGAGGGAAAATCTTGACATTTGGTACATGGACATTATGAATATCTGAGGACAGGGAAGCAAATCTGTCATTTCTAGTGCAGGTTGCCCAAAGAGTCATTTAACAGCCACAAAAAAAAAAAAAAACACAAACAAAAAACGTGTCAGAGATTTCCAAAGGCATTTAGGAGAGGCTCCTGCCCATTTGCTGTTAATACTAATGAGAAGTGAGTGTCTAAATCACTTGGACAGGTTTTGGAAAGTCTCAGCTAGATACATGTCTTCCTGGAGGAAATTACATTTGACAGGAGGCTTGTGATGCAGGGAGAATAAGGGCATTGGAGGCCACTGTCTGAGATCTATTTCGGATGAGAAATCTGCCAAATGTGCAATATGTACAGATGCAGATACCTACACCTCTGTTCTGCTGTCACCTAATAGAATATCCTTTATTTTTCTGCCTGCTGCATATGCTGTTAAATTAGATAGAGGTATTTGCAAGGTGAATGACAAGTGTAATTGACTATAAATGCTCCATTTAGAGAGATGGCAAACTATGTTTAAGTTACACCCAAGTGCACCTGTACTTGAGATGCAAAGTCATTCAGCTCCCACAGCACCTTCATTATAACCATACTTCATCCTCCCACACAAATAGATTCTGAGGAAAATAATTTCTCCCCAAATGTACATCTGCTGAGAATTATACCGGCATCATTACACATGCAAGTATAGTCAACACAAATCTCACCGTCTGTGGTGGTGCTGATTGAAAGATGACACCTTATTTTGGAAAACAAAGGAAGTCTAAAATAAAAACCTGACAGTTTGTTTTTTTTTTTGGGAGAGGGGGATTGTTTCAAAGCATTTCCCAAGTTCATTTGTCATTTCTGCATGCTGGATGGAGTTTTTTTTCAAAATTTTAATTGAAAATTTTAGCTTTGAATTCTTTAGAATGAAATTGAAACCATGGCTGAATTAATTTTTTTAATTGACCTTACTAGGCAATCACTGTTGCTAAAGCCAAGAGATTGTTGTGATATCATTCTCTGAGGCATCTAAAATTAATTTCAGAAAACCATAAACGTTTTCAAGAAAGGTTATAAAAGTTTAAACACCCTTGTATATTTTTTATTTTGGAAAGTCTTTACAGCTTCTGATAAAAAGGCTATTTTTGAATGCAAACAACTTTTAATTGAAACACTTCTGGCTAGTTCTGCAAAGTAACACTTGTCACTGGGAAGAAAATGGTACAATTAATTGGTGCCTACCTTTCATCGTCCCTGTTGGTTGGTTTAAAAGCACTGCTTATTGTCTTAGCAGCCAGGAATCTTGCAGGCTTCAGATTCCCAATTTCTCCTCTCTGTTTCTTCGTTGTACTAAGGGGCAGTTGTGTACAAATGGAGAGCAGACAGGGCTGAGGCACTTTGAACTTCCTTCTGTGCCTCAGGTTCTCTGCTCTAGCACGAAGCCGTCCCAAGCTGCTGTGCACCTTCCCGTGTTCTTTCAAGCCACATCTGTTCCATCTGCCCTTGGCAGCTGGTCTGGGTGTCACACATTCAAAGCAAAGCCAGTGAAATGACAGAAAACTCCTAAACAAATCCAATATAGACATGCTTCCTGCAGTGGGGCTGAGATCTGCCTGATTGCAGATCTAATCTCCCCCTGGTACCTCAGGAGCAATAATAACAGCTGCTCCATTCTGTCCTGCCCCAGGAGGCTATGGGATCCCTTTGGCTAAATGAAGTATTAGCACTTCTGAGGCTTTCCACAGCCAAGACCATATTTTGGAAGGCGAATGGAAATTCAGTTACAAGGTGAATTCTGGAGACCCCAGCTCTTGGCCTCTGTTCTTCAGCACATGCAGGAGTTGTCATCTCTGGGCTTTAACAGAGCCTCAGATGTCACTTGCTCAGGAGGCACAAACAAACCTCTGCTTTTTAATGTTAGAGGAACTTTCTTACTTTAGTGCTAAACTGTGTAATTTCTCTTTGACTCTTCCCTAAAGTAGTGAGCAGCATTACACATTGCTGTGCTGAGGGCTGTATGTGTAATTAGTGACTTGTATGACTCCCAAAAGCTGCAGTCTAAACTTTAATCCAACCTTCACGTTGATCACCATGCCACAGCACTCAAAAGCACTTATGATCAGGGAACTGCAATTCTCAGAGCCAATTCCACACTGGAGATGACTTTTATTAGGGAGACAGGATGTTTAAAAAAAATTAAACTGGTCCTCATTAGAAACTGGGGACATAAAAGTCTTCAGAGCCAGACTGTGACTGCCACTGCAGAGCTGTTTATGCAGCTATTTATGCAGGGAATAACTCTCCAGGGATGGGCTATTTGCTGCTGCTTCTGCTCCAAAGACCCTGGCCCTGGATGCCAGTGCTGGAAGCAGGGATTTGGGTTCCTGTGTGAGTCCTCATGATTGCAAAGTGCCTTCCCCTCTGTGGAGGGTGGATGGGTTGTCACAATGGCCTCTGTCTCACTTGCAGCACTCTGGGACTTGGGAAACGGGATAAAAACAAAGCCAAAGCAAATGCAAAACCTCTGACCTCCGTGCAAATGCTGCTTTTGGGGCTGTTTGGGGCTGTGATTCCTCAGAGCACCTTGGGGGATGCCGGGTTATTGCTGCCTGGGATATCCTATCCCTTCCCTTGCAGTGAAACATGGCTCCTTTTCCTTTCTGAAGGGTTTTGCAAATGACTGTAGGTGAACTGAGGAGCTGCCACTTGGCTCCAGCCAAATAACTACACATTCACCTTGTTGCTGTGAGAACCAGCAGGTCCTTCCCAGGGCCCAGCACCCTTGTGCCTGGAGTGCAGCTGTAGAGGGGCTTTGTTGAACACGTGAGGTTCCTGCTGGACCCTTGCTCCAGGCAGTTGAGGTCCCTCAGTCCTCCCTTGAGGTCCCAATCTTGTCTTCTCTTCCCATTCCTTCCTGCCTCCCAGTTCCCTCCCCTTCATTATTTCATTGAAACGCACATGAGTGAGTGAAAACACCAGCACATTGAAGCAAATACATTTAAAACAAGCCTTGAAAAAAAGCTTTTCTGTCTTGCTTGGCACCTGCTGTTGGTATTTTGGGGAAGGCCACTTTGTGTGCAGTCTCAGCATTACCTTCACACACGAGGTCAGGGTGTCTGGGCAGATGCCCAGAGTGCTGGAAACACCCACCTGCTGCAGATGAAAGCCGTTTAAGCTGCCTCCTGCTCCTATAAACACCCCAAGCAGCCGCTCTGCTGGTTCTTTGCCTGGAGAGGGAGGTGTGTGGCTGTGTGCAGGCCCGGAGCTGGGAGCTTTACTCTGTTTTCTGGAGACTCCTACGCCTTGTGAGAGGAGATGCTGATTAGCACTATTGCAGAACAATGCCTGTCTGGTCCCTGCATTTTCTTTAGACCAGGTCTAATTGCCTTATCTAGATCAGGGTCTTTTTCTCCTTCAGGGGTATTTTTAGACTAGTTGGTAAGTCTGTGATATGATAGGACCCCTTAAAATCTCTGGATAGCTTGGCTTGTAGAGTCTAAAAGGAAGGGTTATAGGATGTGCCTTGTAAAGAGGCTGACAGCTATTCTGAGGTGTTTAGATCTAATCCATACTAATGAGAGAGCTTCTTATCTGGCTGAACTGCAACTTTTCTTAACTGCTGTCTTCTTTTGAAAACCTATGCGTTAAATTACCATGAGACAACAGTTCCTAAAAGGCATTCCCCTAACCTCAGTTTCTTCACTAAATTGAATGAATCTAGTGAAGTGTCTCTTAGAAACAAATCTTTTTTAAGCCTGCACTCTATTCTTCTTAACCTCTCTGCCCTAAACAATTTCTGAGACAAGATGAATGCCAGGCTGTGAAGATCATAGCTACATATATCCTACTTAGGCATTCCCTTGGCTGATAGCCTGGAATAAGTCACTGTTGAGGGTTAAACAACTTCTGGGGCTATAGATGGGACCTCATTATGCAAAGTGTGAGAGTTACTGCTGCCAGCCAGCTCAGGTGGAGTTGCTGTGTTCACTCCATAGAAGGTGCAGGAGCTGGGGTTACCTGGTGTTGGAAGCTCTTAGATGAGATCTGAAACAAGCAGGGTAACTTCTCTTTCATGGGAACCTTCCACACTTTGTCTTGTTTTTGCTAATTGAGGAAACTATTTTGCTGCTCGGAAATGTAGGAAAGGAAGCTTTCCACTCCCTGCAAGGATTATGACCTTGCCTTGAGATGCTTCGAATTGCTAATGCTACCTTGAATCTAGTTGGGGCCAATAGCTCTGCTGAGAAACAAACCAAGTCACTGCCAAACCTTTGAAGTCAGGGCCTTACAGTTGGAATTTCACATCCCCAAGGCTCTCGAGCATCAAAAGGCAGTGTGTCTAAACACATGAGGTGAATGACCTTTGGATCTTCACTGGGATAACCAGGATCTCTCTCTCTCTCTCTCTCTCTCTCTATCAGAGAGCATTGCTTAGAGTGATCTCTACCTCCCAATGTACTCTCTGTACATTACGTGGTACAGATGAACCATGTCTGGGACATTTCCTCCTCCTTTAGAGGAGTTCTGAGGCTGAAACTTTTTTTGGAATTATAAAAGAATCCATGGTTTAATAGACCCTGCTATGGTCTGGCAACAAAGACTTGTTTGAAAACGTTAGAGAAATAATAGGACCAAGAAAATGAACCAAATGCAGTTGTTTTCTTCATTCATTATATAATCTTACTGGCTTTTTTTTTTTTGCTGATAGAAAGTTGCCTTCCAAAGGCAGGTAAAAGGGTGTGTCTAGCTAAGTTTATCCTCAAGTGGGACTGGAAGAGAAATCTGGATTGCTGGTTTGGACTTGCATAGTGAGGGGGAATTGCTTTGTCATGTTCAGAGAACCACTGAAATATTAGAGGTTGTAAACTTTCATGCTGCAACCGTAAAACTCTCTGTCCTAGAAAAGCCACTAAACCAAGTAATTGCTCTTTGGACCCATCTGGAATGCTCAGGTCTGCGGGCTCAGTTTAGAAATCCAAGCGAAATGCATAAAGTCATCGTAGATTAAGGATTTAACTCACCTGTACTGTGCGGTTAGAGTCAGATGGGAGGAATAATGATGTGATTGGGATCACTTTTCCCACACAATAAATGACACTCTCATGTATCTGGTTGAAATCCAGAGTGGAATAGGACACTCAACTTTGTCCTACCCCACGTGCAGCTTTTTGAGCTGAGCTTTGGTCTGCTCTGCCTCGCTGCATTTCCGTGTGAGCTGTGTACCTCCTCCTGAATTAATCTGAATTCTGAGTAGATCTTCAAACTGGCAGGGTTGCTGCATCCTGGGCTTGCTTTCAAATATCCACATGCTTTTGGGGAACCCGTGTTGTAGTTGATGGGATGGGATGCTCCTTCCTGCTCTGCATGCAGAGTGAGCACCAAACAGACCAAATGCTTCCAAACGATGCCAGATTCTCCCAAGACTGGTACCATCAGGCAGGATGTTACTGCACACTCAGGGCTTTGCCCATAAACATGTTAACTGTGTGGTGGAAGTGGAAGATTAATTCAGTGATGGTTTGCTCACTTCCTGCATGTAAACAGAGGTCGGGAGGGTGCTGACAGGGTTGTGTAATGTCAGGGATCTTTTCCCTACAAATGCTCCCCCCCGTGACTCTCCTGCCAGTTCTGTCAAGGATTTTTGTTTTCCAGCCCAGAATGGGGTAGTACTGCAAGTCCTCCTTACCTGCCCTTGCTTCAGGGCAAAAACCTTTTTGATCAAGATGTCCTTAACCCCTTCAGGAAATCCAACAGAGGTTGCTACCTGCTTCCTCACCTGCCCCTGGAGTTGCTGCATAACTTAAATCATCAAGTTGTTCTTGCAAACAGTTCCCCCATTTCACTTTAGTGCTTCGAAGAATTACTGGACCTCATAATATTGATCTATTCACTTCCTATCCTTTTACAGCTGCCTATATAATTTCTGATCCTTAAATCTGACAACTGTGTCCCCAAGATGACTGTTCTTAATGTTTAAATGATTGCCACCTTCCATCAAAAAAATCTAGCATTAAACCAGGAAACACAGTGCAAAAGCAGTAAAATAGTATGTCTATGGATTAATTTCAGACTACCCTTCCAGTATAAAAGCGATGTGTGGAATATAACTTGATTTTTAGCTAAAAGTAGATCAAAGCTCTCTAAGCACTAACAAGAAATCACCTGGAAATAGCGCGGCTGCAAGTAAAAGTGTCCAAATTTTGTGCATTTCGTGTATATGAAACTGCATAGAAAGAATTATTTCAAAAAGAACAAGGACTTTATGCTTTTATGTAGATATCACAAAGAAAGAGGATTCCAAGAGTGCTAGAAATGGCAATTAATGTACTAGGTCTTTCAGTAATGCCATTTCCTCTCTGTTGAGCAATACAGCGCTTAAACAATATTTTTTAGTGGATCTGTGTTTCCATGCTAAAGCTCTGCATATAATTTTTGGGTATAACTTTTTAAACTTGCAACAAAAATTCCCCTCTACTCTCCTCCCTGCTCTGCAGACCACCGAAGAAACTACTAATGCAATTTTAATTTATGGCTCTACCTTTTTCCCAGGCTCTGGGACAAAGATTCCCTAAAGTGCTTTAGAACAGAGGTCAGACTGCATTTTTAACAGAGCTGTGAGAGGTCTCTGCTCTGTGATGTAAACCCTGTGCTCTCCAGCTCTGTCTAATCAAGCTGCTGGTTTGGAAGGAGGGTAGCTGTGCGTGTGGCCGCGGTGTAGATCATGTTACCCCTTCAGAAGGGAGTGGGATGCCGTTGAAGACCAAGCTTCCAGTTTTCCCTCTGTTTCCTTTTCCTCCAGAGCCAGAGGTGTCTTAACCAACCCCTGCCCACTGCAGCTGCTCACCATCATAATGAGCCTCACTGGAAACTGTTCCAGCCTCTCCCTCTGGATCCATGACAAGCTCCAGCCTTGCCCAACGTGCTTCCAGGGCTTCTGGCTTGACATGTTTGTCCCTTTCTTTGTTAGCACACGCAGCAGAGACGCCCTTACCCAGCTTTGGCTGTTTGCTCGGGCTTCCCAGTGCAAATGTCAAGTGACTCGGAGCTGTCTGTCTCTCAAGTAGTGGCAAAACAGACATGAAAATCAAATGCAGCAGGTTTAGAATCTGGGCAGCTTCCAGAGGATGAGCTTCTAAATTCCTGTGCTTTGAGGCAGGTGCCTTTTAGCAATCTTCTTGCTTATCTGATGATCAAATCTCCTGATAGTTAGGTGATAAATACCTGCCAGTCCTACATCCATCATCCCAAATATGCTTGGATTGTTTGCTTGGGCAGATGGAGCGTGTTAGGTGCTTGCATTTGGTTGGGACCACATATGTTACCTGTCTGATGCTTACATTCTGTGCAAAGGAATGAATTGGAACCATTTGTATTCCCATGGTACCTCTTCCCCCTTTCTTTCTTTTCCTTCCTCTTTCCTTTCCAAGATGCACGGCCTCTGTACACTTCCATTTCCCTTCTGTTTTCACCCCGTGCCACCAAAGGTGCACCACCTGTGCAGACAAATGGTTCAAGAACAGAAAAGTGAGGTGCTGTAATTCATGGTTTTAAATAGGTTTCTGTTCCATGTCTGTAGAATCACCTATTGAGACGTCTTTCCTCAGAGTAAGATGAACCTCCTTCATAGCAAACGATCTGGGGTATAGCTGCACTCTCCTAGTGAGGCCAGGTGTTACAGTAACACGTGTTTTGGAAACTCACTGGCAGTCAGTCACAAGAAGAGTAACTTTGTTACCAGGTCTGTTTCTTCAAACTTTACCAAAATTTCTTTTCTACGTGCTTAACGATTTGGTAGTTTAAACTCCCCGTGCTGAGTTTACAATCTTATGGTTAATGTGGTTTTTTCAGGCAAAATATAAAGCTGAGAAACAAGCCATAGGTGCATCCGTATCTAGGACTGATAGTCTAAAATCTGTCAGGGCAGGAGGCTGCCTTCTTTGTGCTGCCCTCTTGCAGCATAAACACAGTGTTAAGCTTTTCCAGAGAAGGACTCAATGGGAATTTCTCTAATACAAAGAAGAATGGATTTCAGAGGTTCTCCCTTACAAAGAAAGGGAATTCACTGAGATTTATCAAATATCAGGTGAGTAATTCAGCTTGGAAAGCCTGGTTCAGAAGGCTGCAGCTTTGAAGCAGCGAGTCTGCCAAACAGAGCTCTGCTGAGAGATCTGGGTGACCCTGCCTGAAACTTCAGCTGATGGTGGCCACTGAAGTTCTGTGGGAAGCAAACTCTGCCTGCACGAGAACTTTGCAGTGTGGCAAGGAAAGACAACTTCAGAAAAGCTCTGCCAGCTGCCACCTACTTTCCTTTTCCACTGCTACAGCTTTCCTGGAAGGGTTTCCACTGCAGCAGTGTGGCAGGACTGTGCACTCAGCATCACTAACGGGTGTCTCTCCCCAGGTCCAGGCCTCTGTTTTGCAGCTCGTGGTGGCATCGAGATTCTCTCTGTGAGGGCAGACACTGGACCTCAGTCACGGACCTGTCTGAGCTCCAGTCCCACAGGGAGACGTAGTTCTCATCAGGGCAGGCTGGCAAAACAAAGCCCTCTTTAATCTCTCAGCTGATTTATTAAAGACAATGTGTTGTTGGGGCTGCTCTGGTGTTGTCAGCCCTGTTTGAAGCAAAACATGAAAAATGTGCTTTGCTGGATTGAAGAGGGTGATTTAGCAGCTTGACTCCTACCTTCCATGTGTAATCTGCCTCTTGAAAAGCTGCTGGTAGTGCCAGGGTGGTGCTGAGATGTAAAAGGTAATTTTTCTTCCTGATGCTGTTGGTAGGAGAAGCTTCTGCACAGAAACCACCACTTTAGCCTTCAGTTTGCAAGAACAGAAATACCAGCTTTTATATGGGGAGGGAAGGGAAGCTGCACTTATCTTTTGGTGGGAGAAATTTGCACCTCCAGCAGGCTTGTCTGGGCTCGTGTAAGAAGATAATTATTTAAATGCTGTACTGCAATTGTGGCCACTTGCTGCTTCTTCAGATTTTCTTATCTACTCCTTCCTCTCGTATTTTTTCCCTATCACTCTTTAATGTGTTAGAGTCTTTCTGAGTATGAGAGTGGGACACAGCAAACAAGAAGCTGGCAGTAGAGAGGAGAGCATGGCTGTGGTCACGTCTTCCATCACAGCAGTTTCAGGTGCTGAGCAGAAATGTGGTGTCAAAATACCGAGCAGTGAAGCATTAGAGTGATGCATCTCAATTTGTTTCAATCCTCTGGAAGCTGAAAGGAAATCCCCTACTACTTCAGATCCCATCATGAAATAATGGCATTCTCCTCTTCTGCCTCCCTCCCTGCTCCCCCGGGGAGAGATCAGGCAGGTTTAGATAACGCTAGTCTTCATTCAATGATATATAAAGGAGAAGATTTTTAAAACAAGCAACAAACAAGCCTGGAATCAGTCTCAGCTCAGTCTCTTTTTGGTTAGTGGGAGGGGGAAGATGGTTGTCTTTTTGGAGAACTGCTCCCCATGCCATTTCTGCTGCCTTCCCTACTAACTTCAGTTTCTTCATGGGCCATGATGTTGAGTTTCTCACATACCCCCTGCTCCCTGGCATCAAATGCCGATGGCTTATGAGTGACTGAACAAAGTGGGGGAGAGAGAGGGAAAGGTGGCATGACCAGGAGACCCAACAGGCTCCCAGCCTGTGGAGCTGTATGAGAGCCCTGGACTCTGTTCCTCAGTGGCACCATTCCCGTCTGGACTCTTCCACTTGCTCTTTGACCTCACCGTTCTGCACGAGGAGATTCCCTTCTGCCCCAGGCAGTAAGTCAGCCAGTTCTCTGTCCTGCTTCCCTGTCATCCTGGGATGTGGCCAGGCAAGGAGGAGCAGGCTCTCCTGGGTTTTTAAGGCTGGCAGATGAGTCTGTAGCCTGTAGTGCTCTGGGCAAGAACAAGTTCCTTTTGATGAAAGCTGGGGTGTGTTGGTAAACCAGCAGTGTGTGAGGGACAGCTCCAAACATCCAGATCCTCCAGGACTAGATAAGCATAATTGCGTATTTGGAATTAGCAAAACTGCAAGGATCAAAGCAATCTCCTGGATGGATAACTAGATCAAAGGAGAGACTTTAAAAGGAGAAAACATGGATGTTAAGTTCTCCATCTACACTCTATAAATACAAGATGCCAGGGGTAAAGAGGATATAGGAATAAAGGGAGCTTTTGCACATTTCTCAGCAGGAAATAATTTAGTATCTGACTAGTTTGATTTTAAATTATGATAAAATAACAAGCACAAAACTCCAGCACAAACAAGGTTCTCCTTTTAAAACCTGAGTCTGAATCCTTATTAGGATATAGGATAAAATCATAACTTCTTCCATAAATTTACATGAAAGATCAGTATCGCGTTTCTCTGCTTGAAGAACAGATGTTACCTGACTAAACAGCAGACTGCAACATAACCAAAAATCTATCAAGAAGGACTGTTACTTGGTCTCCCTGTAAATCACTCCCTGACATTCAGATAGGATCAGAGAATACAGATTTCTCGCCAAGCACAAGGAGCCCAGTAAAGTGCACGGCAGATTGGAAACGTGACTGCTGCTTGTTGTGTGCGTGGCTATTAAAAGCATGTGGTATTCTGGTATTTAGAGATGATAATCTGCCCTGGTTTGCCTGAGCTTTGCAGGGGGAGATGCTGGCTTTTGGTGTTGGCCAGTTTTATCTTGAGCAGCCCGTGGGTGTGGTTGTTCTGCTTGCGAATTGACCAGGGTGGAGGTGGCAGCCCGTGGAATTTGGGGGAGAGCTGAGCTGCAAACCTGGGACAGCAGCATCTCCGGAGTCCCTGTGTTGTGGAATGAATGCCTCTTGTCATATCCTGAGGGATTGAACTCCCACGCTGACATGTGCTTCCTGCTGCAAGGAACGCTAATGAACAAATACTCCTTCAGTTAAATGAGGTGTTTCAGAGGGTTATAAAAGCAGCTTTCTGGGAGTCAGAAAACAAGCTGAGCAGCAGCTTACACAGGAAGGGAGTGCAAATGGTTCACGTCTGCACGCTCAGCCTGTTGCCCTCACCTCAGTCCGTGTCTGTGGGTCTGGAGGTATTTAAAGGATTAGACAGGCAGCTCTGAGCATCCCACTCTTGGACTGGACAGGAGTTTGTTCTGTGAAATCCTTGCATCAGTTTGATCCCTCAGGCCTATCCCATAATGGGTGTCAAAATCCCATGGCATTGAAAACATGGAAGCCTGAGTCTTAGCAATAAGACCGACTTAACTTCTGCGAAGAGGCATTTAGAAAATGGCAGCATTAATGTTGCCTCTTGCTACAACTGAGTTTTCTGCCTGAGGCTTTCCTTAATTACACTTTGGATGGGAGACAGCAAAGAGAAGCATCCAAAAGAACATCCAGCACTGCCGTGCCTGGCTCCTCTTCTTTTCTGAGCAGATAAAGCTGCGAGGAAAGAAAACATCTTTCATTGTACTCCTCTGTTTTTCCAGATTCCGTGATTGGTTAACTGCCAAGCACTTTCTAATCCAACTAAATCAATTTGCAAACTTTCATTAATATATCAGGTAATCTGTAAGCTGTTTGCCCCCTGCCTTATTGGAAGGGCCATTAATACACAGGATAATGGATACCTCAGGGAAGCCAGACATTAAGTTAATAATTAATGTTTACTGAGGCCTTGAGGCAACTGAGTGCATTTACCTCTGTGAGGATATTGAAATTGTGTTACTCTAATTTCAAATGCCTCCCTGTAGTTGGTACTCAGAGCTGGCTTGGAGTCTGGCTCCAGACTAGATGTTCTTACCTTGCATTACAACAAATAGTGTTCCTGGGAATTGCTGGGCTTTCCGTGCTACCCTGTTAATTTGTGCTGGTGCTGGGGGAGATGTGTGGGACTAATCCCTCCTGACAGGCTCCCGTGGTGCTTGTGCTGCGTGAGGGTGGTGGGTGCTGAGTGCGGGGTGGGTGGAACTGATGTGATGTGAAGGGCTGATCCTTCACTGACTTCTGAGAACACCACAGGATGTTCGTACAACCTCTGAGGAGGCTCTGTGAGTGGGAAGGGTGGATCCCCTGAGGGACGTGAAACCCAAACACCAGGTCTGGTCTCCAGCAAGCCAGGGAGGTGGTAATCACTGCAGAAGCCTGTCACAGACACAGTAACAGAGAATCCAACACAGCCTTAATCCAAAGATCAGGATCCAGTCTGGGATGTGGATAGATCAGGCTCCATCCATAAGTCTGAGAGGCTGGGATTTCGGTTGGCAGGTCCTGGGGAGCAGTAAGCATGCTTTACCTCTGTAGGTCACTGCATGCACAGTCTACATTTATTGATGGGGTGTCTGCATTTAAGAACCTCAGCTTTTCATAGGTTTGCCTCTAACTTTTCTTCCCTTCTTTCTGCACCACCCACAGTTTGACACATTACCTCCAAAAGCCCTGGCTTCAGTTTGCCTGGTACCCAGTGTGCATTCCCTGTCCTCTCAGCCCACGAGTCTGCTGCCTCTGAGGTTTCCTGTCTGTATGTCTGATAGACAGAGATAGAGATAGATAGAGGATAGAGAACGGTGCTGATTTTGTCCTGTTTCCCTCACAGTCTGTTCTCCTGTAGCAGAAGTGCCTGTTCCAGGTCCAAACCACATCTGTTTAGGGTCAGAGTGCTGGGCTGGGGCTGACCCTGCTGCTGCCCTCAGGACAACACTGAGCACATGCCTGTGCTGGGACAGTCCTGGGACATTTGGACACAGACTTTAGCACAGGCATCTAGAGATGTGAGGGAAAACTGAGCTGGGTGTAAGTCACCTACATCTGTGGCCCTTTTGGTGACCTTCACAATGCATCGTACTAGCACCCCGGCTCCCATGTTTGCATAAATTTCTGTCAAGTACTGGAATGTTTAAAACAGCATTAGACAAACTTCCCTTTCAATTTATGAGCCTTCAGTTCTGAAGAATCTGGTTGGGAAGTGTGTTTAATTCCTAAACCCATTGTTTTCCACTCACGACCTCTTCACTCTGGGTGTGAGAAGAACACTGAGCTCCTGTCTTCCATCCAGTCTCCTGCAGACAGGACTTACCTGGCTCTGAGGTGTAATTTGTTTGGAATGTCTTCCTGTACTCATCAATCCCAGTGATGTTAGCACGGTGCTTAAGCCAGTCCTTTTATTAAGTTTCAGGGAAGTTTGTGTTCCACAATCCAACTGTGCATTATTGATGAAGTCTTGAGCAGGGATTACGGGAGACACGAGATTTGTGGTGCATCGGTCATACCTGAGCTGTGTGTTTCAGAGGAGGCTGCTCTCCTGTTTAGGCCAGTTACTGGCCTGTCTGGCTGCTTCTGTTCCTCTGTGGCACAGGGATTGCTGACTCCAGGCGTAACTGCAGGATCCTGTCAGGGAGCAGCAAGGCAGGATGAGCAGGGAGCTGAGGGTGACAGCAGGGAAGCACAGCTAAGCTTTGCTGACAAGTGGTGCAGTGCCATAGTAACCCCGTCTGTAACAGCCCCCCAGGAGGGAAAGCAGAGCAGCTCCAGCCACAACAACCAGGGCCAGCCACAGCCCTGAAATCACTATCCAAGCCCACTGTGCCAAGGCAGGTCTGAGGTCAAGCTGGGAAGTTAAGCCAGCAGGTGAGGCTCGGGAAGGTGCATGGCCAGGCACAGGCACTTGTCTTCTGCTGGCTGAGTGTGGATGCGTCACGGCACTGGGGGAGGATGTGCTCACACCAGTCCCTCTGGGGCTCCAGC
Organism: Cephalopterus ornatus; assembly: GCA_013396775.1. Taxonomy (NCBI): domain Eukaryota; kingdom Metazoa; phylum Chordata; class Aves; order Passeriformes; family Cotingidae; genus Cephalopterus; species Cephalopterus ornatus. The sequence goes on from VZRE01012472.1 coordinate 230,895, forward strand.
AGCTTGTCCCAGTACAGGCAGACTTCCCAGTCCTGCAGGCTGGGAGGTGGTGCCAGTTCAATGCTGTGCCAAGAGTGGGGTCTTGCCATTGCCTGGAGAGCTCATCTCTTTTCCGTGGCTAAAATGAAGTGGTTTGGAGAAAGGAGAGCAGGGCTGTGCTGCAGAAGCCTGCAGGGCCACAAGCTGCCTCTGTAGGCTGGCCATAGTCTGCCAAGGTTTGGAGCTGTGGGGGAGTCCTAAAGGTATGTTTGGGGAAGATTGCAAGGTCTTTGATGCACTCAAGGCCCTGACAGGTGAACCCTAAATTACACATATTTCTCTATGGATGGGTACGTTTGTAGTCTTGGAACCACTGTGATTTTCATGTACCATTATTTATAACTCTAAGAAAATGTTAAAACAGCTTTTTTTTCCCCCCAGACTTCAACAAGGTGATCTTAAAGACATTGAAACTAGTGACAGCCTTATTTAATCTGTCAGCTGACTGGTAGACATGTGAGCGTTGGTTACAAACCAGGCTATGTGCAAGCTTCTAACTTCCCAGCAGGGCAGGGTACGTCCTTCTTGAATCACCTCCACAAAGCACAGAGCTGCCACTGCAGACTTGCTCACAAAATACCATCAACCAGAAACTGGAAACCGAATTAAAGCACTTCTTTGTTGCAGAAGGAAGAGGGCATTTCTTTGTGCAACAAATTTATGTCTTGGGTTTTCCATGACTACTTTATGTATTTTTTAACCACTGTAGAACTGCCAGAAACAAGGTATTTACAGCCCCAGTGTTCCACTCAAAATAGACTTGAAACTAGTTATGCTCTTTCCTCTGAGGGTTTCTCAGCATGGTTTGCAGAGCTGTGCAGTGAAGTGTGACCTGTATGCACCTGGTTTTGCTTTCCTTGACTTGTGTATTATCACTTGGGAAGGACAGTGATGATGGAGAGACAGTACTCAAAGGATGTGCTCCTGCAGGTGACGTTACAGGCACGTTTTGGAGTCATGTTCATGCTTCTTTGTCACACACTCGTTGCTGCAGTATCTCACTGCCTTGCAGACACACCATAAAGGCTGGAATAAAAATATCCCCTCTTGTTTTTCCTTCAGTCTCTCTCACCTCATGTGGGTGGAGGGGAAAAGACGAAATAAAAAAGCCTTAAAATTGCATTTTTCTGTGGAATGTCTCAACGCCCAGGACCAAGGCACACAGCTCCCTTTTAGAAACTGTGGGGTTGGCGAGCCAGGAGACCTTCCCTCTTTACCTGGGGGGCATCTTAGAGCTGATCCCCCAAAGCTATGCCCTATGGACTGAGAGTGTGACCTGCACATGTGGCACAGCCCCTGGGGAATGTCCCAGAGCAGAGAGAGGTGCCTGGTCCCACATCAGAGCCTGCACTGGCTGCCCAGCCGGGGTGGCTGGATCCCTGTTCCCAACAAACCTCTGCACTTGAAACTACTGCAAATTCCCTCAGCTTCCTCCAGCCCCTATTAGCTGAAGATTTGACACTTCCATTTCTGTTACAATTCACATGCTAAAAGGCCTTTTCCTCCCCCTTCCCTGCCTTAGCCTCTATTATAGAGGGCTTGTTTTATAAGCCTTATTAGAGTCTCATCTTGCAAAGCTCCTGGGGGCTATTTGGCTTGATAAAACACCATATAAATTGGAGTGGCTGTTGATTTTGGAGCCCTTCTTACAAGACAATTGTGTTTCCAATTAGGGATTTCCTTCTTTTACATGCACAACATGTTTTTTTCCTTTCCTAGATGGCTTAAAATGCCTGCCATGTGCTGATAAGCCCCGTGTTAGACCTTTTGTCTTCTGGTGCATGTGTACAGGACAAGATGCACAATGGAGTCATGGATACAACTCCCCAAATCCGTTGCCAGCCATAAAAAAAGCTGAGACAGGACAGTGTTCATTCTCCCCAGGAGCTGTGGGGATGTAGAGGAAATTCAGAATTGAAGTCAGATGCTTGTTGAACGCTGCCAAATGTGGAATTTGGTTTATAAGACAACCTCACAAGGCAGAGAAGGTGGATTAGCAAGGCAGGAGTGCTGGCAGGTGCTGATGCCAGCTGGCTGTTTGTGGGCATGGGGTCTCCCTGGCAAGAGGCCTGGCCAGGGGGAGGGTCCCACAGAGCCAGAGGTCCATCCTTGAAGGAACAGGGAGCAGGACGAGTGAACATGGGCCATGCCAAAGCTCACAGGTCAGGACGACCCTCATCAGAAATAAGTGAAGGATCACAATGATACCTTTGGTACACTTTTCTTTACTTCTGTTTGCCTATTCAAAAGGACTTCCAGCATGAATCAGACTTGATCATAACGAGGTTGCAGAGTTCCCTCCATCCCACAAAGGGGTACAAGAGAAATAAGAAAGCCAGGCTTGTTAGAGGATGTTATCTCTTGGCATAACACGGGTTCTGTCTTGGGGCCCCCAAGTGACCTCTTCTGTTTTAAAAGATGACTATCTGCAGCTGCCTGTGAAGCGGGCCTTGCTGATGCATGCAGATTTTTAAGGGTGGAGGAGAGCTGGTAATGTTCTCATCCTTTTTAAAAAAGAGTAGGAGATAAAATTTACTCTGGAGTCTGTAACATGCTCCAGCACACTCGTCCTCCGGTAGTGGCCTGTGCTAAAAGCACATCAATAAAATTGCTGATGCTGCTGTTTAGTAACAAGGTAATTACAAAGGATGGGGAGGGAAATATAACTAAAAATCTGAAATGGTAGTTAATGCCCTTCCCATTAAGTTACCAGCCTTAAATACATGGCTTACTGCATCTCTAACTTTTACTGCTATAAAACGGTGCACGTTGCAGGCTTAAGAGATCATTAGAAAAATACACAACGGATTTATCTTCATGAATAGAAGTGATGATGCAACACAGAGCTTTTTCTTTTGTGGATAGGCAGATGCAAGTCAAGACAGGAAAGACTCTGTTCCCAGACAGTGTTTCTTGAGAACAGCAAACCTGACTGTGCTCCAAAGGTTATGCTGCGTGTGTGGTTAGAGCTCTGTCTTAACCTCCTTGATGTAAATAGTTCTTAAGATAAAAGATGAAGCTCTTCCGAGAATATTTTGCCGTTCCCTGGTGACAAATCAAGACAATGTTTTGTGCTGATTAAGTCACTGTCAGCAGGTCAGCCATCTCAGTGAACTGATTTAGAAGCCTCTTATATAAATCAGCTCTTCTTCTTGCCCCTGCCCACTACTCATTCAGCTCTGTACCTGCCCTGGAGATGCAGATGGGACACCGTGTGCTGTAGCCTCTGCTGTGACTCTCCCCTCACCTCTGGAGAAGCTTGAACATCAAAATCTTCAGGAGCTCCATTGCAGATCAGCTCCTGCTGTGCCCTGTGCCCTGCAGATTGAAAAGGGAAGACAACAACAAGAAGGGTTTGGTTTTTTCTGCCCTTGAGCAGGTTATGTTACTTGTGGCTATTCAGGTTTTAGACTGCATCCAGTTTTAAGATGCAGTGAAACTCTGCAGGTTCTCATTCCAGCATGGTTGGAAAAGTACCCTGATTATGCTGGAGTGTCTTGTTATCCCAAGCAAGTCTAGAAACAATGTGCCTCCCTTCTCTGCTTTATTCCATGTCAGGTATGAGAGAATGTGCATGTGCCCCACTGTGCTCAGCTGAGTTGTCTGCAGGATGAGCCTTTCAGGGGGCAATTTCACCGTTATCCCAGACCTGGGTGCAGCTAAAGCAGTTGAACAGCCCAGACAGCAAGGTGGCACAGCAGTGACTGTGCTGACAGGAGCTTTTGGCACTGCCTGGCCTCTCCCTCTGCCTTGTGTCACTCTGGATACCTTTGCACAGTGGGACTCCTTGGGACAGTGTCAGCTGGTCCTGTGGGACTCCCTGTGACTCCCTGTGACTGTGCTCTTGGACATGGAGCACATTGCTCTGGCATTGCCAAGTCCTTGGCCCTCAGCTGAGTCCTCCTCGGATCCTCAGCACTGCACAAGGTGTGGGTGGTACCAGCACGGGATGATGGTCTGTGCTGGAAGGGCTGTGGCACATCCTGTCACTTGGTGCTGGACATTTGCACCCTGGAGCTCCACCAGGCCAAGCCCTGGCACCCAAATCTGCTCATGTTTGCACTGTGAACTGCACAAGGTCGTGGCTCTCAGACTGTGCTTGTCTTCCTGCCACCTCAGGTCGGGTACAGCAGCATCTTCTCAGGAGTGCTGGCAGCAAAACCCGCTGGCTCCTGCCAAAGGAGACTTGGTACTTCAGCCTTAAAGCCACCTATAGTGACCTCAAACAGCATCAGGAGAGGGAAGAGTGAAAAAAGAACTGTTGCAGAGACCTGTGGGATTTTATTACAAGACATTAACCAAGCATAAATTCCGTTATCATCATTAACATTTTCAGTACAGAGCTGAGCAGATCCAGGAGCTTTAGACCAGCTCAGGGCTCTGTATCATCTGGCCACTACAGCTTTCGATACCGAGCCAACTCCATTCCATCTCTTTGGCCAGCAAAGATCCGAAAAGCTTTTGCTCTGTTTTCAAAGCGGATGAGATGTATCACCAGTGCTCCAGCTCTCCTTTTCTCCCATTTCCTAAAACAATAAATATTTCTCATAGATGGACCTAATGGTCTAAGCATAACCTGGCAGTTCATGAAATATTTCCTTGCTTTAATCAGAATGCTGAAGCAAACAAGGAGGGAAATAAAAAGCCAATAATATGCTTGGTTGTGTGCACAAAAGTAGAATGAAATATATGAAGCTGGTAATGGCTCTGCTGTCACATCTTAAAAACATTTGCTTTGACTTGCATAAGTGTCAATTCAGCTTGCACTTGATACATTACACTACGGATGAAGCTGCTGGCTTTTAAAATCAGGTCTTTTAATGAACGGAGAGATACTCTAAGTAGCTACTCTGTATTGTTGGGTAATGATGTATATAGCAGAGAAAGCTTTTTCTTTAAAAGCTCAACTTTTAGGCTGCAGTTTTTTCTGCCGTGCCTCTGCATTAGGGAAGGAGCCCAGAAGCTCATTCACAATCATGATTAAAGGCAGATCTCTTTTGCCAAGGTCACGACAAGTTCGACCTCCTGGCTGTTTGCTGGGGAGGTGTGTTCAGCCAGGCTTTGTGCTGTGCCAGTGCAGCTTTCCAGCTTCTGAGCAGCCTGGCTGGGAAGGGAGTGGGGGAACTGGGGGCTCTGTGTGCAGCACCTGGAACAACTGCAAATTTCCAGCTCCATTTGTTAAACCTTCTGTTCCGCTGAACATCCTCGTAGAGGTCCTGAACACCCCTGTGGTTAGATCTCCTGAAAAGCAGATTTCACTCCCTGCTCCAGCCCAAGGCCATGGAAATCTGGCACTCTTACCCAGGAATACCTGCTGGTTTCTCCTTTGGGTTCAAAATTGACCAGCAGCCTCCTACCACCCAGAGAACTTTCTTAGCTCTTTCCCCAAGATGACATTGAGTCAAACTAAAGTCTCTTGTCTTCACCCTCTGTCCTCTCTTCCCTCTTTACCTGCCATCTCTTTACCATACTCCACTTTTGCCTCTTACTTTGGTTGTGAACACACAGCATTTGGTCTCTGTGATCAAACCTGATGGATTGATGGAACTTTTCTCGTGTTGAGGTCACATCTGTCACAGCTTGTTCATGTTTTTATCACAGCCCTTCCTCTGTTTATCATGAGATGTGGGAGGCCTGAGGTCCCTGTCCAAATGCACCACTGGCCCTTCTCTGTGTAGCTCCTTTCCTTCGTAGTTCCCCTATATTTGCCCTCCTGCTGTAAGTTGTTCCTTTATTCCTCCCTAGAACCTCCTCAGTTCTCTAGTCCTCTTCCCATTTCACTCCTGCTGTACAACAAGACCTGGTCTCTGTGCTAATGCTCCTCCTCCACTTCTGCACTTGCTCCTCCACTCATCTGAGTCCCTCCTGTGCAAACAGTCCTCCTTCCAGAGGCACATCCCACCAGTTTAGTAGCTCTCCAGACCTTCATTCCAGCACTCATCTTTTGAGGCACCTCTGCTTTCCTTCTCTCTGGGTCAGAAAAGTCCCATTAACGGACACTCAAGTGCTCTGTTTCTGGAGCCCCCACCTGCCAGAGTCACAGCATCCACATTCCTGGTGCAGCTGGGTGACTTCCTGGGCTATCCTGGACCTCCCCAGAGCAAAAACTCTAGTCAGGGAGCACGGACCTGCAAGGGGTTGTATGTACCTTGCACTGGGCAAGACAGTTTACCTTACAACTGCTTCTCCAGACTTCACAGCCTCTAATTTTCTTGTCATACTGCCTTGAACTTTATTGACTCTAGAGACAATTGGAGGAGATGGCTTTGAGTGTTTCTCAAACACTGAACAGCAAGAGCTGGATTGGGATGTGTGAATTGCTGAGAGCCTTAAGTGGCAGCTGCTGTACTTGTGACCCTTGGGTGAGGAAATTAGAGCCTGTGAAACCTCTAGAAAGGCTTTCCACCACTTTATTTACTTTGCCCAGGTTCCCTAAGGCTCACTCAGAAATATGCTTCTGAGGACTGTTCAGTGCTCACATGTTTACAGTGCAATGGAGTTAAAAGCACTTGGGATTTGCCTTGCTGCTGGAAAAGCTGGGTGGGAAGCCAGGCTGCCTTGAAGGCTTTTAAAATAGGATTAAAGCCTTCTGTACTCTGAGAATAGGAATGGGAGGGCTTTTGCCACACTGTTGTTTGATCAGTGGGAAGGGGGGTTCCACAGCTTGGATTAGCTGTTATCCTGCTTCAGGGGCAGCCTCATGACGAGGGGGAGGATAAATATATCTGGACTTTTCCAATGACATTTTTCTCTGGCAGCTTCAGGATTTCCAAACTGAGCCCTGTCAGAGAGGGCAGCAGTCCCTAGATAAAAAAGAAGGGAGGCAGTGTGCTTTAAACAGGAATTTGGTCTTCAGAATACCAGTCGTCCTCCCTCTGTAGACTTCTGCATTTGGAGGTGGGCTCCAGCCCTCCAGGGAGCCTTTCTCACTCACCCTGTGGATGGAGAAGACAATTCTCTTCCCTATCAGAAATCCTGAGGAGGTTCTCCATTTCCGCCAGGACGAGAAATGTCTTTGTTTCACTCAGCACTGTGCTGCAGCGTCCAGGCCTCCCTGGGGAGGTGCCTTCCTTGGGAATGTGCTGGTAACCAAATTCCAGGGCCAAAGACCTTTCTGGACATCAAGGTGGTATTTCAGTCTTTTTCCCAAACCAGCTCTGAGGTAGCGAGTTCAGGTTCCTGACAAAAAGAACGTGGCTGTTGCCAGTTTTATAAGAATAAAATCTGAGAGATGGAGTCTGATTCCCTGCCCTGCCACTGATTCTGTGACCTTGAATAAGTCCTACTTGTGATGGAGGTGGCTGAGACGAGAGCTTACAATGTTTTTGTCAACAAAAAGTGATTACATAGGTATAGGAAAAATAAACAAATAAATGATCCAGGAAATTTTGTCATTTTTTTAATCTACCAGTACCTGGAAAAAAATAAAATCAAGGAAACTTGGCTGGAGTCCCTATTCACTTAATCCTTTTCTCCTTGACAAATGCTGCGAATTCTCTGTGCTGGAGCATATTCTTCAAGAGAAGCCTGGCTGTTAGTACATTAAGAGGCAATTTAATATTGAATGCACACTGAAGAAGCAGAGTTCTTGACTAGAAAGCAAACAGGACCAGAAAGGGGATACAAATAAATAAGGCAAGCACCAACCTTTTCCCAAGTCTCACCTTAAATTCCCTTTTAAATAAAGGTAAAGCTGAATCACCATTTCCTGCTTGAGGAACTCCTGCTACTTTATCCCTGTATAAGTGCAAACCAAGCTGAGCTATGAAACAATCCCCAGGTGACTTGTTGTGTTGCTGACAGCCCTGGGGCTGCAGGTCCTTCTCCTCTCAGAGCAGGCACAGTGGGGTGGTTTTTTTTTGCTGTCCCACAAAGCCAAATGCCTCAGGCAGGTTTTACCCACCATTTTCTGCTGCCTAATTCATACAAACAGTACATCGATAGCTGGGATTTGCTGTTTTACTTTAGAGCACCTGTTTTCTGCGAGGTGATTTTCAGATTGGAGCGAGGGGAGTGTTTGCAGCTCCATCCTCGCTGTGTCAGCTTTAAAGATAACACGACGTCTTTGCATGTTGGTGCCCCAGAGCTCTGCCTGTTCCTCCCAGGGTCCTGTGGTGACTTGTCCTGCCTGCAGGACAGGTAAATACAGCTCCTGCACTGATGGCAGGACTGCCATCTGATTGTGTTCTGCTCTCAGCAACAGGAGCTGAAATCAGAGCTGCTCCCTTTGCAGGCATGACCATGCTCTCAGTTCAAAACCTGCAAACCTGGGGTATAAAAACTTGCAAGTTGGCTGGGAAAAAAACCTAAATTGCAATGCCTGTTTCAGTTCTTGCCTCAGTCCTGGGAGCTGTACTGAAGCTGCCCATGAAGCTTCCTCATCTCTGCAGCAGACAGACACAGAACTGTGGTGGCCAGCACTGATGTAGATACTCCTGATATTTTGGCAGAGCTGGTTCATAGGGTGACCCCTGGCTGAGGTGTCTGGGTTACCCAGAGGCACTGGTTCGGTGGTAAATACACTTCTCTCTCCCAGCCCAGCATCTCACATCCAACATTCACCTTTCAATCCTTTTGCAGATGTCTTTGTGCAAAACCTCTCCATATCCAGAGGCATCCAGTGCTGTCCTGACATCTTTTCTTCCCATCTGAAGCAACTTTCCTCAAGCAACTCCTTCACTGGGCAGGCAATTCCCTACCAATGGCTGGAGCCATGGCTTCACCAGGGAGCGTCTGGGCTTCCCAGAGATCCAGAAAGGACTTCACTCCAGTCTGTGTTTGGCACTTTGAGCCTCTTTTCTGTCCAAAGGACGTGTTCTACCCCTCCAGAGTCTGGGGGAACGCTGAGATTTGAGTGAGTGCAGCAGTTCATGTCATGGTGTTAGGGCTGTGTACAGGTTTTGGCTTCAGCCTGACACACAGTGTGACTCTGTGGCAGTGCAGCTGCCTCAAGCTTTTCCATCTGTTCCCTGTCCCCCTTATTGTTATCCAGTAACTGAGAAAGCATTGACAAACTTGTGGAGACTGAATTAACTTCTGCTTGTGACGGGAATAGGTAGAGAAAAAGGGTCCCCTTCCATGGGCTTAGCCAGGGCAGAATCCTGTTAGTGCCAGATAGTTCCTCTGAGGACAATGCTTTTCCTTGTCTCCTCCTTGCCTGTGAGCAGATACAAATTGTCCCACTGTGCTCCGTGGGTTTAACTTCATTACAAAACGTGTCCCTGCTGAAAGGCAATGCCCTTCACAGGTGCTAAGGGAGAAAAATGCCTCTGAAACAGCCCATCTGCTACATGTACTTTGATTACTTCTCCCTTCCCTCTCCCTGCCCTCATTACCTAGAAATGCCCAAATGCTGTTACCAGTCCATTCCCCTAATAACAGGGCTGCCTCATCAGGTGCAGCCTCCACCAGAGGAGAAAGCAAAGAAGCTTTTTTTGCTTCCTGTGATAGGGAAGGAGAAAATCATGTTGGGAAATTGTGTTTGGATGCAGGGAAGGGTCAGGAAGGGAAGAACAGCCCTAAGGCAATAGATAGTGGTGTGTTCTGTCAGTGTGATGGGCCAGCAGGTTTAGAGCAAGCCATGGAAAAGTGCTGAGATAACACAACTGCCTTTGGTCATCCACATGCCCCAGGCATGCTGCAGTGTGCAGCAGCAAGGCAGATCAGCCCCTAATTTCCTCTGCTTGTACAGGACTGTAAAACTCCCCGCTTGTTCTGGGGACATGACATGATCTCTGCCTCAGAGAAATGCAGTACTGGCCTTAAAACAACCGGTTATGTTTGGATCTGGAATAGGAGCTCTTTGAAAGCCAGTTTGATGGGCCAATAGTGATTTTGAAACCAGCAGAAATGAAGATATGACTAAGAGATAGCTAAATGAGGAAATTAGTTGCTTATGTAGTCCAAAGCCCTGCAAAACATTCATGCTACAATATCAGATGTCAGTTAAGCTTTTGCTGGTTGTGTTCCAAAATTTCAGTTCCTTCCTGCTCACTCCTCATGCTCCCAGCATGACCATATCATTCCCCTTTGCTTGGCAGTGTGACCTGTTGTCCCTGGCCTCTGTCTTGGAACAACAAATTGCACTGTCTGGACATCTGTGCTGCACAATAAATTTGTCTCATGGTTAAGCAGAACTTCAGTGTAAGGGGAAGGAAACAGTGAATTGTAGGGAGATATTTCTGTTGGTTTTCTCCTGGTTTGCTGCTCTTTACATCTCCCTGCCTGGCTTTTGGGTAGTCACTGAGAGAACTTAACCTCTTCTCCCTTGTGTGCATTATCAATAAACCAAAAGTGATTTTTTCCTGTGTCCTGATTGTCTGGGGGAGGCTGTGGCTTCAGGCTGATGCTTCAGGGTGGGAAAGATGTGATGATATTTCAGTCTGTGTTCATATTGCACTTGGTATGTACCTTCCAGAACCTCTTGTGTGCTTCCCATTGGCACAGAACAGCAGACTGTGGGTTTCCCACTTGAAGTGGGGCCCTGCAGCCTCTGCAGAAGCTGGAGAAGTGTTTTCTTAACTGGGCATTGAGCAGATCTTTCTACCAGCCACGTCAGACCTTAGTGTTAGCTGAGAATAAAACTGGAGACAAAAGACCATACAGTTGTGGCTGAGTGGAGGCTGAGACTGTACAAGTGAGCCTGTGTCCTCTAAGGACACATCCTTCATTTGTAGGTTGCAGCCCTTTGCTTTTGTAAAATGTTTTGGTATTTCCACAGCCTCCTCTGTTCTTATTCCACAGCAGAAGTGAGTGTCTTTCAGGAGCCCTGTTCCCTTTGCAGGTAAGTTATCAGGGCTTTCAGCACCACTTGCATTTAAAGCAGACAGCAGCATGGACAACAGCATCATATTGTTAGTTCAAAAAGCAGCTTCCACATTTGATTTAATGTCTTTATGGAGGAGGCACCAGAGACAGAACTGGTGTGAGACTGTTGGAGTCAAATTGTACTTGTCAGGAAAACAAGCTAAATTTCTCTCTCACTGTGTCATAATTTTCTGGTTTATGAGGAGCTCTCAGAATTGGCTTTCTCTTGCCTGGTTAGCAGGAATCCTCATTTCACCTCCTCCCTGGCTCACCCCCTTTGGTGCTCACATCTTGCTAGTGCTCCACAACCTGCTCTAGGGGCTGCATGTCCCCTCACACTTTGACTTCAGCTCAGACTGGTTTTTTAAGGTCTCACTGCCAGGCGTGCCACATAAAGCTGGACTTCAGCTGCTGTGCTGCCTTGGAAATCATCCAAGGCAACAGTTACCTCTGAGATCCTTCTCATTCTTTGTTCCTGTACAGCAGGGGATGCTCAGTTTACCCTGGACACCCCAGCTGTGGGTGCCACCTCCCCACCTCAGACCTCTCACTCAACTTCAGTGGAACGAGCCTTAGGGATGTGGTTGTTTCACTCGCAAACCCAACAGGAGCCACCTTCCCAGCCTAGGTGCTGCTTTGGATGCCAAGCTTCTGTGCCATCCACCACCACCCACCACCACCTCCATCGCTGCTGCTGCAGTTTCCTTCTTTGGGCCTGATGACTCTTCTTGCAGAAAGACTTTAGGAGCTTTCAGATTCCCAATGGATAGCAAGGCTCAGCTCACAACACGGACACTTGCTCCAGGCAGGATTGGTGCCTGTTAACCAGTGCTGGAAGAGGAGCAGCCATCCATCCCAGTGAATGTCTCACTGAGGACACAGAGCCCAGCCCTGGCATGAGCAATTCCACCCTGGAGGGGACAGCTTGGTTCCTGCTGCCCGTGAGTGCTGCTGCCAGATAAAGGTTTACCTCTGCCCTCAGCCTGTGCTGTGGATCAGGTGCTCTCAGGACTCCCCCAGAAAGGCAAAGGCAGGTTTGAGGAGAGGAGTCTGTGATGTGGGTGAGGAAGGAGAACGTTGGAGAGGAAGACGCTGTGATACCCTTGAGAGAAGTCCTGGCATGTTTAGCTCTCTGCATAACAGGCAGGATGAAGGTGCATGGCCAGGAACACCACTGGCAGGTCTCTTGATGCCTTCAGGGGCGCTGCCAAGGGGATTTCCTGCATTTCTTGCAGATGGGACACGTTTCAGGCATTCTCTTCCCAGGCATTTCTGGGCTGAGCGAGATGCAGCGATAGTGAGAGCAGATGTTGTCTGTCAAAGAGGTGTGATGTCATTACACAGTGGGCAGGTCAGCAGGAGAATAATGTGTGTGGACAGAGCTGAGATGTGCTGGAAAGGAGAGCAGAGCAAATATTTAAGAGATTTGTTCCCTAACACAGCTCCTCAGGGCCAGGGCTGGCACTTACCTTGAGTGCTCTGGGGTTTAAGTTTAGTATTATCAGGATAACACAACCAAGGTGAGACCAGCTGGGATATGTGAAAATGGAAAAATTAGCCATTATTTCCTAAAGGAGCCTGTGAACTTGTAACATGCATGTGTGCACACAAGTGCTGAGATCCTCACCAGCTAAAAACCAGAAGAGCCACCACTTACCAGGGGAGAAAACTTGATCTGATTCTTGCTGTGCTTCCCACAAGTGCTAGTGAAAAAACTCCAGGTCCTAGTCTGCAAACTCCCACAGTGAGCATCTCAATCCACATTACATGTCTTGATGCCTTGGTCATCCCAAAGCTGTGCTTCCAGCCACTCTGGTAGAGGCTGGTGGGGACAGAGGGAAGGAAGACAGCAGGAGGAGTGGAAGCAAAGGAGCTTCTCTGCTTCTTAACAGTTGTAGAACTGCCAGGAACCACCAGAAAATCCCCATTTCTCAGAGTTAGCTCCACCTTGGAGCCTGAATTATCTTGGTTTCCTCCCGCCCTCCCCAAGCACAGCTCCAGGGATTTCCCAGGAGGATGCAGCTCAAAGGGCACTTGGCATACACTGTCGTGGTGCCACTGCAGTGAAACAAATATCCTTGTTTCAGTTCCCTGACCTTCACCAGCCAAATCATTTACTGTCGTTTCCTCCTCTCCCCTCTTCCCTACCCTGGCAATAGCTGTGTGTGCACATAAAAGCGTAGTGAATGCTAATCAGGATAAATGTAATGATGTTTCTAGCCCTGTGAACACATGCTTTATGACTATTGTGGGGTTTGGGTTTTTTTTTTTTGGTGGTTTTTGTTTTCTTAAAAAAAAAAAAGTCCCACAGGGTTTTTGTTAACATAATTGTTTTGAGCAAATTTGAAATATTTGAAAGCTTTTAAGTGCCTGTTATATATACATCCAAGGTTTGTCTTGGAACATGCTAGGTTGCAGTAGACATTTTCCAATTAAGTGAAACAGCAGTGAGGATAATGGGTTTATGGAAATGGAAGAGCCATGCTGGAGGGAGATGGAAAGCCAGAAAGCATTAATCTTAATAGGATCCTTTTTCTTTTTTAGCTTTGCTGTTTTTTAAAAACTTTTTAAACATTTCCCTAGGCATGTCCCTGGTTCTGCAGTGGCACGTTCTGTATCGAGAGAATCTCTTCCTCTTTTTTTCCTCATTTTCTTCAAATTTCTCTCCTCTTTTTTTTCTTTTTTTCTCCCCTCATCCTTTCTCTCCAAGAAATCCCCGACCCTCTCATTTCTGCAATGATAGAAGCTCGTGCACACAAACAGTCATCTGTCACTTTAACTGAGCGTGCAGTGTGGGAAATGGGGAATTCACAGCCTTCTGATCTGGAAGGCAGAGTAACCCTCCAAAGAGCCAAACCCTCCCTTCCTCCCTCTCTCCCTCCCTCTGCCTCTCGGAAGACCTCTGGGAGAGGTCTGGGCTCTGGTCCAGTTCTGCAGCCCAGTCACCTTGGGCCAGGCTCCTCCCTTCTGTATGGTGAGTAAATATCTTTTCCAGGAGGCTTCCCAGTGAAATAAGCACAATCCAGGGTGGAATCAGTGTCTGGGACTGGCATCTTTTGTTATTCTACTCCAGTTTCATGCTGTGCCTTGCTGGGTCAGTGCTTGGCTGTGAAGTCCCTGTGGAACTGGAGCAGCCCTGAATCTGGCCCAGGAAGGTGGAGATGAGCTCTGCTGAGGGGACATCCCTTCTTTGGGAGGAGGCTCTTTGAGCTCATTAAAGGGGTGTTTGATACGTATAACCAGGAATGAGGACTCTGAACCCTTAGCCAAATTTCCTGGGAGTAACTGGAGCTTGAGGAAAGTAGGAAACCTGTGGGTTGGGATGACACATTATGCAGAGGGATTGCTGTGCCATCTCCCAGGAGGGATGCTGGGCTTAACCCACCACATTCCTCTGCCTGGCACCTCTCCCACCATTCCTAAACTGATCTGTGAACGTTCCCATGCCCAGCTCTCACTCCTGCTTCACTCTGATTGCGTGAGTACCAGGATTTAAGTGGGCTCCATCTCTGTAGGAACAATCGCCTTGAGTCTGGTGGGGATGTTTTTAGTTTCCTTCCTATCCCTGGCTGTAAAAGTGGACTGTGTTTCTTTAAATCCTCTCACTCCTTTACATTTGCTGCTTTGCAGGAAACATTGCTCAGATCTTTAATCTGAAAACAAAAGAGCTCAGACCCCCCTACAGTATTTATCTTTGCCCAAATCAGGTGAGTTGGAGCCTTAGACGCCTCAAAGGTCTCCCTAGAGGTACGTGCATTTCAAGACTGGATGAAGGGATGTATATATATGTATATAACAAACATTCAGGTTAGATAGGCTTTTGCATGGGAAGGGCCCCAAAGGAACTACCTAATCCCACTGTATTGAGGTTCTAATGCTGCACCTGACAGGGCTGCCAGTGTGATATTAGAGCAGGTCACTGGGGAGAGCATATTGATCCCATCTCTATCCAGTGTACAGCATCCTCTGCATCCTTTATATCCAACCCATCACTCCTTGCCCACTTCCCCCCTCCTCTAACAGCAAAATCTTTCATCCACGAGCCAAAGCAAAACGACTTCACCAGCTCTGATGTCCTCGGGAAATGTGTTGGGCTTCTGCCACGAGTACAGAGACTACTTCGACACCCAGAAGCTTTCAAGCAGTAAGCAGGATTAAGACACACAGCCGTGGGCTTTTCTGTGACCTTTGGGTATTTAAACAATCTTGGCCTGGCTTCATGAATATGAGTAGACTCCTGTCTGGTTTCCAGCCCAGCGCTCTCCCTGCATGGAAATACTTGAAATAGCGTAATTGGCTGGTTTTAGATGGCTTTTTTGGAAAAGTAAAAAATAGTGCTGTAAGTGGTAATCAGACTTTATGACTTTATTCCCCGTCATATTCTGTTTCCCTCTGTTTTCAAGCCCATTTTTATGTTCACTCTCACTGCATTTTTTTTTTTTTTCGGATCTAAAATCCTGCATTTGTGTGTGTATGCAATGATTTCAGAGGCTTTCTCCAAGCTGTTCTCCCACTAGAGGGTACTCCTGCTACACCAACAATAGACATTCCGGCCTGGACGTGGTTCGCATTGCGTCCCTCTGCTTTCGGAGCAGGTTGTTCATTGACAGCACAGCCTGGATGTGTTCAGTCGTGCTGCTTCCCTGCTTCAGCAGCCATGGAGCTGCCTTGTTGATGGCTGTGCAGGGGCCCAGAAATGCTCTAGTGCCATTTTGGCTTCTCCTATCCTCACCTTGTTGGCCACACAACACTCTGCTCCTCTGTGAGTAACCTGTGTGACCCACTGGCCGTTGGGCTGGGGGTCTGAGGTTGGTGCCAGCTCCAGGGAGCACGTGGAGAACCCCCTGCACCACACATTTTTGTTTGAAAATGCTCTGATGGCTACGTGGTGCTGCAGAAAAAGGACTGCTGCTGAGCTGAGGAGTAGAGTTTGGGTGCCGTTGTTTTCATGGCATGTTATTGGGGTCAGGAAACAGCAACATTTTACTGGCCACCCTTCTTTAGGCAGGAGATCAGACCATGTGGTCTGTTCTGGCATTGAACTCTGTGCATATCTAGCTGTTGATGGATGGCAGGCTCCCTTAAGAGCAGATCTATTTGGCTTTCACGTTGCGAGACTGCAAAAGTAGCTTTGGGTCTGGCTGGGCCCCTCCTCTCCCCTCCATGCCTGGGTGCCCCCATGTATTTACGGCTGCCCGTGGCAGGCAGGCAGGATGCAGCACATGCTGTGGTTTATGCTGCTCTGGGGGCTGCTTTTCCACTGCAGCGTGGCTTTAGCCTCTGGAATTGGAGTAGCACAGCTAGCAGGGGGGATTTTGTTTCACCTCTCATCCAAGGAAAAGCCCCAGGCTCCTTCCTTGCATTCCCTGTATCAGGACTCTACCCCAGCGTCTCGTTCCCCTGCCAACATCTCCCCTTCACACCTCCCTGCTCTGCAGAGCCGCTGGGATTTCCTGCACTGCTGCTGCTTCCTCTGTGAGCATGCTCGTGCTCCTGCCTGTTCACACTGATTAAATGAGTGGGCAGGAATTACAGTCAACCATCCATCACTGGAGCCAGTGTTCCCTTGACCCAGTCAAGATGAAAGAGGTTGAAATCTCTCTTCCCCAGGCCATTCCCAGCAGCAAGATAGCCAGCTACAGTTTTCTGGCAGTGCAAATCTGGAGCTATTCTGGGGGTGATTCTCCTTCCTGAAAGAACTGGCTACACAAAGGGGTATCTTCAGAGCAATGAGAGTCACAACTCACTACTGGTAGTTGGTTGAAAGGTCTTCTATTCTCAGGAGAATAAAACATCATCTTTTGCAGAAGAGAAGGCCTGTAGCAGATGTTGGCATTTGGAGCAATAAATCCTGAATACGGACCATGAAAGGGAATGCCACTATCCCACAAAGTCTATCTTGGGCCCCTGAGAGCAGCTTTTATTTCTACGTGCTGTCCATTGGAGAGTCTCCTAATTGTGTGCTGGCAAACACAGGTGAGGAGATAATCCAAGACACTGAATACTCCCTCCGTTCATCCTCTTTGTCTAAATCCAGAGGCTGTGGGAACTCACAGGAAGCCTAGTGGTGGTTGGCATGTAATTGTTCTGGAAGCATCAGTAGAGCTGTATCCTCCTCAAGATATCCATGTGGCTGCTGGAAGGGGGTCAAGGAATGACATCCATGAAGCTGGAGAGTAAGTGACAGTGTAAAACCCAGCAAAGCGTTCTCTTTTGCCCCAGACCGACAGCACTGAGGTAGCAGAGGTTGTGATGGGAGGCTGGAATAACACTGTGGAAAGGAAGCTGGGGTGAAAATCAGGAAGGGAAAAAAATGGAAAACAGAGTCTACAAAGGGGAGTAACTCACCACTGTGAACTAACTGTTCCTCTTGGAAAACCTGAAGAAAGTAATCTAGCAGCTCAGAATTACAGTAAATTACAGACCTGGCTTGGTCTGGCTGCTCAGTGCTCTCAGCCTGTATCGATTGCAGAACCAGGCTATGAGTTGCTGCCAGGCAATGAGCTGGCTGGTGGCTGAACCCTTACGTACTCCCCTGGATCCGATCCCTCTCCTGTCCCCGTTCCCATCGGTGAGTGTGGTGCTGTCAGTCTGTCCAGATGAGTGGGGAATCGACTCCATTTTACCCCCGTGCAAATCCAGAGGAATTTCACAGATGCTGTAACAGCCCTTTCAAGCAAAGAGCTCCTTTTTCTCTCTGATTCCTGGTCATTATTCCACACGTTCCTGAAAGCAGCAGGACATCCTGAAGCTCTGTTGGAAGCAGGAATCTCTATTTCCTTTTGCAGCCCCCAGATGTGCACACCGAGGGCAACCCACTGCGTGGCTCCACACCATGTGCCTCATGTTTCTTCCTGCTGAGACTGGATCAGTCTGGGAGGTGGAGAGGAACATCTCAGCCCACCTTGAGCACGCTGAACTGTGAGGCCTTTCTGGAGAGCTGTTGTGCAAACAACGCTCTGCTTGTTTGTTTGTGCAGCCCGTAGCAATTAGGAGGAGCTGAACGCGGTGTTTCTCGAGGCAGGGCCGTGCTGCTCCCGAGGACAGAGAACTGCTGGAAACCTCCCCAGCCGGGAATGGGGTCAGCTGGGTCTGGCAGGCCTGGCTGTTGATGTTGACAAGCTGCTGCTTCTCAAACAAAAGGGCCCAGACCTCCCTAATGGAGAGGTTTGGTGTGGGAGGATTAGACTTGCTAATCAGGAGGTGTCTGGTGCCCTGGGTTGGCATGGCTTTATTCCTAGTGGTGAGTCATGGTGCTCAGGTTAGCAGAGTGTAAATAGAGTGGACTTTCTCTTAAAAAGAGCTTCAGTCCTATAATGGAGGCAGCTCCAGCCAGGAGATGTTCTCAGCCTCCAGCTGCACTTTGTTCAGCTAAAAATCTGTGGGATTTGCTCTGTTCTCCAGCTTTTCTTCTCTGATTCTCCCTTGATCTTTTCACACCATGCTCTGGCACGCAGCCCTTCTGCTCCCCTGTTGTATGTGCCTTTGCTTAACCTGTGGTGCCTGTTTTGTGACTTTTGGTGTGACAGTCTCTGAACTGGGAGGTTTGTTGCTCTGGATATCAAAGTTAATGACAAAATACACAGTGGGGTACGGAGCAAAACTAGGAGGGCACCTCTGGGAAAGAGCAGCTCTCTTGGGTGACTGGATGGTGATGGATTCAGGATATGTTCTCCAGAGCTCACAGGAGCTTGGAGACCAGCAGTGGGTGGGTGGGCTTTGCTGGAGGTCTGGAACGGGAACAAGGCTGGGGAATTGTCCTGTCAAGGAGAGATGGGAATAGGGAGACAAGCAGAAGGAAGCCAAGCTGCCACTCAAATGAGATTGGCCAGTGGGACTTTGGAGTGGGACATCAAAGAATAAGACTATGGCTAGGGGATAAGCATGTAAGAACAGCGTTTTGAGGTCCAAATCTAAATCTCAGAGGATGAACAGATCACATGAGGAAATCCTCAGTCCCAGCCTGGAGCCTGTGGGGGAAGAGGAGGTGAAACTAATGAAGATTGATGTACCTGGAGGGATATTTGCTCTTGGGTCCATCAGGTGCTGAGACACATGAGAGAGTGAAGAGGCCCATGGACCCAGAGTAACCGTGGGAGCTCCATCAGGGCCTGTGCCTGTGGTTCCCTCCATATGGGCTGACACAAATGAAGGGACTAGTGATGGTTACCCCCAATTACCACGAAACAGCTTAAAACTTGAGCACCTTTATAAAAACGGAGTTGTGTCAAATCCAGTGTGTGCTGTCACTGTGTCTGCTGAGCTGTTTCTTTGCCTGATGAAGGGGAAAAATAATGCGAAGCTGGAGATGAAACTAGGCTGAGGAAAGGTGTATTTTTTTGTTCTCAGTCTCAGCCTTTCCAGGAGCATTCCAGTAGGTGCCAGTCTCACCTTGTGGAGCAGGGGAGGATGGAAACTGCCAGTAATTCTTCACAGAAATATGAAAAAATACTGCACAAGAGGGGGTGGGCGGAAAAATGAAAGCCTATAAGAAAGATCTCTGTTCTCTGGGATGCTCACTTCGTTTCTTTCTCCCTACTCAGCAAAGTTTATCTTGGGCTTGGCAGCACAGACCAGTCTCCCCCTCCTTCTCTTTTATTAGTGTGTAGTAAAGGAAGAAGGTGTTGGGGGAAGGAAAGGGAAATGGGATTTTGTGTTTTGATGGCCCAATGGGTAGAAAACTGCATGGTTTCCAAATATGATAGTTAATGCTTAATCTGACAGACTGTCTCTTATCAACAGGCTGTATGTGACACCCCATTACGTGATAATGGAATTCTATATGGAGACCACAGGAGACCCAGTTCCATTCAATTAACTTACAGAACAGCAAACCTCTGAAAGGATCTTTGTCTTCTCTTCTCCCCACCTCTTTCTCTCCTTTTTTTTCACCCCGAGAAAATGAGAGAGTGAATATTTCCATTTTGTTTTGCAGAGGATTAGTACCAACTAATAGGATTAATATCCCAAGTTGTGTGGCAAATGGAACACTGTTAATAGGGTGATTATTAGAGAATTATATGGAGGGGCAAAAAAATTAAAGCAGTTGAAAGAAAAGCATCTGTGTGTTGGAGAGACTGCCAGTTCTGTACAACATCCAGCTGCTGGCCTGCCCGTTCTGGGTCATACTTCTTTATTTCACAGGTTTGCTCTGCCTCTGGGATTGACTTCCACAGCAGCACAGGGCAGGAAGCAATTTCAGAGGCTGGAAATGCTGGATGCAAAGAGCTGGTTTCAGCTCAAGGGCTGGTTACCAGGACCATGAAAGGAAAAGGATTTAAAGGATTTACAAGTACCAGAGAGTCAACATTTCACCTGGCATCTCAGCATGCCTTCCAGCCATGAACACACTCCTGCTCAGGATGAATAAGCCTATCTCTCTCTCCTGGCTCCTTCCTCTCCGGCTGGTTTGGCTTTTCCCATGGGCTCTCTTCACAGCCATGGGCCTGTGTCTGAGGGGCCGTGTCCTCTGGGCATGTTTGGCACTTGAACACTGGTGGCTGTGTAAGACATGCTGGAGAACTTTAGTCTACATCAGTCTGCAGAGCCAAAGAGAGCTGGCAAAAACCTTGTGGTGGCTGCCTGCCAGTGGTGTAGTGGTTGTGTGCCATTGCTGGCCGGGTAAGACAGGCACCTTCCCCAAACCAAGGGGAGAAAGGCCCGATGCTCTGCTGGGAAAGCACACAGTCCTCAGGGAATTAGAGCACACACAAACCCCGTAGGCCTATGTGGGGCACAATCACCTAGAAGAAAGTGTGAGTGTGAGGCCCTCAAGGAGGGACTCTTGGCAGACAGGTTTCAGCAGCAGCACAGTTGGCACGTGGAGATTTTTTTCCAACATCTGTCTGAGACAGTATCCTTATGCTCTGCATAAATCCTTCTCTCCCGGGCCACAAACCAAAGGCATCCACAGCAGTGGATGGTTCCTGGGCAGGGAACTGGCATGAAGGGTTTTCTGCCTGACAGGTATTATCCCAACCTCTGCATTCCCAAATCCCTAGAGGTATTTAGGCCTGCACCTTCAGAGGCATTTGCTGTAGGAGGCTTTGTCTGAGCAGTGATAGGGATTTGTTCCCCTCAACTGGATCCCCATTGCACCATGACTCACCACTATTTATATCAGCTGTCGATCTCTGCCTGTGGCAGCTATTTCTGGCTACCTGCCTTGTATTCAGCAGAGATTTAGCACCTTTTTCTTTAAAAAAAAAAAAATATATTGAACCTGCTTTTAATTCTTTTTCAAACATTTTTTATCTTAGTTTGTTTTTCAGTGGCTGATGAGCTGTCTGGAGTTGACTTGTCCTCACCTGCTGCTTGTTCTGCTGAAGAAAGGATACTCAGTGTACTTTGAGCAGATTCAGCTTTGTCTAAAAGAGTACTCTGCCTCAGAGTGAGAGTGTTGTGCCATCTCAAAATGAAAGGCTACAATAAGAAACAAAGCACTTTGCATCGAACAGGCATTTTAAAACACTGTTGAACTGCAATCCAGGGTAGCAGGTTCGCTTTGTTTTTGGCCCTTGTTACCCCAGGAACTCTTCAAGCAAACAGTGAGATAGAGAGTCTTGCAAGTAGATCAAAAAAGGACCGACCCCTTTTTTTTTGCAAAGAGAAGGGAAATGGGCCATGTGAAAGGCTCTGCCTCAGCTGTAGTGAGGAAAGTGGTGGCAGAGAGTCCAACCAAAATCTCCTGAGGCCTGTTTGGATGCTCTGCCCACAAGGCTGTGCTTTCTGCTGTGGTCTGCTTTCCCTTCCTGATCTTCCCTTGCACACTCAGAATTTCCAATCCATCATAATCAGTTAAAAACCCCACAGCCATTCTCCTGTCTTTTACCAGGACCAGGATCTTCCTTTTCTTCCCCCACATCCAGTTCAACCAAGGGATCTCCTGCCTGCCTGTAGCAGGGCAAAGACCTAGGCTGGAAGCAGTTGTGGAGGAGCTGTATGCACTTCCAAGGAGGAGAATGTGCCCTGGGCCCTGCTGGGAGAGGTTGTAGCACAGCCGGTGTTATGTGTTGCACAAGGCAGGACACACCTGGCCTCGCCAGCAGGCTCAGCCTGGATGCTGTTCCCTGGTTTACAGCTGGATCAGGTGAGGGCAGGCTCTGGGAAGACAGGAATGTCCTGAGGGGCTCAGCCTGTTGGACTGTGTGCCCTGATCCTGTCACAGAGAGGTTTCAGGAGCCACCTCAGCAGCTCTGAGGCAGGACATGTAGGAACAGCAGGATGGTGTTTTACCTTCACCTCCATGGAGGGTAAAAGTCTACGTAATTTAAAGATGAGTTCCCTTATGCTAGGCTATGAGAAAAGTCTTCAGAACACCCCCAAGGTTTCCATTTAATTACCAATTGCAGCTGATTTCACAGAGCAATTTCTAAGCCTCCAGCAAGGCCTTGTGGCAGTTCTTTCATCTCTCAGGCTTATTGGGAAAAGCTGTATTAAACGTCTTTTAATCCTGCCTTGGATGCACTACCTTTGATCACCTACAATTTTATACATCTGTGCTCAGGCTCACGTTCCTACGTACGTGCTTCCCCATCCAAAATGCTTTAAACTGTGTCAGTTGATTAGAAAGTCTCTCCTGACTGATATAAAGCATCTTGCAAACTTGACTGAAACACCCTGATAGCTAATGATCATCCAGAGGGCCCGGGTGATCCGAGCGTATGTTTTAGCATTGCTGGATAAGCTGATGAATGTCAATTCCTCATTTATGGTTTACTCCGTATTTTTCTTCCTAGAGAGCAAGTTTCTGCAGGAGGAAAGGAAACAGTAAATGTCCTTGCATGAAAATAGAGAGCTTTAGCCAGATCTGGGATGATATACTTGTGTGTGTTAATATAACTTCAGTCTAAGTTGAGTGTGGGATGCAAGAATGTGGGATGTTCCCAGAGAGGATGCAGAAGTCTACACCCTAAAAAGCCAAGGTATCTCCAGTCTGTTGAGGGCAGGCTTAGGGTGAGGAGCTGGAGCTCCGAACTCTTAGTCTGATGTCCCAGGTATAGGGCACTGTGCCCCTTCTGACGCTTCCCTTACGAGAACCTCATCTTTTTTTTGGGAGCCTCAGTGATAACAACAAGAGATGGCACTTGGGATCCAGCTGGACTCCCAGTGCTCCTGACCACTTCAAGCATGCCACTTCCCAGCAAGAAATCCACACAGAGCACTGGTGGGCTTGCCTGTCAGAGGGGGGCAAAGCAGCCATGGCCTGGAACTGCCGGTGTCTAACGGGGGACATCTGCCTGCACCAACAGCTCTGTGCGGCCACCTGGACACGGGCGGGCGTCGGGGCTGCTGGAACATGTGTTTGCTTCAACTGCAACATGAAAACAGTGTGGGGTCACGTCGTGGAGGCCTTGGGTTTGCTTACTGGAGCCGGAACAATCTTTTTCCCAGAAAGCCATTATCTTGATGCTCAAAAGAGAGAGCAGCCAGAGAGGTTTGTGAGCTAAACAGCCAAAATAGCTCAGCTCTGTAGGAAAATCAAGGTCAGCTGCCAGCTGGGTCAACTCCAACCCTTTGCTCTGCCCAGACCAGCATTTTGCAGTTTTTACACGGGATCTTCAGGCTCTGACATTCCCAGGCAGAGGCCCCTTAGGTGTGTGCCCACTGGACCCCCAAGGGCTTGTCTCTTTAGAAGCCTCATGTTTGTAGTGACAACATGGTATGCTTTCCACTGCTCTTTTTTTGAGATCTTGGCTGCTGCTGCTCTCCCATCCCCTTGAAGGACTGACTGTGCTTTTTGGACAGTGGGAATGTCGGGAGATGCTCCATGAGCTCCTCTTTCTGCACAGCAGATGAACCCAGGGTTTTGCCTGGCGGGGGGGTTTCATTCCCAGGGGATGAACTAGGCTAATTTCCTTTCTTTTGGTCTATCACAGAAGAAAGTGAATCCTAAGGGAGTCTGATCTAAGAGTTAGATGTGAAGATCCAGCACTGGCACGCTTGCCAGGTCTGATAGAACTGTGATCTGATGTGTCAAATGCATTTTAGGGTCTCAGTTCTGTGACAGCTTGCTAATGACTCTGAGCTTCACGAAGCTTTGACTGATCCCTCCGGGAGCTGGCAGATAAAACTATAGGAAAACTTTTCTCCTTTTTTTTTTTTGGTAACATTTTTTGTCAAAATCAAAACATTGAATGGAAACATGTCTCTTCCAGCATCGTTTTAAACTGGAATGTGTCAAAACAAATGCTTTCATTTTGATTTGAGTGAGACACTTGTAATTTTTACTTTACGTTGCAATAAGGAAACAACACATTTACCGTATTTTTATTTATGTCTTTGCTTTTTTTTGGATAATTATCAGAAATGTGGAACCACATGCTTCCAAAGTGAATTCTTGGCATTCCTATTCAGAGATTTTCAATTTCTTGCTCATGATGAAATCAGATGTGGATGTTCAGCCAGAACTACCAACAGGTGGGAGCTCCAGGGACAGGGCTGACATGTCTGTCTTCCAGGTAGAAGAATCAGGAATTGGAGCCATCCCATGAGGTTGGCAGAGGAAGGATGCCCTGCTGCTTGTCTGCTTGTTTCTTGCAACCTGTTCTCTGCATTCAGTCAGTTTAGGCCCCAGAATTTCAAAACTCTGTAAATAAATCATGGCTCAGTCACACACTGAACTGAGCTGCCCTCAGAGAGCAGAGCATGACTGAGCTTGATCAGAAAAATCCAGTCCTTGTTCGTGTTCCTGTGCCTTGAACAGCTCTGCTTTGGAGGGCATCAACTCAACCTGGGCTTCCAAGGGGATTCCCTGGTAGCCCTGCTGACCCCTGGGTTGGAAGGGGCATTTCCCCCCTGTTCTTGCTTCAGGCTGAAAATGGCTTGTGGGTTTTCTAAATTAAATTGAAACAGAACGCTCTATTTTCTTGAGATACCTGTCTTGGCTAGTTTCTTACTTCTGCTGGGCAGGCATTATCCTGTTAATCACTGGCAAGATTTGGTGACGTTTCCACAGAGTTTTGGATTTGTAAGGAAATTTTCCTCTGTTATGCAGAGAGCTTCTCCTCCTAAGGTTTCTCAGGCTGGCTGCTGTGGGCTGAGGATGTGCTGCATCAGTTCAGGGAGGGTTTTTGCAGGGCTTTGCAAGAACAATGTGGTGTCTGTGATATAAAGGAATGAGGTTCAACACTACATTAGGCCCTCTCTGCCCCTGAATTCAGCAAATCCATGTGGAACACAAAAAAGGCCTTTTTTTTCTGGCAAAGATAAGGGCTTGGAATTTGGTTAAAAGGGTAATCCCAGCCCTGTGGATTTTGGGAAAGAGGCAGCTGTCCTGCTCCATCACAGACACCTGCGGTACCAGTGACCTCTTCTACTCAACATGGAAGATTTGTTCTCTGCAGCACCTTTTGGCTTGACAGGGTGTTGTGATGTGCCATTTCACATCCCCATCGGGACCCGTCCTGCCCCCAACACAGCAGAGCTTAAAAACTCAGACCCAGCTCACGCTGTTGGAGAGATGAAGGTCAGCAGGGTGACTGTGGAGAACCACCCTCTCTTCCCTGAAAGCAAACAACAACCAGCTGAGTCACATTTGCTGTGCTGGAGGAGAAAAAATAGAAGCATTTTTTAGTGTTTTCACCACTGTTAACCCTGCAGGAACAGCTCTGGAGAGCCCAGCCATCCTCTCTGCCTTGAGAACCCATGGAATTATGAACTTTCCTCTTCATATCCTGCTTGGCTTTATGTCTGTGCCTTGAGCTCCCTTCATGCACTCCTTCCACAGCAAAGGGGTTGTGCACGTGTCCAACATGACCAGCTTGTGGCCCTGGGAATCTTATTATGGCTGGTGATGATGACTGAGCCAAAGAGAAAATTATTTGATCTCCTCAAGTGCATTCGTGGGCATTTTCACTTGGCAGAGGGGCATGAGGAGTCATTTTGACACGTGAATTGAGCAGATTTGTTGCTGACACTGAGAAAATGGAGGTGGTGCCCCACAACGGAGCGTTGTGAACAGCTTTTACAAACTCCAGCAATGTGTGACACCCTGAATTTTCTTCTGATAAATTAACTTCATTTGATAGGGACAACGTGGCTGCTGGCTGGGCACATCTCCTCACGTGCAGCTGAAGGGATCAGGTGGGAACTGAGAGGTAGTGCCTGGTGGAGGTGAAGCTGCAGGCAGGAGAACAGGGATTGAAGTGCAGATTGCACCAAAAGCCACAGGAGGAGCTTTGTACCAGTGCAGGACCCAGAGGTCAGTGCTCACCTCCAGAGGTGGACACTGACAGTGTCCATATTCTTGAACCTACATTTTACGGCTAGGGAATCTCCTCAGTTAAAACCAGGAATTTTCCTCAGTTACAACAGTGGAGTTGATACAAAAATTGCACTCTAGGAAGTCTCTGCTTGGCTCGGATCATATCTGAAGGTGTCTCTGGCCCTCCAGGTTCAGGTTGTTTCCTTTCTCTTTTGTGGTTTCCTAAGAGGAACTTACACGTTCAACCTGGATGTGTCAGAGCGATGTTCTGGAACTCACCCAAAGAAAGGTTTTGCATCTTTGAGACATCTCTTTTTGTCAAAGACAATTGGATCAGAGATGTTCAGGTTTGTTGAGTTTTGGTTTTGATTTTTTGATTTTTTTTTGGTCACAACAGTTTTGTCTTGAAAAGTGTCATTTTGATGACACAGAAATTGCTGAAGAAATCTTACCAATTTTGACAAGTCTACTTGGAAGGGAGCTGGGGAAGAATATCTTGAAAGTGCTGGAACTCCCAGTTATGACATTTTCTGAATGGAAAGGAGTTTTGATTTATTTCTCCTTCTCTTTTCAAAGTGATGTTTCAAAATGTACTGTTTCCTGGGAAAAGAAGGGTTGAGTCTGAATTAAATATTCGAAAAAAAGGAAATCAAATATTTTGACTGATGCAAGGCAGTTTTTCAGCATTTTATTTTGCAACTCTGTTGGCTTTTCGGACAACGTAGGGTGATTTAAAAATTGTTGGTAGCTCCATTCTGATATCCATACTCACAGATGTGTTTCTGGGTTGAGCCGGTGATGTATGAACCATGCTTTGTTTTGTGGTGATAAATTACCTGGTTTCATAGCTGCAAAAAAACTGTTTTAATCCATTAACTGCAGAGAACAAAATACCCCGAGTCTCTCAATTCACGGAACCATGCAAGGATCTTCCACCGAATGAATTATTCAGGAGCAGTGGTGAAAATGAAGTACCCATTACATTTACAAATATTCCACAAAGAGTTCAAGGCTGAGCAGGAATAGATCAGACAGCATTTATTGTAAAGCCTTGCTGAGTATTACCGGAGATGTAATTTCCCGTAGTAATTAACGCAGGATCTGCAATCCAGCTCTGAAAGGGCGATTGAACCTTTCCCTGTGAATTTAGGAATCATCTGTATTATTGCCTGGTGTAGGTGACTTGGAGCATTGAGCTTTTGTCTAAAATTAGTCCTCAGTGTGGTGGATGATTAAAGAGGGATCGCTCCTTCGGGCTACTTGGGATTGATGTTTCCTATTAAAAAATGCATTGCTAAGGATTTGTGAAATATAGAGAGCTTCTCTGGGTGTGTGCAACTTATTATGCAGATGTGCTTAAGCTATCAGATCCATGATAAATGATTTCTCTAAGCTGGATGGGTAGCCTGACCCAAGGGCAGGTGTGGGGGGGTTATTATTTTTCTTCCCTTCTAAGAACTGGAGAGAGCCATTTGTCAAGTGAACCAGGTGAGGTGCCCAGAAATCAGATGTCAAAGGCTGTTCTGTCTGCAGTGGGAACAGGGGGAGTTAATAATGGTGCAGCTCCTCAGACCTCTGCATTTCCCAGCCCTTTTCCTTGTTTTCGAGCTACACTTTCTTCTGGCTTTTGATGGTGTGACTGGCTCCGAGGGCTGCCTGCTGGGAAACCCACCAGCACCACTGGGAACGAGGAGGAATTCTTTTTGGTTTTTTTGAGGAATAAGATGCAGAGTTTGTTCTTGATGGAGTTCCAATATCTGTAGGACCACCCAACCTTAAATCAGAGTTCTAAAAAACAAGACTTTTCATAGTTACTTCCAGAACATGAATTCACTGTTGAAAGTTGGGATTCTGTTGGTTGAAGTCCATGCACGGACTGTAAGAGTCACTGGTCTGAAGAATTATCTACTTAACAAAACAGAGTAGGGGGAAACTTATTAGAGCAGTTCCCACCTTTGAAATGTGTGAAATCTTTTAAAATCAAAAATTTCAGTGAAAGAACAGGAAAACTATTTTGGGAACACAGTTCTTACCTTTCAGTTGACCCTGAGTCTTCTTATCTCAGTGGTGCAGAGTTGACTGGTGGTAGGGTCTTCTCAAGAAATGTTGAATTTCACAATGTAGAAAAATGATAGTTCTGCAAAAAGACCCTTTTCTGTAGGAATCTACTTGACTGGAGGTTTCACTGGGCTCTTTCTCTTTTGTGTTGGAAAACCAGTAAGTAAATCACTTCCCAACAGTTTTACCCTTTGAAAATTGGTTTTCTTCTGTAAACTTGAAATATCTTAAACCAGTTCAACAAAACAATTTGTTGAAACAATTCAGCATTTTTAATAGTACTTTTTAGGAGCTATTTGGGCCTTGCTTCTGCTCTTCTGGCTGGTCCCTCTGCAGGACTTCAAAGCTTCCTGTCGAGCTGCATCGTGTCTCATCAAAGAGGGATTAGAAGACCTAAGAGACAGCTGTCATTGAGGCAAGGGATGTCTTACTCCTCATTTTTATAGCACCTACCCCAACAGGGCTGTGACTCTGATGCCACTATAAAACTCCTTATTGTGTCTTTAATCTCGTCCTGGAGTTACAGTAGAGTTTGAGTTTTATTTGGCTTTCCCAAGGACGTTTCCTTTTCCTACACATGATGCAAATAGCCTGGGATATGCTAAAAGGGAAAGTCTGGGGATTTGAAGAAATTGCGCTGGATTTGGGTAGTAGGAGATAATCCCCAGCCCGTACAAAGCACCTTTCATCTTGTTGTGTTAGTTTTGTAGACAGCAATCACTTCTCTCCAGACTGAATTGTGTGTGACAGCATCCCTGGGCCTTGCTCCCTGCTCCAGCAAGGAATGTGGCAGGATTTTAATTACTGTAATCCGCTGTGTGTGATGCCGGGGTGTTACGGGAATGTCTGCATCCAAAGGGTCAGGCATCCTGGGAGAGGAGAGAGCAACAGGCACGGATAAGCTCTGCAGAAGCCCAGGCACAGCACAGACTTCAGGAGCAGTCCTGACCTCCCTTCTCAGGGGGCTGCTTTGCTTCCCATTCTCCAGGGACATCATCTGCTTTTCTGGGCATCAGCTGCTTCAGAGCTTCACTTGCTAATGCTGAAGGACAAGGGAGACTCTGCTGCCAGGGTTGATACAAATATGTAATAATTTGGTTTTAATCAGTATTAACAGTGCTGAGATTACAAAGTCAGATCCACTCATATCACAGCACTGGGGTAACAAGGACTGATCAGTGGCATGTTGGTAGAGTTCTTCCTTTCTGACAAAGCATCGAGATAATCCGAGTAGAGCTCATGCATACAAAATCAACTGCAGCATGTGCAGCTTCTTTGGGAAACTACTCCTCCAACATCTCTGTCAACAGTGTGAGTCTAATTGTACACACAAGTCTCTGAAGGCTCAGAGAGCCCAGCGTTTCGTTTGTTTGCAAAGGAAACTTTGGGCTTGCGTGTGCTGAAGATTTGCTTTCATTAAAAGAATAAAAGGAGCCAATAAAATGAAGCAATGTATTGTTTTCTTAGCTCTGGCAGGTACTTATCTGATTGCACAGGTAGAGTCGGGGCTGCTGTTTGTCCCTTAATGGCTTTGACATGTTTCCAGATCAAATCAGGATGGACAGGAATCCACAAAGATGCCTTTTGCATTTGTCTTTCTTCCCTACCAAGCTTCAGGCTCAGCAGGGCGGCACGGACACTGCAGTGCTGTGAGAGCTCCAGCCTTGCTCCTGAGCACAGATTCCTGCATGGCTCCCGTTCATGGTGAAAACTCCTTGTTGAGATCTACATCTTGCCAGGAATCTGGTAGTTTGGTGCCCATGTTCAAGCTGTAGTACCCATTTTGACAGCGATATTGTTGCTGATTCCTTCGGAGTGGGATGAGATGGATGAGGGTGAATGGGTGACCTCACTGCACATCCATTGCCAGTCTTTTTTTCCCGATGAGATCCTCTGAAACCCAAGTGTCTCTAAATGCTGGCAGCCAAACCCTGGTGGCTGCTGGCTAAGGGGAGCTGGATGACCATTTACTGCTTCATTACAGCCCAGGCAGTGCTGCACAGACAGGGGCAGGGAACCTGCAGTGACAGGGGCCAGGGAATCTGCAGTGACAGGGGATATGGAGCCTGCAGTGACAGGAGACATGGAGCCTGCAGTGACAGGGGACAGGGAGCCTGCAGCCCTTTCTCTTTGATCATCTCTACAGTCAGAGCCCGCGGGGACATACAATTCATTGGCCATCACAAAGAAACATCTTGCCCAAAATCATCTGGGGCCTGTTCCTGAGCACACAAAGTGGGAGAGCCCAAGGAAGCCCCTTGGAGAAGCCTCCAACCCCTCCTCTATTCATATCGTTCTTCCCCTGAGGGTTCTCTCTGTAATTTCCCTGCAGAAGGCTGTGATGGCCACAGCTCCCCTGGTCACGCTTCGCAGCTGGGGCTCTGCCCTCTTCAATAAATGGAAATAAATTAATAGTTGTGTGGGCAGGGAAGCAGCTTGGACTCCAAGCATTTGGCCTTCAAAAACCTTTCCTTAGTTCCTGCTCCTTTCTCTGCAGAACAAAAGCGAAGCAGCTGAGAGCCCTGGCCAGCAGCCCCTCTCTGTCACAGTGTCCCTGGGGGTCAGTGCTGTGGCACAGCCTCTGCAGCTTTAGGGTTGATTACTGCAGTAGTATTCTCCATGGGATGAGTCCCACTTTTATCCCCAGACTTGCCCAGCAGCTGGAAGAGGCTGAAGCAGGGCTGCAATTTCTCTCCTCTGAGAGCTCACGCCTTAATGTTTGGTTTAGTGGCCATCTCAGGAGCTTTTAAAGTTATCAGTGCTTTGGGCTGTGGCCTGCTGAGCACAAACCAGATCCCTCCCTTCCTTCCCTTTCCCTGCATTCATCACTACACTGAGAAACTGGCCCATCTGCTTCTCTTTTGCCCCAAAAGTGGGGCAGTGGCTTTTGCTCCAGTGTCGGGTGAATGAGGAGAAGGAACAGGCTCTCGTGTTTAGGAGCCTGACGGATTACACTGTGAAAATACCCTTGTTGAAGAATTCCTGTCCTTCCACATCTGTCTCTACATTCTAAGAATTTCACACTCTGTGTTTCTTTTTTTTTTAAACTGCTCCATTTTTCTTGGCTTTAGCTAAGGTATTTTATTTTGTTTTTGTAAAGAGCAGCAGTTTTCTCCCTGAGACTTCTCCTTCTTTCCTTGGGAATCATTCCTCATCTTCAGAAATAACCAAGCAGGGTTTTTCTGAAGAGCTGGGCCCACACTGCCTCCCAGGAACAGTGACACCATGGTGCCAGGGGAAGGGTTGGCTCCTTTGGACCACTGATCCCAGCTTTCCCACGTCCTGCCCTGGGCTCCAGACTGGGCTCCTCTCAAGCAGGGCTGGGCCCAGCCACTCTGCTCTCTTTACATAATAAGCAGCAAGATGTCTCAGCAAGGCATCGAAGTCTGTGCTGCGTGTTCAGACTCCAAATCCCTGCCAATAATGCAGAGATAGAAGGGGATTATAATGGTGCATAACAAATAACAAGGGTTTAAACTGTCTTAAGAACACTGTACTCGGAAAAAGAGGGATTGTTTGGATGGTGAAGCCTGCAGGTATGAGGAGAGGTTTTATTTCATGTATTTGTGCACTTGGCAATAAGAAACTCTGCTGTGTGATTTGAGTTATTATAAAGAACTTATCCTGGACTTAGGTGTTACTGGTGCTCTAATGCCTGTGGGCTGTGGCCACTTTCTGCTTCCTTCAGAGCCCTTCAGTCTTACTCAGGAGCAAAGCCAAGAAGAGTGAATAGATAATAGGGGCAAAAGGCAAGTGGAAATCTGCCCCTCCTGACTTTGTTCCCATCCTTTTCTCCTTGTTCATGCCCCAGGCAGGGGCACCGCAAGCACAGCCCAGCTCTCCTGGCTGGCACCACCCTCGCAGCACGTGTGGATGCGCTCCGGGCCCAGCTGAGATCCTGAATGCCTTGGTCGTGGTGAGCTGCCTCTCCGCAGGACCTCAGGTCTCCGTGAAAAGCCCGGGAGCCAGGGATGTTTGTGTCCCTTCATGCAGCGGGGGGAGGCATGAGTGTTTTAAATCTCAGTGTAAAACAAGGCTGTCATATGGGAAACAGAAGCGAGAGTGTCAGAACGTGTTAGTGCTGCTTTGAGCTCCTGCCTACCTCGCAAATCCCCCCTTCCCTCTGAAATCCCACACAGACCTCAGTTTGTACAAAGGGAACTGCCAAACGCAAATGCTTGTTTGTTTTGTGTTAAACAAAGCTGCTTTTTTTCACCCTCATGTTTTTTGAGTAGTTGCCACGC
The DNA here is from genome assembly GCA_013396775.1 of Cephalopterus ornatus. Lineage (NCBI taxonomy): Eukaryota > Metazoa > Chordata > Aves > Passeriformes > Cotingidae > Cephalopterus > Cephalopterus ornatus. The sequence goes on from VZRE01012472.1 coordinate 263,247, forward strand.
GTGGCAAGAGAAGATAGGGAGGAGGAAGCCTTGTTTTTGAAATAAGAAAAACATCTTAAAAAAATAAAAAAAACCCGAGTAGAAACATCTAAGAGAAGTATTTATTGAAGCTGGTGTGTGGTTTGCTTTATGCATTCCCTTTTTACAAGCTGAAACATCTGGATGTGTCTCATTTACCAAATGAGAATGGCAGGCAGCAGACATGAAGTTGATTATATACAGGTTTAAAGCAAACAAGCAAAACAAACCAGTTGCTATTTAAGTGCCTTTTCCAAGCCAAAGGTAGCCCTGCTGTAAACACAGATTACTGTGGTGCAGACTCCATCACCAGCTGTGTCCTGGTGTAAATCTGTCTTTGCTCCCCTGTGCTCTCTGTGCATCAGCTTTGACAAAAGTCTCACCTTGGCTTGCTGGTTTCAAAGAAAAGTAATTTTTTGTTTGTTTGGTTGGTTGGTTTTGGGTTTTTTTGCCTCTCCTAAATTCAACAGCAGGTTGATCTCTTCCTATTTTTAGGTATAAACACACTGAGGTCCAGGTCAGCTCCTCTATCACAGGCTGCCATGTGCCTACGAGTCCTACTGCAGTACAGGGGTACCCAGCACTGCTGTGATGGTGACACTGTCCCAGAGGCACCCAATTAGAGATGGCAGTGGCCCAGCTGCCTGCAGAGATTAGACAGAAGAAAACATGATTTGCCATCCTCGTAGATCTTCTGACACATGATGTTCACAAAGGGCAGGGTGTCAAAATGCTTTGACTTGAAATAAGAGAAGGGAAAAAAAGGCAAGAAAATGGGTCATAATGAAAATGGGGTGGAGAGACAATATGCATCAGAGATGCTGCAAAGTTCTGGGATGCTCTACTGGTTATTAGCTTGTCTTGTGGAAATTGGGAAGTTTCTATGCACTCTTAAATACTCAAAAGGGCAGCTTTCTTGTGTAATTCTACTTCGTGAAGTGTATATTTTTCTGCTGAGTATGGAAATTTTTTTGTGTCCTGCTTAGGATGACTCAGAGCAAAATTCCCAAGCAGACAGGTAAACAAGAGCCATTGCTGGCAGCAGGACTCACACTTGCCTTCCCAAGTCTGTAACAACTCATCCCAAGTCCATAACAATGTTCCATCCCATAGAAGTGCAAAACACATCACAAAATACGTACACAGCAGACAGTTGAAAAGCTGATAAATCTGTGCAGAAGATGGTGCAATCCATGGAATGGTGAAGGTCTTCATTGGAGAAAGTGAAAAAGGCACAACTCTGCAAGTCTTTCTCCAGGTTGGGACTCCCTATGGCATGGAAAAAAAGCTCAGGGACTTGAGAAATGCTGGGGAATGCCTCCTGTAGGCTTCACAAGCCCAGATGTGCTCAGCCAGCATAAGGCATTTCCAAGAGTTCACCAGACTGTGTGACCACTTGGCCCCAGAGATGGAGGTGCAGGAGAAATGGAATTACAATAAGCAGTTTTGAGGGACTTTGAGTACCCATCTCTCTTCCCTCTGCTTTCCTCACTGTAGTGCTGACAGGCTTCTTGGGAGCTTCCAAGGATTAATCTACCAACTAACCTTGCCCAGACAGGCAGCTGCCGTTTGTGTGTTGCTGTTGAAAGGCCTGTGTGCTGGTCTCCGGCAGGTCACATAGGGGAGGGGAGGAAAGAGTCCCTCAGCTATTTCTCCAGCTTTTACATCCATCCTTCCTGTTTAGGCTCCTCTTTTTTCCCCTAAAGCTGTCCTTTGTCTTGCAGAAAAGCCTTTCAGCTGGCAGTAGATCTCTCCAGGCATTTTGAGGATTGTCATCACTCCGTGTTCCACCCGGGCAGCTTTTGGCCATTGTTCGCTGGATTCACAGTTCAGCTCATTTTCATCTCCATCCAAAATAGAGAACTAAATACAGGAGTGCAGCTCCTCTATTAATATCCTCTGTGTTATGGTAGGACCAAGCTGCCAGGTGCTCTGCTTTGTGCATAGGGAGGGACACTATTGTTCCATTGAGCTTGAAGCAAAAGCACAGAGAGAAGCCAGATTACTTGGGAGAGCTGAAAAATCAGCTTTGGTTTCCTAAGCCTCAATCCAATCTTTGATCCATCAGGCTGTGCTGTCTGTTAGTTTGAAATTGCTCACTTCCATGAAGGCTGAATCTGCCCCCCTGCTATAAAATGGGAAGCTCTTGATGTCTGACTCCAAACTTTCAGTGCCTCAAGCCTCTCCTGAGGGTGCTTCTATTCCAGCAGCCCAGAGCCACTAGTTTTTAATTATTTTTGCCCACATTTTATACCAGTCAGAGGAATCCACTTGACTCTGTGCTGTCAGATCCGTGCTTCAAGGGCAAATATCCTAATTACTGTTGGGCTCCATGGAAGGGTCTGAATCACAGATTAATTTGCCAATTACATGATCAATCCTCTTCCTTACCTCTAGTGTTTGTATCTTACTGGATTTGGGCTGGTTTAAATGTGTTGGCACCGTTCTGTTCCATGAAAAGGCAGCTGATAGGTAGCAAGTTCTCACTTGGCATGAATCATGTTGGATGTGCGCCCAGTTCACTCCAGCCACAAATTTCCTGACTAATTCCTGAAACAAAGAACCTCTTGGAGATGCACAGCAAACCCACAGTGCCCTGAGCAATCTCCCTTTCCATGCGCTTCTCATGGACTCTCAGTCTGGGGTGGGCTGTAGAGGGGCTTCCTCCCCCAGCAGGACTTTGATCTGTTGGCTGCAGCTCTCAAGGGTGTCTGAGAGGGATTAAGGGAAGATTTCACTCAAGAAACTGAGGTGTAGTCCTTTAAAGCAGAGTGAGGGTGGAGCTCAGAGCAGCTCCTAATGGCCTCCTATCAGCTGTGCAGTTCTGCTGCCTGAAAATTACCTTTTCCCTTGATAAGATTAGAAACAAGCAAACAGAAGAACACCCCAAGCATTAAAAATCGTAATCCTGAATTCACTCCAGGAGCACACTCTGATTTGAACACGCTGGAATAATACTAGAACTTTTTTAGGTTAATAATTAATTGCATGTTTTTAATTAGAAATTACTGTTGCATCCACATGGAGTTCTAGCACATTGCATCTTATTAAAGCTGTAATTGGAATACGTTATTTATTTGTTTCTTTTGTTAATGTTCATATTTCTGGCTCCTCAGGTCACTAGAGCTGCAAAAGAAACTTGTTTAAAATGAAATGCAGCAAACTCCCACCAGTAAATGTTCCTGTATGGTAGTAATTGTTCTTGTTCCTCCATGTCCTGGCTTGGTACTTTGAGCTGCAGGGGATATTTATGTGGTGTCTTTGCTCACGGCTGGGACTCACCAGGTGCTTCATGAGCCCGTGGCTGCCCCTGGTTCTCCCTCACCAGCTCTGGGTGGGCTGTGCTGTGCTGGCCCTCGGACTGCAGGCACCAGCACGATGATGGATGATGCTTCCAGGATGGAAGTCTTCAAAGCACTCCCAGAAGCCATTCTCAGAGCAAAGCTGGTCCTCTGCTGCGGCTGGGAGTGCTGCTGAGTGGGGCTGAGTTCAGCTGCGTCCCCACTTCCTGAGGAGGGATGTTTAGAGCTTACTCGTTCCTGTACACCCAGTGGGAAGATTCCCTGTGCTCATCACCATCTCCACCATTCCTTCTGGCCCTTCTACATCTCCTCCTCTTATTTCAGCTTCTGGAGACAAGCCCAGATGAAGAGCAGAGACTCACTGCAGGGAAAACTCTGCTTCATGTCCAGTCCAGGCAACTTGGACAGCTCTTGTGCTGGCTGTGGGGAATTGAAGAGCCTGGAAAGAACGGCTTGTGTGGCTCAAACCACTGCTCAGGTCAGCCCTAAATATCAGGTAGATACAGCATGACAACTATGCTAAGGAACAAAGCTGGAGACCTCCACAGGCTTTGGAAAACTTCAAAGAAATAAATCAGGATAAGCATGGCTGGAGCACTCACAGCTGAACAGAAGAGGAAGAGAAAGTGAAAGCAAAGCGAAAACAAAGGCACAGATGCTTCCTAAAAATGCCACAAGTGGTCAGTACTAAGGCTGATCTTACAGCCACTGCCTCCCGAGGCCACTCAGCATTTCTGGACATCCCAGGGCAGGAGGCAGCTGAGAAGTGAGAAGATCCCAAGTTTTTAGCAAGACAGCCGGAAGTCTTGTGTTACCCTTGTGATGGTAGGACAGCGTGTCCCAGGTAGGAGTGAGCCCTGGCTGCCTGGTGCTGAGCGAAGCCAATGCCACAGGCATTCCCTGGTGGAGGTGAATTCCAGCTGGCAAGGGTTGACATTGGTTTCTCAGGTGCCTTGGATCAGCTGCCAGGAACCACACAAAGTCTGAGATGGAAAAGGACATGGTGTGTTGCCTGTCTGGCTTGATTTCTTCCCTGTGGGGATTTAGTGCCCAAACCAGACTCTGGTCCTGTTGCAGGTGAAGGTGGATGTGATGGTGAGAATCCAGAGAAAGGCTCTGGGAAGGTCCAAGTGAAGAGGAATATGGTCCTCCAGGGAGCAATGGGCTGGAAACTCCTTTGGGCTAATCCAGTAAAGGCCTGGGGAAAAATAAAAGATATCATCAGAAGGAACAGGTTCTCTTTCAGTCACAAAAACAAATTGCATTTTGTTCTACTTGTTCCATTTGTTTCATTATCCACTGAAAGAATTGACTAAGAAATCCTGTGTTGTGTAAGAGATAATTCCAAGGACCCTTTGTAGCCTTCTAATCAAAAGTCTTCGTGGAAGCTGACACCTAAAATCTGCCCTCATTAAGGCAGTTGAGAGATTACCAGTTGCAGACCACCCAATTTGCCTGTAAATATTCAAGAAGCTGAAGTAAACTCCACAGATGTGAAAAGCCAGCATGTCAAAGCAACAGCAAAACCTTTGGCACACGTTCAGATAATCTTTCGAACACCAGGATTTGGGCTGATTAGAAGAGAAAACCAAAGCAATTTGAGGAAGAGTTGGGGGGAGGAGAAAGAAGTAAATTTAGACAAGAAAAAGCAATTACAGGCTTAAAAGGAATAATAAGCATCAATTAGCAGCAAGTATCTCTGCCCACAATGAAAGCATTTTCTAGTACATACACGGTGGAATAGAGAAAGAGAAAAGACAGTTCCGTCAATGAATTGCAGCAGGGATCCCGAGATAAAGGGGAGCAAATGCTGTGGAGATATCAACCAATTACTTAGCATCAGCCTTTTAGAAATTAAAAAGGTGGAGGCTGCCCTGAGCTGAGGAGCTTTCCAAAGAGACTCGATAAGGCTGCGGGTGCCAGCTGATAACGCCACGTGGCTGATTCTCCTCACAGAGCCTCCTGTGTTTGGCCAAACAGCAGCTCCCCCCAGAGCACCCCAGAGGAGCTGATGGCCGTGGGCTGGGCAGGAGGTGGGTAACAAAGCGCCTGCTCCATGCTGGCACTGCCTGGCTGCCTGTCAGGATCCGTGCAACTGCCTCCTGTGCAAAGGGGATGGAGGGAATGGTTTGGCTTGTCCATCTGTTTCTTCCCTGTTGTGGTCCTTGGTGAACAATTGTGCTTCCCGTTCCTCCAGCCAGGATTTTATGCTTGGCTGTGCCCAGTGGGGAGTTAAGTGATGGGCAGCTGTGCTGAAGAGTCCAGACTTGGCATCTATTATGAAAGGAGAGCAACGACAGGATTCAACTGGCTTCAGCTCTTCTTAGCTGTGTCCATGTTCCTAGAACAGGCCACTAATTGGATCACACCAGTTACTCAGTGAAGCATGGCTAATCCTTTTCTGTCTCTCTCCTTCTCTCCTGCCCCAAAATAATGGAGACTGGGGATGGGCCCAGGATTGTGGGGAGCTGTTTTGTGTCTGGAACACTGATTTTTTTTGGCTTTTGTTTAGGAAGGTCTTGTCCAGCCCCTCTTCCTGAATAGCACCAACTGGCGGATACCAAGTTCATCTTCCCCTTTGATCCCTTCCTGTCTCAGAAAAGATGTGTCAGGAGCTGTAGCACTGCCCTGGAAATGGTCACAGTGTAAAGCAGGGATGTGGGAACTCCTGCCAAGTCAGCTCCTTTTGGCAGTCCACCTGCACTGTGCAGTTCTGGTCTTCCCATTTCAAAAAGGATCTGGGAAAATGGGGAGAAATTCAGGGAGGGGGTCAGAATTCTGTGCAAGGGGTGAGTAGGTACCTCTGGCTCCACCTGAGAGGGCACTGATGGCAGGTGTGTGTGAGGAACGTCTGTGGAATCACAAGGAGCCTGTGGAGGGTGTGCAGGCATTGGATGTGCACTTCCAGCATAAGAACTAGGAAGCACCAGGGGAAGCTTCCCCTTGTAGGTGGCGGGATCAGAAGCAACAAAAGGGAGGTGGTGCTGGCAGTGGTAGTTCAGCTGAGGAACTCCTCACTGCAGGGTGGTTTATACAATATCAGGGAATGCCAGACTGATTAATGGGACAGAAACCTGCTTAGGGATACTAAATACATGGAAGCACTATCTAACTCTGAATGAGACACAAAAACTGGGAGCTTAGAGACTGTTTGGGGAAAAATGGTGTGTTTGCTGTTAATTCTTGTGCTTTCCCCAGGAATCTCTTTTTGGCCCCTGTCAGAGATAGGTACCCAGATATTTGGGCTGAGCCAGCTGCTCCTCATCCTTGTATGTTTTCCTGTTGCTGTGTTCTAGTGGCAATAGTCTCCCTGTGGCAGCAGTAGGATTACAGAGCTCTTTTGGAAAAAGCAAGATCAATTTTAGTCTGTGTGGCTTTCTCTGCTGCAGCAGCTGGGCTCATATAGGTATGTCTGACAGACAATAGGAGCCAACATGGATCTCCCTCTCCAATACACTGCAGTCATTTCTGTGACCTCAATGCAGGCATGATCCTGCTGGCATTAAATGGAGCTGAAAAATATTGGTATTACTGCTCAACAGTAGCTATTTCAAGAGCGGGAACAAGTGAAGGAACACCACTGATGCTTCAGCTGGCAAATGAGCAAAGTAACCCTTCGTTCCCTCCATCTCCAAGACCCAGTGGGTCTCTACAGCAAGGCACAATTAGCAAGGAAAGCAATCAGCAATGTAGATGCTTTTCACGTTGTTCTGTAACTACCTGGGAAATTTAAAAAGTCATATTGTGAGCTGACTCATCCTAATGTGAACAGGGAGCAACTCACTTGAAATCAGTGGTATTACCCAGATTTGTGCCAGTTTGATTTGTAGCTGCTGGCATCTTGTCTTGCACGTGTTTGCACGAGGCATTTGCACTGTCCCTTCTGCAAACAGTCTCTGCAGCAACGCTCGGGGCCGTGTCAGAGGAGGTGTGAAGCTGGGTCTCATTAGGATCTCAGCAAATACCAAGTGAGCCATCGTGACAATGATTCCTGTCCTTTCCTCCCCTTTGTCCAGAGGGCTGTGCCAGGGCAGAGTGGGGAGTGGAACCAAAAAGGCTCAGTCCTCTGTTTAAGTTGTTCCCTCTGTAAAGAAAGACTGATCCTGTCTGATCCTGCAGAGCTGAAAATGCCTTAAACCATGAAGTGCTCATTTCGTTGCATGTTGAAGGGATTTGCTGAACTGCACAACTACCACTCCCCTGGGACGGGCCTGGGGCAGGTTCAGAGCTAAAGCTGGGCTTATCTTGGAGTGACCAGTGTAGGATACCAGTGTCCTGTTGACATTCAGGGGTGATCTGCATCAACTTTTCCATTGCTCTTGTGATGGCAATGTGCTGAGATCGCAGAAGGGACCGGCAGGATTAGAGTGGGAGGAGCTCTCTGGGGGGAGAGGAAGATGGGGAAGGGAATGCTTCACTGAACTAATTCAAAGCTGGCTTTTAATTAAAGAGAAAAAAAAGTGCATAGAAAACGAGATAAAAGTCAAAGACAAGAAAAATCTCCTTAAGGCTGGACAGACCTATCATGCAAATAAGGATTTTAAGTGGAAAATTAAAAAAATTAGCAAAAAAGAGAAGAGAAGCAAGAAAGTAGCCAGCATAAAAATTAAGTTGCTGAGTCAGTCCTGGAAAGAGTTCAGAAGAGAGGGCTTCTTTTTTTTTCCTGAATAGATCTTTTTCTGTAAATAATAGATGAAATAGGAACCAATAGCGCAGAAATGCTGGTGTTTGTGAATGCTGTGTGTTCTTTCCCTCATTAAAACAATATTTAAAAAGACATTTATGGGGGAACTCCCCACCCCAGCAGCTCATGATTTCCAGAGCACTTTGCAGCCACCTGTGGCCCAAGGATTTGCTGAGTTTCTTTGCTGCTTGTGCAAGTCAGCGATTTTGAGGAACATGGGAGAGGGACAGAACTGGCTGGGTGAAGCCCCTGTGCCTTTTGACTGGCAAAGCCTTTGTGCTGGGAGTATTGGAGCATCATCTCAGTGTGAGAGTGGGATCTGTAGCATCAGTCCCAGCAAAGCCCAGGAAAGGCTGACAAAAGTCTGGTTTCCTACTGCAAGTCGTAAGTCTGAGTTTGGCAGCCAAAAGCTCCCTGTCTGTTGTGTTCGTGGAGCTCCACGAGGGTCCAACTCCCACCCACGGCTGCTGGGCACTGCTGCAAACCTGCAACTCCAGCCAGCTGTGGTTCAGCTGGGAGAGCCCAGACCCCCTCTGCACCCCGAGGGACAGGCAGGAGAGAGCTCAGCTACACATTCCCCTCAGGTTGGCTTCTTCCCTGCAGGAGCACTGCCCCCAGTGCTTCTCTTCCCAGCCAAGGGCACACTGGCTCCAGCCCAAGGGGCTGAGGCAGGCTTTGGTCACAGGGTGATGTGCCCCTGGGAGGGGTGTCCTGTGAGGCTCCATGGACATTGCAGGGGTGTTGTCCATCAATCCATAACCTCTTGCTTGTGTTGGCAGAGAAGCGAAGGTGCTGTATAGACAGAGAGACAGCTTAGCCTGCTTCTACCTTTCATTTTCCTCCTGGAAGTCTCCAGTAGCAATCCTGGAAGCTGTCAGCCGTTCCCAAAGCATCCACTGCAGGAGATAAGCAAATCCTGTGAGAAGCCAATCTGGCAGCAGCGTTAATAACCAGCCTTGTAGAGCCACTAAGTAGGTGGAAGAAGCCTTACAGACTCACAGTTTGCTGTGCCAGGAGAAATGTCACAAAAACCCACCCCACCATCTGGCTGAAGCTGCCATTTTCACAAGGCTTCTTCTTCCATCGTCTCTGTTCTGTCTCCAGGTGTGATAACCAAGGTGCTGAGGGGTGAACTCGTGACCTTCAGCAGCGAGAGAGGTGTAATAGCACTGAGTCCTGCCCTGAAGTTGTCTAGCAGAGGGACTGTAACCACCTCATGGCTGTGGTTGGGTTTGGTGCCTGCTGGACTTGCTCCATTGGGCCCAGTTGCCTGGGACATCCTCTGCTTCTGCCTGCCAGGAGGTGACCTGCCCTTGGTTTACGGTGGCTTCATTCCCTTTGGGCTGAGCTGGAGTGAAGTGACGTCCCTGGGCATGGAGCCCTTCATCACATAGGAAATTCCAGCTAAAGGATGCGGTAACGTGTCCCCTTAGCAACAAAGCCTGCTCAAAGTTCATCAGCTCTGCAGCTTTCTCTCCCTCTACTTTCCAGGCTGACTTCCCATGCGATTTGAGTCAAGTTCACACCAGTCCTGATCTTCTTGTTGTGATCTGAGCTAACATCTGGTGTATCTGGGACACATCTAACACCTTCAGGAAGGCCCCGAGAAATGGCTGTGATCCTTTGGCACCAGAGGACTCTGTGCAGTAGCGGCACCCTGTCTAGAGTTTGTACTCAGGCAAAGCAGATTTTAGCTTTTAAAAACCTCCTGAGGAGACAGGATGTCCCCTCAGTGTCCAAATGGAGCATGTGTTAACATCCATCTTTTCCATTTCCCACTGCAGTGCAGATGTCTGTCTGTCTATCTGTCTGCTCAGCCAATACAAAGTGTGACTTGCTGTACTTTCAAAGGTAGGTCACTTCTCCTTTATGTCCTGCCACTTGATCCTGCCTATCCCCACACTGATGTTACTGCCTTCATGGAAACCTTCTTCTGACTCTTGAACATCCCAAACTGGCCTTGGGTTGAGGCTGCCCAGCAGCTCTGTTTGGGCTCTGCATTTCCTTGTGCTTGTTGTGGTCACTGGGAAAAGGACAAAGCATCCTTGTCCAGTAAAGCAAAGGGTTACATTCCTCTCTGATACACTGGGACTGCAGCATGAGGGAAAACATAAGACTGAGAAAAGCAAATGGCAATAAATCTATTTCCTGGAAGCTCATATGAAGGTCTGATTTTCTTTCTAAGAGATGTTCTCCTAAGAGATGTCTCAGTTGAGGACTCAGGTCAGAGAGTGATCCCCTGGCAGCATTGGGCCAGTGGAGACGGTCTCGTCCCTGGATTTCTGTCCATGCTTTCACTGGATGGTTTGCTGGTTGTTAGTGAACACAAGCAGCTATTCCTGAATACCCCACATTCTATGCTGGCTTAAGTGGTGTCACTTTATGGTATCTATGAGGATCATCAGAGAGAGAATTCTCTTAATTTCCCCTCTTCTCTCTGGCAGGGTGAGTGGATTGCAGCTGTAATTGTGTGATTATTAGAATGCATTGCAAGTCACATACCAGCAAATGTCTGCTTCTTGCTGTACAGCAGTTTCAAATGTCCTTTGCTGCTTAGTAGCCTTTTACCAAGACATGTGGGATGTGTTAATATGCACGTTAAGGCCCAGGGTCACAGTATCACACGCAGCGCTGGCCTTGGGATGAGACTTCTTGTAGCTCCTGTCATAAGCTGGGATTTATGATGAGCTCCCCCATGATCAAAAGATTGATGCAAATCTCTCCACCTTCTGGGCTGAGTGGTGGGAATGTCTTTTGGATCTTGTCCACAGATCACTTATTTTTTCTCACTAGGAAAAGAAGCAGAGGCCTAACAGCTTTTGTAATGGTGGATGAGATCAGCTGGTGGTTTGGAGCATCCAGCATGTGGCTGCTGGGACTATGCATTGACAAAAGAGGGGAGGTGAAGGGAAAACATTCCTGGGTTGCCCTCACTGATGATTAGAGAGAAGCACAAGGAAGCCCATTCTGTTCCTCCACCTGTCTGTATTTTAACTTTCTTTAGTAGGTGAAAGGGACAGGGACTTTGTTAACTATGTACACAGCTCACTGCTTGACAGGATAAAGGGAGGGTACCTGAACCCCAAAGGGACTCCCTCATGCTGGGCTGCTCTGGGAGTGGCTGAGGATGCCTGCCCTACTACAGGGCTGATGTCTCTAGAGCTGCCACAATGCCTGGATGTACAGCTGCAGAAAGAGACTGGTGCCCTTCCAGACTTTCCTCCCTAATATAAATCACCTATTTTATTTTTTTTTAATTTAAATAAAAAAAATACCCCAGAATATTACCTTTTAACCATTTTCCTTTTGGGAGACAAATCTGAGTGGAAGACAATCCATTGAGGTGTGACATGAGCTATATTGCAGACACAGGCCATCTGGGACTCTTTGTTATTCCAGGGTGTCCTGTTTGTGTCCAAGTACCATGAGTTAGTGGTGTAGCACTGGCATGTGGGGAGGGTGAATCCACTGCTGAAGACACAGCAAAAGCAATTTTCTTCCTCCTCCATCTGTGCAGTAAAGACAACTCACTTTAATCTTTTCTTTCCAAGCACAAATTAATCTTCTAATGAAAACAATGACAATATTTGGCCTGGCATGGTGGGTGGTTACTCATGCAAATGAGATTTGTCTCCCTTCTATGTTTTTTCCATCAACAGAGAACAGGCTGAGCCCCCATCTCAGACTGCAGGCCAATGTCAAGGCAATGACACAAAGGAACTGACTTTGCCTGGTGCAGAGACACTGTTGGACAGGTCTGAGACCAGGAGCTTAATTCCAGATGGCCGTGCAATTAGTGCCCGTTTTGTGGCAGCACTAAGTCAGCTGTGGGCAATCTGCTCTGATAAAACCTTAAACCCAAGGAGGCACAGAGGGAAGCAATAAAGGGAGAGGTAGGTACTGCCTGGTTAATGAAGTGAGTTCTGGTGAGAAGAAATGTGTGTCACGCCCGAGGCAGCAGTGACAGGGTTACCTCTGGAGAAGCAGCAGCAGAGTCTGAGACCTAAGGATTCAGTAATTGAGTGTGTTTCAGCCTGCCTGGGGAACTATCCACAAATACAGTTGTCCACCTGGGCGGCTGAGGAGGATTAAAAATAACCGAGCAAGATGTTGACTTACCCCTGAGAGAACAGAAGTAGTTGCCTGGGAAGGCAGAGCATATTAGAGGAGGGTGAAAGGTGGCTGAACCCTGCTCTTTCTCTTCAGTTAAATTCTTCCCCTATCCCTGTGGTGTTTCGATGTAAGATTAGACCCTTTCCCACTGAGCACTTACCCACTCTAATGTGCAGTTAAGCACAGCCATCCATCCTGTCCCAGGCCTGTGCTCATGGCCACAGTTAGAGAGCGGGACCCAGAGCTGCTGTGGCTTTGCTGCAGATAAACTGAAGCTGATCGACTGCATCATTGAGTAGGAGATTGGGATTATAGTTCTGAGGACAAAGGCCATCCTGGTTGTCTCAGGGGCTGAAAGAGCAGGGTCAGAGGTGTTTGACTGCTCCTGTTTAAGGTGGGCTTGCAGGTCTTCCAGCTGGGAGTTTGGTGGGCAGGGGGAGGCTTCCCTGGTGGTGTGTCCAGCTGGCAGTGTCACAGCATGGGGAGACCTGGGGGCTGCTGAGCTGGTCTTTCTCTTTCACAAGGGTGTTCACCCTTGATTTAATAGCTGCAGGGAACAGCTCGTGCTGATGGTCACCTCGACCAGCTAACATTTCCCAGTTTCTCGGAGTGAACGTGCCCAGATCCTACCCACTGGTTCCTGCCCTATTCTGTCTTCTCAGCCTGAGCAGGCAGGCTTGAGACCTTGGCTTCCTTGGCCTTCTCTCAGAGACAGCCACTCTTCTTCCTCCAGGGAATGCTTCTGTAAATGTTTCTGACTGTTCTGTAGCAATCATATGGATTTTTTTCCCCTTCTTCTTGTGCTCTTATATCACCCACATTTTTTACAACACCTCTTTGGTTTGCTGTCCCACTTTCCAATATGTGACAGTGGCCTCTGTCCAGATCATTTAGGCGGCACAGGATGTTCCAGCAGGATCAGGGGTGTTCAGTCTGTACGTGTATTTCGTTTTCACTTCCTATAAACATGTTCAATGCTGTCTCCATTGAGCCTTGGACGCAATATGGCAAAAGCTGGGATGTAGTTCAGTCTGTAACAGGTGACTTGTTCTAGATTGGGGTAATCAGTTAGTTAATAAACACCCATTAAAGGTTAGATTAAACTATGATTTCTTCCTTTGCTGATCTGTCATTGTTTCTTATTTAGTTGCTGCATTCAGGAGTATTCACACATGATTGCTTATGGTGTTTTAATTGTCTTCGTAATGTTTCACAGCTTAGGTTGAAACCTGGGAAAAGTGTGCATGGGATCCTGAAAAGCAATGCATCTAATGGGTGTCAGGCTGCTTAGCACTGATGCAGAGTTATCTTCTTATTGACTATTTAGTTGCTGGTAATAGCCAAACTTGTTTTCCTGCTTGCTGAGACTGGAGTCCTTCATCTTGTTAGGAGCAATGAGAAATCACCAGGATAAAGCTCTGCTGTTAATATCCAAGCAATATGGCTAACTAGCTGCTATCAATCTTAATGCAAACCAGACATTCACACTTAAATTGTATCATCCCTAATGGAGCGATGCAGTTAAACCAAGCATCAAGTGGCCTCAGGGCAAAGATGTTTTGGTTTCATTGAGCGTTTTTTGATCCAGCAGGGGACGACTCTTCGGTTTGATAACTCTGAGTCCTACAGGAAGTGCTGCTGCAGGCAAACCTGGAGCAGCGGATGGGGTTACACATGTGTTTGGACTCTGAATGGCTTGTGTGACCCGAGAAGAGGGACAGCTGGACTTGGCACAAAGCACCCGGAGCATACCTGAGGAGCTCTCCTGGTGCTGGGTCAGGATTTCTGCTCTCCCAGGCCCTTCCCCTGCTCTGCAGAGCCTCAGCACCAGGGATGGGTTCACGTGGTTCCTGATGGTCGCTGGCACACGGGGGTTTTGGCCTTGTTGCTCTGATGGAGGGACTTGGCATTCACATTTTGCTCAGAGCAGCTTGTCAGGTGTTCCCAGTGCAAACAGGGCCCTTTCTCCCTGCAGGAGGGTAATAACTAACCAGAGAAACAAGGGATCCCTCTGAGCAGCTCTGACTGCACTGGAGAAACAAAATCAATCTGAAATCCCAGCTGAAGCACAGAAGGGAGGATCTAAATATAGCTGCAGCCTGCCTGGGGCTCCTGAGCTTTGTGGCTGCTGGGGCAGTTGCTTGCAGCCTTGGGAAGCTTAGAAGTTGAGTCTGCATCCAAAGGCTCTGGGCAACGCAGGAGAGCAACACACTTGCTCTGTTGTCTTTCCAGGTACCTCTCTTTAGCCTTTGGGATCGTGGATTCATGCAGTGCATCCGCTGGTTATTTATAAAATAAAGCTCTGTGGTATGTACAAGGGAAGAGCAAGAGTCTGTGCCCCACAGACTTTGTCAAACAAAGCCCTGGATGAACAAAGCTCTTCTTACCTCATTTCACAGCTGGGTAACTGGAGTTCAGTGAGATGCAGTGTTTGCCTGTGGTTGTGTGGGAAGTGGGGAGGCCAGGTATGGAGCTGGGATCACAGGGGATCCGAGTTAACAACCGCTTTCTTTCTGTAGCTCCAGACAAACCTGGTGATTTCTCAGTGACTTGTTGTTTTGCCCTTGGCATTCCCCATCAGAATAATCAGCGGGTTGGCATATCCACTGGAAACAGATGAGATACAGCCACTGCTTTGGACTGAGAACGTTGGATCTTCTTAAGAAAAAAACAAATCCACACTTCCTTCAGACACTGCTGGTTACCTTTTCTCAATAGATTATTTGTAGGCGCCACATTTAGGCCTGGAAGCAAACAAGAAACGATGATAAGTCTCAAAAGTGCAAATTATAGGAGAATATGTTACTGTGGCTGAGAAAAGCTTACATGGGCTCACACTTTTGAAAGCCAGCAGCAGTGAAAATTGAATTGCAGGAGAAGAGAAACTGCATAGCTGTGACCAGAGGAAATTACTGCTGGTCAGTGAAGATGGAATGGCTGCTGCTGGAGAAGTGTAACCCTAAATTCGGTGGGATCAGTGCCAACACCAGCACATTGCTCCCAGCACTAGGACCAAACCCCTGCATGTTTTGTTCACTGAGTGCAGTGATTGCAGAATGCAAATCAATCATACCCTCAGTGCTCATGGAGTGCTGGAAAGGTCTCCAGATGAATGAGAGGCACAAATGAAAAGTACTTTGAGTGATCTACTTGCCTATTAAATGTTCTCTGGAAGGGGTCATTGTTAATGTTGCTGCTTCCCATCTAAACAGAAACACGGCTTCCTTGACAGGGAATTCAGCCGAAGCTGAAGGGATTACTGGGTGTTACAATATCTCACTTCTAAAAAGTTAATGTATTAGTAACGTGTGAGTCTAGACACGTATTGCAAGACTGATTTAGGATCTTAAAGAGGATTCTGCCTTTCATTCTGGCTTTTATTGAAAGCTTTGTAGTACATCTTTAAAGAGCCACTAAAGCCACACTGAAAACATAAAGGAGAAAATAATAGAAGCAGAAAGGTTTTTAAATGGATTTCTTCCCCTATTTTCTCTCTTGCCCCTACTCAGAGTTTAAAGCTATTTGCATAAAAATATGATGTTCAATTTTTTTTCCTCTAAAAATACAACTCACTTCCTCTTTACTTTCTTCCTCTGAAGGCTATGGGTCAGTGTGTAAGATTAATGCCAGATTGGAGGAGCAGAATGCCCTAGATTTGGAAGTTCATCCAAACTTCATTCAAACTGCAGACTGGTTGAGATAGGAGCAAGCAAGATTATGCTGCTGGTGAAATTTGAGACAGGTCAAGTGGTCCTCAATAAGTGCTGGAGTAGCTTTAGAAAAATTGGGAAAGAGGTAATGGACAAGGCAGCTCTGTAGATTTATGGAGGATGTGGATTTTACTGTGGGTTGGCAAGAATATGCCTATACAAACATGGTGTTTTCTGCCAAACCCTGGAGAATGTAGTTGTTTGTATGGGCAGATCCTGCTGTGTTTCACCTCTAATTTTGGAAAGAAAAATAGTGTGGCTCACAGCTTTTGGGCTACTTGAGGTCTGCTTCTGCAGGGAACCATCTCGAGCTTGCTGCTTGATGGAAGAACATCCGCTGTTCACTTCCATTTAATTTTTAATCCCAGCCTCCAACTTCTTAGGTCCTTTCAACTCACAGGCACCCAAACCACTGTAAGTAGGACTGCCTGACTTCAGGTGAGGGGAGAACAGCAGGAACAGATGGATTCCTCAGCATCAGAGGCTGGTTTCCATGCCAATACAACCGGATGACGGAGAACCAGGAGTCAAATGCTGCCGACAAAGGGTGTGGGAGCCAGTGTCTGAGGCTCTGGTGAGCTGGTAACAGGTGGCAGCCAAATGGAGCTGCTTTCTATTCAGAAGGGATTTTGTGTTTTAAATACAGCCCAAGTCACTGAACAAAGGAGAGAGAAGTTCCTAACAGGGCTGGTGGAATGCAAATGCACTGCTGTTATCTCGAACATTAGAGCCTGCTCACCTGCCCTCCAAGAGGAGGAGAAGGCACCACAATTTGCATATAGATAAGGTCAGATTGTGTTCCTCTGAAGTCATTAAGGTGGGCTTATTATCCTGCTTGTTCTTAGCAAGGCTGTTCACCCCATCTCCCCGCTCTGAGCAGCTCCTGAGAATTCTGTTGGTGGCTGGAGGAATCCGACAGAAGCTCTCAGGTGTGTCACCGTGCCCAGCATCCTGCTGTGCCTCTGCACTTTGGCTCTCAGGAGTGGGGAAAGAGGCCTTGGAGCTTGTGCTTTGGACCTCAGCCACACCTGGGCACTGAAGCAATGCTTAATTAGGAAGGTATGATTTACAGAGCGGGGAAAATGAGGCGCAGTGTGAAGGAAAAGGTGTCTGGATTGGAAGAGCAGAGGCAGGACTGACACTCAGTGTTTGATGCAGAGAAGCTGGTCTTTGCTTTCACTGTGGAGAACTTGCTTTCACTGTGGAGAGCTTGATTTCCTGAACTCCAGCTGGAGGCCACGCAACCACAGAGGCTGAATCAAACACGGCCCTTCTTCATTCAGGCCTCAGTAGATCTGTACCAGCTCTGATGACTTTGAAATTACTCCGATTTCCCATCAGCAGAACCCAGCCTAGTGCATGGTGCAGGACATAATGCTGCTGAGTGAAGGTTTCATGTTGTTTGACCCTCTGAAGGAGGTTTAGGAGCCAGCTGGATCAGGTTGGGAACAGGTCTGCTAATAGGGAGTTAAAAGACTTTTGGGCGGTTTTCTGCCTCTGTTTCTCTTTGGAACAATCACGGAGCCATATCCAAATTCTCTGCCACGGCATTTCGGAGCATTTACTGCTCACAAATTACAGGTGACTCTGCTTTGCTCTGACAAATGCAATGGGAGTGTGGATCCTCCCCTCCTGAATTATTTACGATAAAAGGTAGTTTGAAGGCAAACCTCAAAGTCCCCAGATTTGTTTTGATTTTTGCAAAATGCTTCCAATCAGCAGACTTCTTTTAAAACATGGAATTTTTATTAAAATCAAGTTGGCTTGTTTAGAAGGAATAGCATTCCCTGCCAGAAAAGGTGTTGTAGGAAATATAACTAACGTAACAGGAGCACTCACAGGCACAGCAGGATTAAAACAGAAACACATAGAAAGAGAGGAAACACATCCAGATCCTCCTGCCCACGGCTATTAAACCTTTTGAATAGAATTTGTGTCCTTCTAATTGTCACCCTTCCAAAACTCTACCTGCAGCAAACCACAGGCCTGTACAGCATCCGTGTGTCCTGCCTGCTCCGGGGAGCTGGTGTTGGAGTGAAATAAAACTGTGCTTGCAAAGTGCCTGCTCTTCTTAATAAAATATGGGCTTTCATTTTAGCAAGAGATCACAGCACAAAGTGCTAAGTGCTGTAAACAGTTTCCAGCAAGACATTTCAGGTGCTGAAAACTGGCTGCTTAGGTAGCTGCAGTTGATAAAAAAGCAAATGGAAAAGTGGATCCTCCTCGCTGAGCTCGGTCACGGCAATATTCTGCTTTGTGTGGAGTTTCCAGCTCAGATCCTTCTGTTTGTCCGCAGTCTCCATGCGACTGGAGGCTGCAGCTCATGAGTTGCCTGTGAGCTGTGTCCCCAAATTTAACAGACCTCTTGAGCATTCAGTCCTAAGCTTGGAGACTCTTTGCTTGGCCCGTTTTATTGGTGGTGTGGATTCCGATGGATTTCTTCCATTGTCGTGGAGTAATGTGAGTTCATTCCGTGTTTGCCATGGACAAGGAGCATTTCTGTAGAAGATTATGTGGCTTGGATAATGCAGGGAAACAGACTGCTAAGTCTGCCCAACTTGCATGTCTAAGCCCCACAGTCTAATGCTTCAGTGTATTTCATAATTGCACACCTTTAAATGGAGGAGATTCATTCCTGCTCCTCCACGGGCAGCTGGAGCCCTGTGCACTGGCTCCTGTTCCCTCTCTGCTCTTATTACAACAATGTATTTCTGCCCATTGCGTCTGGGTCCTTTCCATCCATCCAGAGGTGATTGAACTTACTTGTCCTGTCCTTTGGAGGTGACAGTGATGAGAGTCTGCCCTAAACCACATCCCTGGGTGACTGCTGTGAGGGCGCAGCCGGAGAGTGGGAGGGAAGTGGTTAAACAGCAGAAGGTTCTGCCAGGCAGTGGGTAAAATGTGGCTGATTCTCACCCTGGAGTTGAAGCGCTAAAACTACCCACAAATATTTCAATAAATAGCAAGCTCATAAATAACTCGCAACATTGCACTTCATAATAAACCAGTGACAAATGTTACATCTTTCTCCAGTGTGGATTAATGGTAATGGGGGTGGGAAGAAGGAGTGATGTCTGTGAGGTGGTATTAAAAATCACTTACATTTCTCAGGTTCCCATAAAAGGGAGACTTGTGCAAAATAATTAATCATGCATTATAAATGCAGCTTTTATTAAAGACAAGCAAAAGCATAAATACAGCCAAGCCCTCAGGCACTTGTTCTTTGCAATAGTTAGTAAGTGTTTGGAAATATGAGCCAACACTTGGGATCCAGTTTAGCTCTGTTGTTATTGCTGGAAGAAAAGCTAGGATGCAGAGGTGGCTTTGCTGCCTTATTTTTGCCTTTTTTACAGTCTGGCATGGACTGCACTGGATATCCACACGTTTTCCTATGCCTTGCAGTACTTGAGGTCTAGGAACAGCCCAGCTAGATCCTTCTAAGGACTCATCCTGGAGATGACCCTTGCGGAGCAGGGTTATGGAGCCCTCTGTGCTGCCCCTGTGCTGCTGGAGATTCCCCCCCACCCTCAGAAGACTAAAACCTGTGCCAAGCCAATTCAAAATAAGCAACACTGTGTCCCACCAGAGCAGCAGAGAGCATTAAGAGGAGGAGAGGGAGCTCTTTTCCCTAAATGTTTCCCATGGAGAGCTGTCACAGCAGTTCCCCCATGGTATTAGAACAGATGGGTCTGTTGATTAGAGTTGTGTTGGTGTTCTGCTCTCCCAAATCCTGGACCTGAGGAATGGAAACTTGGTAGGGGGGTCTTTTTTATTCCCCTTGGGTTGATTTGCTCTTTCAAGTTTAAGTTCAAGCTTTGAAAGAGGGAAGGTGGAACTAGAAGGTGATGCAAGAAGAATATTAAAGGGGAAGGGGGATTTTATGACAGCACAGTAAGAGAGCTGATTTATTTTGTCCTTCAAGCACTTTCTCTTGAAGGCTGCTAAAGCCCATTAAAACTTCTGTCTGAAGCCATGGTGAAATTCACTCCCTGGAAAGGACAGAGGTTTTACCATGGGGAGCCACAAGTGGTGATGGCTCAGAGCAGTTATCTGAGCTAAAAGGGTTTTTGCTAAATTAGCAGGGACTTTGTTGCAATTAAAGTGCTACTGCTTGTAACCAAAGTCACTGTCTTTTGTTCTTTTTCTGAGGATGAGCCAGAAGACCATATTCACAATCACAGAGCTGTCAAACAGCAGGTACCAAAGGCATTTTAGGAGTTCATCATAGTCACAAATCCTATGCCAGTCCTTTCCTTGGAAAAGGAAACGCCAAGGTTTGGTGCCTGAAGTTCAGCACCAGACATATCCAACCTACAGAGTTGGGATGCAGTATGCAAGCAAGACCATTCCTTGCATATACAAAACAGAATGTGTTTTCTTGCTTGTGCAATGCTGCATTTCTCCATGTGGGAGCTGGGAATTAGTCATCATCCTCGCCTGTCTGTGTGACTTGCATCCTGGGAATTGTTTCTCGTGGCCCTGAGCTCTTATGGTCCAGGATTATATGGAGACATAGACGATGGAATACTGGGGAAGTCTCACAACAAACCCCTTTGTCAGTGGAGTGTCAGCCCAGAAAATACTGTACATTCTGGAAAAGCATAAATCCTGGCATTAACATCCTCCCATTCTGCTCAGATCCATCCTTTTGGCTGCCAGGTCATGGGGCAGCAGAGCCTGTGGCTCCAGTTCTTCTCTGGAGAGCAGCCAAGGATGCTGCCAAGCCTCACACTGCTCACTCCTGTGCCTGCCGACTGCTCCAAGGTACCTGGGGCCCTTCCAGGACCATTGTGATGGATCAGTTGTCCTGAGCTGTCACACAGCCTATTAAATATTTAATTCATCCATGACTTGAAGACCGGCCGTGATCAAAGGGACAAAGTAGCTGCTGTTCAGTAATGCTTGTTAATCAGGGCACTTGTGATGAGCAGCTCTGACAAGATCTTGAAAGCATATTTTTTAAATTTCCATGGAGGTGCTCAGATGTGTCACGGTGCAAAGAGGATACCTGTCAGCTCCTGGCTGGGCACAGTGTCCTCCTCTTCCTGCCACTCCCCAAGGACCAGATCTCATCTGGCCTGACAGTGGGGGTGCCACATGTATTGGGCCTTTTTTCTGGCTATTGGAACTGGAGAGAAGCACTGGAAACTGGATCATCTTTGAATGATTCTGGTGAAGAGGAATTGATGAGGAATTCCTGCATCACCCAAGACTACAGCTGATGGTTCCCACTTTCATTCAGAGACAAACCATGATCGAGAATGAAAACACAACTCGTGCTCTTTACTATCACTTACTGCTCAAGTAAAATGAGTTATCAGCAGCCTGTGAAACTGGATATTAGTTTTCCTGTTCTCTCTGAGTATGGGGGAACACAGAACCACTCCCTTCTCTGTACCTTACCTGTGCCCTCGGATCTGCAGTCAACTGCCCCTTGACTTTCTCCCCCTTCGATCTTCATACTGGACTATCTCCAAACATTGCTACTGCCTGAGGGGTCCCCAGGCCCCAGCATCAAATCCAGCTTAAACTGGTTTTTCCTGGTCTTCATCACCCTGGAATGACAGAGGTCCAAAATGCCTTCCTGCCCATCTGTTTCTGCAGCCCCTGGATCAAGGGCTGTAAAGTCTGACATTTGTGGCGCTACAAATGTCTGAATGGAATACAAGTCACTGAAGTTACAGCACCCGGGACACACAGGGAAGAGCAGGAACGGTGCAGAAATCCCTCATTCTCAGTCGCTCTAAGTGTTAAGAGATCTTACAGTTGTCACCTCTTTTATTTCTTACCCTAAATGACGACGAGGCTTCTCTGGCCTGTCAGGTTGCTTTGCCAACACTGTAAATACTTCCCATTACCCATCCAAACACCACTCCTCCAGCTGTTTCTTGTAGCTCTCTTGCTTATAAATCCTACCCAACTTTAGTTCATGTATTTGTTTAGGGCAATTAGTTCTGCAGCTCTGCATTCTGCTCCTAGGGCAGCATGACTTAGCAGTGCTTTTCATTCTCTTCCCCCCTCCTTTTCTTTTTGCATACCCTCTCTACGCTATTTTGCCCAATTTTCTTTCTGCCCTATTTTACTGCTGCTAAATTCAGAATCCTCTTTCTCCTACACCCTCAACTTCTCATGGAAATGCTCCCTCTCTCCCCAGCATACCTTGAACCCTAGATGTTAACAAGCCTGTTTGCTCGTGGGTAACCCCCAAAGCCAGAGCCTGATGAATCCAAACCATCCCCTTTCCCTGCTGGACCTGCTGTGTGTCCCACACCTCGGCACTGCCTGCTCTCCAGCCTCCTTCAGGAGTGTTTCCTGCATTTCGGTTCTGAAAAACCTCCACAACGAGTGGAAGGTCCCAGTTTGACTGTTGTTCTTTACACCTCTGGATCTGTTCCAAGTTCTGGAACACTGTTCCTTGGGCTCCTAATTAAATTCTTCAAAGAAGCCAAGAGGATATAGGGGGAGATGAGAACAGCCGAGTGAATGCTGGACACCTATTCCCCGCTGCCTTCTTTGTCCTGAGCTTCCGAGGACCGGAGTGTTTGCTGGATAGGCGGCTCTGATCACAGGGAGAACATTTGATACAACCACTGCTATTAGCGATAATGAGAATAAATGATACAATAATGGAACCTTAGTATACATTTTTCGATGAGGGCCTTTCATCTGAAAGATTCCGAAGTGCTTTACAGGCTGCTGAACACAGAAATCATTTTAGTCACTAGGGAAATTCAGACAGTGCAGGAACACAGTGTTGGAAAACATATACTGAGCACGTGGGACAATTCAGTAGGGGGAGCAAACATACTGGATTGAAACAAAATTGCTGCCTAAATTTAGGGGAAGAAGTAGGCTAGAATGCCTTTTATGTGGAGCATTAAACAGCTGCCCCTTGGCTAATACCTGTTAGAGTGAGACAGATATCAGATTTTATGATCAAGGCTGGTATTTTCTTAAAGGAGCTCAAATGCTTGACTGCCATTTAATTCTTGTTCCTAACTCCCTTTGATTCCTATGAAGATGCCAGCTCACCCCAGTTTCGTATTCCGTAGGGAGAAGGAAAGTTCTGCAGCTGTGACTGCCTTTTTAACCCTGCAATGGGGATTCAGGGCTGGCTCAGAGAGAAGAGTGTTACTCCCTCAACAGCCAAGTCACAAGGATTTCTCTTCCCCCTCTACTGAGGATTTTGTTTTCCCTTGAGATCCCCCAACCAAGCACTGACCAGTGCTTGACCCTGCCTGGTTTATGAGAGCTTGACAAGAGGTGAAAATCCATAGCATAAAATTCCTGGAGTGTATTTATCTTTTGCAAAGGGCAAAAACCATCATCACAAACTCCTGATATCTGAAGACACAAGCTGCCTCCTGCTTATTAACTGGTGCTTGTTTCTGTTTATAGCAGTGGATGGAACAGGGATGGCCCCGGTGTTCCCCTGCACAGGAGCTGTGTGCATTCCTGGTGATCTATGAGGTTAATAATATTCCCAGAACAAGCATTATGCAAAGCAGGACATCCATTCTGCTGGGTGGCACCACGGAGGTGCCTCTGGGGAGGCAGAGGCAGCAGCACAATCAGTCTCCGAGCTCTCCACATTCCATATCTGCCTGGGCTGATACACCGGGCCCTGCTCAACGCTGGGGCTGAGCACATGAGCTGATTCCCTGGCCTCTGGGCTTGTGCTGAGGGCTGGATCTGTCACTGGGATACCAGCATCTTGGATCTGTCACTGGGATCTCAGTACCTTGGATCTGTCACTGGGATCTCAGTACCTTGGATCTGTCACTGGGATCTCAGTACCTTGGATCTGTCACTGGGATCTCAGTACCTTGGATCTGTCACTGGGATCTCAGTGCCTTGGATCTGTCGCTGGGATCCCAGCATCTTGGATCTGTCACGGGGTTCTCAGTGCCTTGGATCTGTCATGGGGATCCCAGTACCTTGCATCTGTCACTGGAATCTGAGTATCTTGAGCCCTTTGGGGTGGTGTTGGTGGAAAGATGAGCCTACTAACAATGCATGAACCTCTTGAAAAACCTGTTGCGTTGAGGGGCTGGGTGTGAGACCTTGGGAAGGAGAAGAGAAGGAAATTCCTTGCTTTGCTGCTTTGAAAAGGAACACAATGGTCTCAGGAGGCCTCTATAAAAGCCTTGAAAGTCTGGAAAGAAAAAAAGTGGGTGTTTGGGGCCAAGTCTATGATGCCTCGTGGTGGACCTGGTTGGGCTCATAGCCTGGAGGAGATCACAGAGGGAGCAGCATTTGCAGATGAATTGAGTTTGACCTTTCCTGACACACCAGAGGATTGAAACCCCCATCATGGATTGACTCATTCCCCAGGAAAAACACCATTAGTCTTGCAGGGCTCTGGCAGCAGGTGACAGTATGAAGGACGGGCAGAGGGCCCGTAAGGGCAGCGTGGCAGCTCTGTCACTGAGGTGTTTAAGAACAGATTAGACAGCTCTGACAAATGTGGGAGGGTTTAGGCTCCTGCCTTGGAGCAAGTGGAATGGACAACATGTCTCTCAAGTCCTTCCCAGCCCTGCCTGCCTGTGATGGACGCACTTACACACTGAGGCCCTTCCTCATCCTTCTGGAGAGCAGGATCCATCCGGGCAGGGAATGATTCAGGGTATTTTGTCTGCCCAGAGCGAGTGGAGCCCAGCTCAGTGTACTGAGGGCAGGCTGAGGGTGATCCCACATCCACCAAGGGGATGTGAGCTGCTCCACAGGCTCTCAGAGGCAGAAGTGGGTGAGGAGCTGTTGGAGCTGTTCCATGAGCAGTTTGGAAGTGCTGTCTGCTCTCAGGGAGCCGAGTTTGAACCTGTGATTCAGGGCAGGGACACTGTTACACACTGAGCTCCCTCCCTTTTCTCTGCAGAGGCTGTGATGGGGAGAGCTGGCAGTGTGGATAATTACCAGCGATGGCTGCTGGGGAGAAGTATTTGGGTATTTGGGAAGGATCACTCTGAGAAATTCCTGTCTTTAAATAGTCAAGGGCAAGAGGGAAAAGGAGCCATGAAACATGATCATGAAAACGATGTCTTGACCACAATCCGTCTGGGATTGGTGCTGGGCTATCTGAGGGAGCAGTTATTTGTGTTAGCAATCAGGAGAGTTATAAACAACAACGATGAGTTTAAGAAACCTGAAGGCATCCAATCTGGATTTTCTGGCAGCTGTTCCAGGAGTGGGGGTCATCAGCAATTTGGAGGACCAGAGCATTTCCAAGGCCTTTATTCCTGTGCTGAACCTCAGAGAAATCGGGCAGGAGACTCAGGAGTTTTTAGGAGGAAATGACTACTGCAGAGCAATAACAGGCTTTTTTTTTTTTTTTTTTTTTTTAATCTTCTCTTAGGAAATTTAGGCTAAAAAGCAGCTTGAACAAATGCATGTAGCAGATTATTTACTGTAAGCTATTCACCTACCTCAGCTTCAAACTAACTAGTTGAATGACTTGCTTATGCTTAAAATAAATGTTTATTTTAACCTAAACACGTTGTAGAAAGCCTCAAACCCCCAGTGCTGCTATCAGCTAAATATATTTTCTCAGACTATATGCAAGGCTGTAATTAGGGCTGTGTCAGACATTCCATTATATGTCTCTCATCTCCGTCTCTTAATATTTATCACCCATTTTCACATCACTCCATCTTTACTCTGGGCAATCACTCAGACCTGGCATGGTATTTCCCCCTGAAATGGATTTAATCCACCACTGATGGTTTCAAACCTTCAGAGCATCAGTAAAGGTTGTTTCCAGTTGGCTTTAAAAATGAGTCTTCAGCCATCGGCTGCCCACCCGCTGTCCCTGCCCTGTGGGGTTTGCTGTGTGCTGGGCTCATTTCCCAAATTCCAGAGGAAGCACTTTCCATCACACTCTCTCCCCTGGGCCTGCACAAGGGTGGTCTGGGGATGGGGCCCTGGCTGATCCAGGTTTCTGTCATGTCTTGGCCCCAGCGTTGGTCCCAAGTGTCTGTCCCTTTGCAGCCACAGTTGGGTCCGTGTTGACTGGAGCCGGTTTCCCTCACAGAGAAGCAGTGTTTCCATGATAACACCCATGGCAGGTGCTGGCTTGGGTTTCCAAGGATAAACCTGGCTTCCCACAACTCTCCTGCTACGGCCCAAGGTCTTGGATGTCATTCCAGGCTGGAGTCAGGGCTGCAGTTTGCCTGTGGTTGGTGTGAAGGGCTCCCAGTGAGCTGTGTGAGGGGGGTGTGTGTGACTGTGTCGTCGCTCCTCTCTCCTCTCCCTTGCAGGTTGTGGTACCAAACAGGTGGCTCATCCTGGGATCCTGCAGAATGAGACATCACTGCCTGGGCTTTGAAATGCTGTAGTGGGACTCAGAAATGCCATTTCCAGTTCTGCTGCTCACCTGCCAGCAACTTTCCTCCGGGAGGAACTGGTGATTGCCATCTCAGCATCTCCCACGGCCTTTATTGTCATAACAGACTTTATAGCTCATACTCACGGGGGATTAGGGGTGCTCCAGGTGACAGCAGAGGGACCTCAGTGTCCTGGGGATTAGTGGCAGCAGGGTGGCAGGAATGGAGGCTTTTGGAGAGCAAAGAGCAGGATAATCGGTGGGCATCGGGATGTCAGTGTGCTGTGCGCTGTGTCGACTGTGCAAATTCATGTTGGCTGAAGGAGAAGCATTTATTATGTGTCATGGGGAGTGTGATGAATGGGAACTCAGGTTTTCCCCTGTATTATTTCAGCTCCCTGCTCTGCTGGTGATTTATTCAGTAGCATTTATGGTGTTACTAGTTTAAAACCAAAGGGGAAATTTATTCAACCCTTTCCTGCCTTTCTTTTCGCTTTCTGTTTTATTATATTTCTGGGGGTTTTTCCCCTCTGTTCAAAGACTTCCTTGTTTTTTGGGGTAGATGGATTACATTCCATAGATGGCAGGTGCTTTCCTGCTGTTCTGCTCTCCTGCAACTTTTCCAGGGACTTCAAGCGCCCAACTTGGGTGATGGGCTCTTTCAAACTTTCCCACATGGCACTGGAGGAGCTGCTGTGCAGAAAGCTTTTCTGGAAGGCTGGTCCCAGTGGTGAGTGGCTGAGCTTTTGAAAATCAAACCATATGCTCTTTGAGAATAAAACAAATACTCTGGCCTTTGACACATAAAATCTGAGCCATAAAACAGATGGGACAGTTTGGGGCAATCGGCTTGCCCCTGCGTTTTGCATTTTAATCTTTTTTTGGCAGGAAAAAAAAATAATTACTTCTTAGTGTCTTAAAATAAAATAAAAATGACTGTGTTTAACCACAGACCTGTGTATGGCAAGGCTGGAAAAGTTTGGGAGATTTTAGGTACCTTTTCCCCTTGCTGTTCAGAAAACTCTGCATATTGCAGGACCTGCCTGTGTCTGCAGGCTGGTTAAAGCAGCATGTAAACCAGTGCAGCTCCTCCAGTTTAATCCCAAATGCAGGTCAAAAGCTTTATCTCTGGGGCTGCCATCCACTGTCATCCTCTGTGTCCCTCAGGCACAGCAGCCTGGTCGTGCCACTGAATCAAACCTGAGGCAAGACCCCTTCACTGCGTGGGTATCCGTGTTTCTGCTGTCCATGTAAAATCTGCTTCCCTTCCCGGGTAGCCCATGGGGGAGCATCCTGAGACCCAATTCCTTTGTTTTTGAGCCCGGGCACACAAAGACTTGTTGAGGGAAGTTTGCTGCTGGTAATAGGCTGGTTTTAAGTGGCACATAAAGCTGCTGGCTCTTTATGGAGGCTGTCGGGCAATAAGGACACGGGGAATTATGACAGTGGAGGCACCGTACGATAGTGCTTTGCAGATGATGTCTCACAGGGGACGCGCTATTTATTTATCTAAAGTAGCAGCTTTGCAGTGCTTTTCCAGAAGAACGGCTTCCAGGCCAAGATGTCTCAGTGCCTGCATCCTCTTCTTCGTATTAGCTCTGACAGGCTCTAAATCTGGGGCAAAGAGGGGTTGGAGGGGCGACGGAGCGCCCTGGGAGACTCGGGATGATGTGGAGAGGAGCCATTTCCTGCTGGAGATCTGTGATATTTTCAAGGAAAGCTGGGCTGCTTTTGCTGAGGGCTGCATTTTTTTTTGGTGGCTACTGTTGTTTACAAACCGAGCCGTTCATTTAGGAGTAAAATGCGTAATTGCAACTGGCTTTTCTCAGTCTTGTACAGTCTTGTAGCAGCCAGGGAGGGAGGGCAGAGGATGAGAGGCTGTAAAAAAAGAAAAACATTAGTTTCCCTCTGGCTTTCACAATTGTGAAGGACTTTTACTGCCGCTGCAGCAGGAGACAGTTCCTTTGCTCACGTCCTGCCTGAGCTGGGATGTGGTGTGGCTCTGCCTCGTTGAGCAGATGCAGTTGTCCCGCTCGAAGCCTGCAGCAGGGAGCAGATTCCTGCCTGCAGGAGGGCAGGACTGGGGTGGAGATTCTGGCCAAAGCCTCACCAAAGGGGTCTTGCCTTCAATTGTACTTGCTGGACCCCTCCGGTGCTCGTGAAGAAAAATCTCCTCCCAAACTGGCAAGGCTGGTTTTCGTCTCCTACTGGATGGTGCATCTGCTTTCATAGCTTTTGTCTTGGAAAAAAATCATCCTTCCACCCAGTCTTCTAGGCAGGTGGGTCTGCACAACAGCTCCACATTCCTGTGTGAGGAAGGAGCTGTTCCATCCTCCTTCCATCTGAAGCAGGGCCCAAGGGGTGGCACAGAGAGGGCAGGGCTGCTTGTACCCTTTGCTGGAGGTGTTTGACATCCCAGGCCAGGAGCAGAGACTTTTCTTCAGAGAATGATGCAGAGCTCCCGAGTTCAGCTCGTGCCGATCCATCTCATGAATTAAAAGGAGCCTGGAGCAAACCCCAACCCTTTCCATGGGAAGTTATGCAGCCTGAACACCACCCTGCACTGGCTTTTGCAGGGCAGAACACTCTATTCAGGGGGGATCTAAAAGCACCAAAACCAATTCCACCAACATGACGCAGGAGAGATTTCCCATAACATCCTTGTAAGATTTCCCATAACATCCTTGTAAGGCAGCAGGATTACCATTCCCCTTCCTTTATTGAGAAGGGAAGTGGAGGCCCAGAGGACCAGCCTTTCCCAGGCTCTGTGGTGAGCAGTGAGCTGTGCTTGAGTTGCCTTCCTTCCTTTCCTTCTCCCTCATTATATGCTGCATTTCACCCTCAACAGTCTGCTCTGCCTTCCACCTACATCTCATTTGACTTCCCGGTGATGGCTCCTCCAAATTCCCTTCTACCCCATCCCACAGGCACAGCCTCTCAGCCATCTCCTTCGAGAAGCTCTTCCTATGTGACCACTTCCTCAAACAGCTCATGTCATCCCTTTGTCTTTCTGTTTCTCAGGTGAATAGACCAAGATCATGATTATGAAAAGAACAAATGACCTAAATCCCAGTATCCTGAAGGCTGCCCATGTGTGTTGGTTCAGTTAACCCGCTCCATGTGAGGGCTGTGCTCCCTTCCCTGGGGCTGGGGGACCTCCAGCCTTGGGCTGGTGGCTGGATCCAGGAGTGCAGCAAGTGGAGGGTGATGAAAGAGAGGGAATGGTTCCAGGAGAAGGAATAATGTACAGGAGGCAGTGATATTTCAGGGATGCTCCCTGTGATCCTGAGAGCTCAGCGTGTTCCTCATGGCACACATGACTTGCAGTGGAGGCCAACAAGCCATGATTCCACCTAAGCCTGGACTCTGCCTTTGCTCCTATTTTTGCAGTAGGGTTGGGAAGTATTTCAGGAGTCAGACAAAAAAAAGACAAGGAACAGGCTCTTGTTGGAGTCAAGCAGTGGAAAGCTTCTTCTTTGGGGTGCAAACTGAAAACCTTTGAGTCAAAACTGAAAACGGAAAGAACATTTTGCTCCATGTAACTTTCCATAGGCTGTTCAGGAAACCCGAAAATAGCAGCCTCGAAGAGAAGTGCTGAATTGGAGGAACTGGTGCAATAAAAAGGGCTGGCATTTCTGAACCAAAAAGAAAAAAAAAACTTTCACACATTTGGGAGAGAAACAGTATCCCCAGAAATCTGTCCTTCACCATATTTGTGCTTTTTCCAAAAAATACAGTCCGTTTTCGCTTTCTGCTTGCTGGGATCTGATTAAAAGCCCTTCACATCCCTCTGTCAGGCCATGCAGCCAGACCTGATGCTCCCTCAGCACCAGGCAGACCTTTGTGGAATTGCAGTGTGTCCTCCTGTCCTCAAGCCACTGAAAGGCACAATTCCCAGCCTCAGCAGTCAGGATGGAACGAGCTGCTCAGGTCCCGTTGCAAATCTCTGGGTACCAGGATCTTTAGCCTCCTTCCTGCTGAGTTCATTTGTGTCTCTGCTGGCTGGTATCTGCCAGCTGTGACCCCAAGGCACATGTGGGTAGATCTTGCAATAAAACTGCTTCTTGGTATCACCACAGGAGAGGAATGCCAAGGAAATGTAGGAATATAAATATAGGGAAGATGCACAACGTGGGAGGCCATAACCTTACATGTGGGACGTGACCCTGGAGTCAGCAGGCAAAGGGAAGAGGGATGTTTGGCAGATATTGTTGGGCTGTGGGTGAGCCTGGAAGGGTAGAGGAGGGAAATTCTCTTTTCTGTCCCACGAAACAGCTGAGATTTTTAAAATTTGATCTCCATATGGCTGTAACTATGATATTGTAACAGTTTTTGTCAAATGAGAGACATCCAGCATAAGAGAGTCTGGGGAAGAGAAGCTGAAAAGAGAAGGCTCTGAAATCCCTCCTTAGCTCCCTCCTGCCTGTGAGGGAGCAGGCAAACGTCCTCATTACAGGATTGCTGACTATGCCAGAGCCTCATCCTTCCTGAGAAACAAATGGAAGAATGAAATTAAGCTGCGAGGGATTGACGCATTTGGTAAACAATAATTGAGAGACAAATCCCTTTCGCTGGGCATTTCTGATTGTCTCCTGTCTGTGCACAGCTGGGTTATCTCACTGCTGAGCAAGGCTGGCAGAGAGGCAGGGGGATGTGTGTGTGGTGGTGGGGGGGTCCTGCCATCCTCCTCCAAGGATAAGACTTTCATGGAAGGCAGGCACTTGAGGCACGAGTTGGGATGTTCATCCTCTGTTCCCTGTGGAGTGGGGAATGCTCAGCCTCCACCTCTTCAGAGCAGCCTCGCAGGTACAAAGCACACAAAGGAATCTCCTCCCAAGCTGGTGTAGGAAAGAGACCTTTAGGCAGCGTTTGAGCTCCTTGCAAGGGGTGAAAGACAATTACATTCACCACCTCCCTCATCAGACCCATCCTGTGTATAATTTACGATACATCATGTTACATTTTTATTACTACACCGTTTCTCAGGCTCTTGGCTGGCTTGATTCCCAGAAGGCAGTGCAGGAAGGCTTTTGTATCGAGAACTTAAACAGGAGGAGCGATTCCTCATGAGCCTTTGTGTCTATATGTGGATTTAACTTGCAGCTCCTAAAATAAGGTTTAATAAAATGTGGGTTTGTGCGTTAATAATTTCCAAGACTTATTTTTCAATGGAATTGATACCAGGAAAAAAAAGGCTTGGAAGAAGTAATAGAGGAAATGAGAGTCACCCCAGTCATCTGCATATAATGGCTTCCAGTATAGATTGCAATTGTGTTTGAATTATAGGGCAATTAGTCTGTCAGGCTGGTAAGTATTATACAAGACCCCAGGAATTTCCTTGGAACCTCTCAGTTCCTCTTAGCCTTGAAATCTAGAGAGGTTTCAATATGGGAAGATGTGGCACTGGGCTGTGCTAATGCCGTGTATTGATTTATTGTAGCAGATGTTACCGGGCAGCTGACAAAGTGGTGACATATAAATATTGAGGCTCCTAAAACACAGTTCTGGAGTGAAAGAATTGTGCAGGTGACAGAAATAGTCCTCCTCAGGAGCAGGAGCTTCCCTGGCAATAGCACATGGTGTGTCCATGTGCGTGCAGAACCTTCCCCTTGGTTCGGAGCCAGGAGTCCTGTCTGAGACATTTGTGCTGGAGCATTCCCTAAGTGTGGTAGGAATGCCTAAATCAAGGAAATCTGGGAAGTTTTGGTGGAAAGATATATTTAATACGTGGCCTCATTCTGACATGAACGATAACATAAGTGCCAAGGCAGGTTAAAAATAGGCAGCATCCCCAGCAAAGTTCAGGAGACCTGGAGCTGCAGGGAGAAAAATCCAGCACGGAAACAGACACTGAGGGCAGGGGCTGAGTTTGTTTATTCTCAAAAAATGATACTTCGCATGTTCTAACACCTGTGTCTCAAAGAGGGTCATCTAAGGAGTTAATAGCAACTGATAAGTTTCTTCTTAAAGGTTTCTCTTCTTGGTAATGCACTGGCTTGAATCCTGCTTGGGGTTGGGAGTAACCCTATGTGCAGCCTGGAGTGGGTCATTTGGGATCAGTGACCCTGTGTGCAGCCTGGAGTGGGTCATTTGGGATCAGTGACCCTGTGTGCAGCCTGGAGTGGGTCATTTGGGATCAGTGACCCTGTGTGCAGGCTGGAGTGGATCACTGAGGGTCAGGAACCCTGTGTGCAGGCTGGAGTGGGTCATTGAGGACTCTCAATACACTTTGCAGCACCTAAGTGACCTTCTGGATTTCCTTCTGCCTGTCCCTCTGCCCTGTCTCATCTGGTTTGATTGCAGGCTCCTCGGAGCACAGCTTGTCCCTTCTCCAGCTCCTCACACACAGAAGCACCTTCACTCCAGCCTCATTATTTCTTTTGGAGCTCCTGTTCTTTGTCCATTGCTTTATTCACCTCTCTCTCCCCTGCTGCACTCAGGAAGTGACCTCCGAAAAGCAAGGCAGAGAGAAGTGTGTTCTCTGCTCCTAGGCAATAATCACACTGGCAAAGAGAGGAGAAGTTCAACATCCAGCCAGGAATCTGAAGGAAAGCCTTCCCTGTGTCCTGGCAGGCTCCCAGAGATTTGCCTCTGCCTATTCCAAGATGTGGACAGGAGGGATCTCTAATAAGAATCTTGTTGCTGGCATTGGTCCCTATTTATTTTCTGCTCCAGGATTCACAAGGTGCTGGGCTCTGCCCAACATGAAGAGCTTTAAAGATAAGAGCAGAAAAGAGAGGAGAGAAAATTCTGCTGCAGCCTTGAAACCCCACCAGTGATGCTGAAATATCTCTGTGTTTCTCTTTGCCTCTCTCTGCATTTCTCAGAGGGATGTTTCCAACCTTGACTCCTGGGGAGGGAGATGCAGACTCTGAAGAAATCCAATTTAATGTGAGACACAGAAATATTTGGTAGATAAAATGCTGTGGTTATTCCTTGCTTTCCTCTCTGTGCCTGGAATTGAAGCAGCTCTCTCTCTGCTGTGAGCCAGTCTGAGCTTTCTCATTGCTCCTCTATGGATGGATCCCCTGTTTCCTCAGGCAGAAGTTCATCTAAGGTACTGCCTTTCCAAATTTGCCTGGCCTGCAGTCAGTGGATCTAGGGAATGTATGAACTCTGGGTTATAAATACAGGGCTGTGAGCACCAGCAGGGCTGTTGGGGAGCCAGGATCTTAGAACATCTGCAGTGACTGCATGGATTTGCAGCATCCCTAATTCCCTGGATGGGTTTTCCTAGTGTACCAGTGTGCACTTCGTTGTGCAGCGGGTGATCACACCCATGAAGCTGTGTGGTTTCACTCCTGGTGTTCCCCTGTATCTATTCCTCCCTGCTGCCCAGGCACTTTTCTCTGCTCTCCCCACCTGGCTCCCAAACTCTCACCCAATTTGATGGCAGGTAAGAAGATAACACTCTTCCCCACAACCTGTTGCTCTGCTTGAATCATTATTCCATCCCAGATTGTGAATGAAAAATCTTATTGCATGTGAGGGTGTGCTTGTAGCTGGTAATTAACACCCAGCACGCTCTGCCAATGCATCTCATAGTTGCTTTACAGAAACCTAGAGCTGGAACAGAAGCCACCCAGAAAAACAACGTCTGCCAACCAAGTTAAACCTTAAGTAGAATCCCCAGCCAAATGTCTGCAGAGTAAATCTGGGAAGGATGCTGGCTCCTGCCCTGAGCTCAGGAGGTGTTTTCCAGCTACAGGGCCCAAGAGATAAGGAATGTTTAAGCACTAATGGGCCTTATGCAGATGTATCTCCCCCTCTTGTGTGCTGTGTTCCAGCTGGGAGCCGATGCTTTATGGGGAGTTAACTCCTCCAAACTGTGGTGGAAGTGCTGACAGAGCCGAGTTTTAAGCAGTACTAAAGGAAATGTCTGCTTTCCAGCTGAACTTGGGAACTGGAGTTAGACACTGTGCACACGGAGGCAGAGTAAGTCCTGTACTAACAAATTAAGTTTGCAGCTTTCAAGGGAAGGACTGATCCGTACATGAAACATGCCTGCTGGCCATGTGGCCTGGCTCCAGCACTATGGATTGCTCTCACCCACATGCCTTTTCCCCTCTTTGTCATCCTTTCTGAACATGAGCTTAACACAAAGGCTGACACCCCTGTCCAAAAGCCTCCCTAGCAAACATGCCCAACCCCAAGCCAAAGCAGCTGTCAGAGCCCAGCGTGTGAGTTTTCGCTGCCCTGGACTCCCCACACTTTCTGGCACATGTGGAGCTGGGGAAGAGGAGTTTAATGGAGCTGATATCGTGGAGAGCAGCCCTGTCCCCAGTGGCCAGATTGCTCTGTGCTTCTCTGATGTGACACGACTTCCACCAGGGATGTAATCTCCAAATGTGTGGGATTTTCTGGCTGCTATAAATTAAATGCCTGTCTGCCAGGGGAGTGAGGAGCTGATGCATTAACCTGCTCTGTTAACTTACAGAGAATGCTGGGGAGTGTGTATGTGTGGGGGTTGTTTTGTTTCTCCTCAGCTGATTTCCCCCCCTCATTCTGCTCTTGCTTCTGTGTGACCCTGGCTCCTGAGAGCACTCAGAACCCCTTCCAGAGAGTCAGGCAGCACCAGGGCCATCAGAGCGTGGCTGTGCCCAGCTCCTGACCGCCCACAGGCACAGCCTCACGTGGCCTGGGTGCAAAGTGCGAAGAGAATCAGATCGACAGTTTTGTAGCAGAGATGATGTTGCACCTGCAATAAGAATCTGCAAAGTGGCTCCAGCTCTGGGACCTCCCGGGACACGGCTTTTAGTTTTGGGCCTCTGTAGCTCTCTAGTTACTTGTGCCATAGCATCAGGCAGCGATGGGTGTGTACGTGCACACACAGACACTTATAAATATACAGACACTTATAGCAAGAGACAATTTGCTGCTTCAAAGACTCCAAGGTCCAGAATTGGAGAGGCATTTGAATGCCTGAGGCTGCACTGAAATGGGACAAGACCCAAGTGAGTTAGGCACATAATTGCTTAGAACAATTCTAAATACTCCTGGGTCACACACATGTATCCCCAGGGGTCTATATTGCCTTAGAAAGCCTGGTCCTTAAGCAGTAAGCAGCAGGAGAGGCACAGGAAGGACCCCAATGTTCATTTGCCATGTGGCAAAGGCAGTCCCTGTGACTTGCCCAAGGTTATGTGAGAAGGCAGTGGCCTTTCATTTCTTCCATTTTGCTACTTCCCAGTGCCAGCCCTCCCGTCTCCCATTTGCACAAGGGCTGAACAATGGGAGACTCCCTCCTGCAGCAGCTCAGCTCACCCCTTCCTGTGTGTTTCATCTGGGTCTGCCTGCGGCCACCAAACACGGACCTCAGAGCAACCCAAAGAAGTTTCTCAGGAATTGTCAGCTCCCAGAAGCAGCAGCCACAGTTGCAGTCTGCAGGACTCCGCTTTCGCCGCCTCCACCCCCCCTTCCACCTCCCCTCAGTGTTTGTCTGCGATTTCCTCTTGATTTGCAGTTTTACCGAGCACTGAGTTTGCAGCAGCCTGTGATTACCCTGTGTGGAGCCTTTCCCACTGACAGCATGATGAGCTGAGACAGTGCTCGGTGCATATACAATTTAAGCC
The DNA here is from genome assembly GCA_013396775.1 of Cephalopterus ornatus. NCBI lineage: Eukaryota > Metazoa > Chordata > Aves > Passeriformes > Cotingidae > Cephalopterus > Cephalopterus ornatus. The sequence continues at coordinate 298,964 of VZRE01012472.1, forward strand.
AAGCAGGAGGCCAGTCCAACACCTCACTTGCCAATTAACTGAGTCGATATTGTGCACAGGATAACGTTTGTTGTTTGCCTGTGTTGCTAAAACACTTCCAGAATGTTTAGAGCCACACAGCAATATCCCCACCTCCCCACTGTAGGGATGAGCTCTTCAGAAAAAACAGGATGCTCTGAGGGGAATAGGCACGGAGGGAGAAAGGGAACTGGGGACCTCCATAGTCTGTGTGCATCAGTGTTTTGTGTGAATGCAGCCGCAGCTGCTACAGGCCTGTTCAGGGTAGGGGGACTAAGAGTCTCTTCCACTGATCAGCCAACACAGTGTGTAGATGCAAGGGACTGAGAAATTGCATCCGTGTAGATAAAAAGGCCCTCAAGAAGATGTGAGGCAGTGGAGAGACCATCTGCAGAGCAGCCACAGAAAGGAGCCACAGGCAAATCTGGTTCCCACCTGCCCTGCTTTCCATGTCACAGCGAGCTGTGCCTCCCTCTCTGCTTCACCAAGGCTGTGTCTGTGCTGTGTCCGCTGACAGCCCAAGGCAGAGGGAATCCAGCAGACACAAACTACAAGGGTAGGCAGGTTTCTCCCACGTAGCAAGTGCCTGCCCTGGGAGCAAACGTGCCGGCAGCCTCGCGGCGCTGGGCACAGCCACTCTCCTCAGAGGGCACTGTGACTCCCAGGCAAGCCGCAGCTCCTGCCAAGGGTACCCACTGCCTTACTTTCTTTCTTCTGAGGGTGGGCTCCCACTTCTTCCTGGGGCTAGGTGGGATGTGGGGGCACCTCCCCAGCTCTCAGGTGGCACATCAGTGGGAATCACTCATGCTTGCAGGGGAAGCAAAGACATGTTCTTGGCAAGGCCCACCCTTCTGCTGGAGGACTTTGAAATCGCCCCAGGCAAACTGATGTTGGTTCTCTCAAGACAAGTTTGTGCCTCAGGTTTATTTCTTTTCCTGAAGTACACAGACAATGTTTTCCTGCCTCTCTGCAGTGACATGATGATGTATGTCCGTGAGGCATTTCCAGACCCAGGCAAAGGCAGCTCAGAGAGCCCTCGGCACAGAGACTGTGGGATGCACCAGCCCTCCTTGTGTGGGGACAGTGGGGTGATGGCAGCACGGGAGAGGAGAAAGAGCCACACACCATTTTTCTTCAGTATTTGCACCCTTCATCCATTGTTATCAGTATTATTAAACATCAATGTCCACCTGAGCTCAGAAGAGGACTCTTCTCATGATCATGAACAAAAAAATCCCTATTAAGCTGAAGCCTCATCACTCCATTCCTCTACCAGCTCCCAGGACTGTGTTTCCTGGTTGGTCTCTCCACCATCCTTCACCATATGCCAGGCTCACTGAAAGCACCTGGTCACCACAAGCATGGGCTGTCCCTTCTCCCCCTGCTCTTCCTCTTTCCTGGGCTTCACCAGGAAGTATTTATTAAGTGTCAAAGTGATAAATGAAAGGTCGTATTTTATTGTGAATTATTCCAGCCCTGCAGTGGAGCCCAGATCTATCGCCTCAGAGAGTTATTAACTGCTTACCGCAGAGAGTTATAAAATCCTCATCATTTTCTCCAGTCTCTGCTCTGTCAGGGTGAGGAAAGGAGAGCCAGATCATCACACAAGATGGTTGGGAAGCTGCTTCCAAAATTCTCCTTTGATTGGAGTCTAGTGTTGGCTGGAATGATTTCATCAGAGCAAGACAGGTCTCTTGTGAAGAACCTTGGCTGGGTTTGGTTCTTCCCAGTGTGTTCTTCTCGTTTTCAGGTTGCATCACTCCAGTGCCTCATGAGACAGCCCTTGGGAATCTCACTCTGACAGTGGTGTCTATATTTCTTTCCTTGGCGGTTTTTATTCAGAGGCACAATAGTAGAGCAAATGCCACTGCAGGTGCAGTCAGTGCTGTCTTCTTAACTTCTCTCATTGTCTTTCTCCAAAGACACCCCAAAGCTTTCCAAACAGGTGAAGGTATTCACATGCCCTTCATTGCTGCATTTGGGACATAAATCTGTCGAGTCCATCAGCTCCTTGCCCAGTCTGCAAAGCAAATTTGGGGTGCAGTCTCACTACTTGAAGTGCTTGAATAGGAGCTGAATTCCTATTGACACCAATTGAATTAGGAATGTGCTCGTCACTTCTTTTCCTTGATGAGAAATGCTCTTGGCCCCTTGTGTCCTGCAGACATCTCAGAACAAAGGCCCTACTGGCTCTTTCCATAGGCTGACTGCTGCTGTTTCCATCAGTGTTGCCTCAGCACTTTTGAGCCTTGTGCTGGCACAAGGTGGTTCCCAGGCAGCTGTGGGTGGCTGAGTTGTGCTGGTTCCTGTGCCCAGAGGGCACCTGGGTGGTGGGACCTGGGTGGCACGATGGCCTGGTGAGGACATTCAGGTAACTGTTGTTTCCCAGGTGGTGCAGGAGTCATTGCTGCTCCCACCCCAGTGTCTGACAAGAACTCACGTCTTGGTCATTGTAGGGCTTGTTCCTGCCTGCAGCAGAAAGGCCAAAGATTGACTGCACCCAAAAGGCTGCCAAGGCCTTTCACCATGCCCTGGTGATGCAGGGCTGGACACTTGCATGGTGCAGTGCAGGAGGAATATGTCCTCACTAGGTGAGTTTGTTGTTACCTTTCTCACAGGTGCTTTTTCTGCTTTGGATTTTACTCCTGCTCCATGGTAATGGCTTGTCTTTGTAGCACTGGTAGTCCAGAAGTGCTGGCTTTGGAATCTACCAGGATATAAAAAGGTTTAGGTTGATCAAGAGATGAAGACTCCCCTCATCTTTCCAAAGACATTTGACAGCTAAATTCATGTGTCTCCAGAACTTCTCTAGAGTTTGTTTGCAACTGGAAGATTGTTGATAGCTAGAACAAACCTTTCTTAGGACAATGAATATAACAAAGGCTGGATCATCTTCCACACCTTCATATAGATGGGACTTTACTGTGTGTCTGTGTCTGCTTGACTTTGCAATCTGGGAAGGGATTTAACGTGCATGCACTGGGTGTGCTTTGGAGTTGGACAGGCTTGCTCAGAAAAGAGAGGGAAACTATTGTGGGAACTGTTGAAAGCCAGTGGATTCAATCCCCTGACCTTTAAGACCTGTCATTGTCTTGTAAGATCTGGTAGGTGTAAAGATGGGCTACATTCATGTTTGGAGCTTTACTTCTTAGTTGGAGATACAACATCTGAAGCAAGATCATCAGCAGCATCTAGGTCATCCTCAAGAGCAGCCGGCATTTTATGTGCTCCAAAACAGCAGCAGCAGCAGAGGGGAGTGAGGAGGAATCATAGCTTGCAGCGTGGTGGACTCTTGGGGCTCTTGACATGTTGCTGCCTCCATTAAATGAAACTCCACTTCTAATTATAACCCATAATTATAGCCTTCAACCAATGTGATTTGTAAAGAGAGGGGTCATGGAACCGAGATCACTCTGAGATTGACTGCGCAGTGGATATCAGTAAACATCCCTGACTGCCTCCCAGAGCCTGACAGAGATGGAAAGGGCTAATGCAACTCGGCAGGGCACGCAGCTGGATTGATAGGAGCAGTGGTGTGGCCTCTGGCCCCTGAAGATATTACGTGACAAGGCAGAGAAAGCTGCAAACACGAGGGCGATCCATCTATTTGGCGTGACAGTATTAGACAGAGGTTAAGGATCTCTTGGACTGCTCTCAGCATCAATGAATGGTCTCCAGCAGGCATCTGCATCAACGTGCTCAGTGCCAGGCTCCTGCTCTGTGCCAGACCAAACAGCCCTGTGTTAGAGCCCATCACCCTGAGAATGCAGCCAGGGTGGGAGGGCCCTGTGTCCCTGGATATGGGTTGCTTGGAAAAGCCGGGCAGCCCAGGAGGGATTCAGTTGCAGGTGAACTTTTTAAGAGCATGGGATGACAGAGAGTTTTGTTTTGTTAGCTAGAAACCCCTATGGTCAGACTGGATGTGTTGCTGTAAATGTTGCAGTTTTTGGCTTGAAATTTTGATCATGAGTCTCAGCTTTGCTACTGTGCATTTCTTTAATGGCCTCGAAGAGTGGTGCAAGTTCCTCTCCCAGGGCTGGTACCAGGTGCAGCAGAGATTCTGTGAGAGCAAGGGTCAGTCCTATGGGTTATCTGGTCAGAAATAACCCGTGGGTTGCTCTGCTCTGGCCTCTTGCACTTGTCAAGCTTGGAAAAGTGCAGTGGGTGACCTCTGCACCAGCTCTAATAAGTTGTGGTTCCTCCCATGCTCTTCTGGTTTGGATCTAAGTGATGGAGAATTAGCACTGCTCTTTGGTCAGCTCTTCCAGGGAATAGTTCCTCTCCCTGTTCATATTTGTCTTTCAGATGCTACTGAAATATTTCAGTCTCAGCTTACAGCCACTGGGGTCCGTGGTGTACTGAGACAGCAGAGGTGATGGAGACAGAGTGAAAAATCAAAACTAGATCCTCTCTCATTTGCCTGGTGGTATAATTTCCCTTGCACTGAAACTGTGTGGGAAAGGAGACAGGACTGTTGAGAGGACATAAACTGCTGATTGAGAGGAGAGAGCTGGTTTGGCTTTGCTCCAGACAGCTCGATTTTGAGTTTGTTTTCCCTGGAAATGGGTTGTGTAGCTGCGTGTCCTTCGACTCACCAACTCCTGAACATCTCAGCCCATTTCAGCCCTGTTTGGTGGAGGAGTAATGGTCTCAAAGGGGATGATGTCCACAGAAGTTTCACAGAAGCAGGGGTGAGGAAGAGGAAAGGGGCTTTGCAAGGCTCAAATGCCGCAGTTCCGACCTCATCAGTTGGACAAAGAGATCTAGAACATCTCCCTGGCTGAAAAAGCTTCAGTAGGACCTCACAGGCAGTGAAGAGCAAAACACAAAATAATTTAGAAATTTGATTTAACTGTGCTGGTTTTCAAGAATTTCATCTTTATTTACCCTTCGTAGTCATGTAGAACCCGGTTGGCTCGAAAGTGTGCAGACATCTAACGAGAGACCGTCTGACCGCAGCCTGAGCGGGAAAGGTGGCCAACAGCCATTTTACGGATGGGCAGCTGAAGCAAAGAGAGATTAAATTGTGTTCTCCGAGTCCCACAGGGTGGCTGGTTGGCTGTCAGCCAGTTCTCTCTTCCTTTCTTGTCTCTAATTCGATTCTTTGATCGGAGGGTTTGGCTTTTGTTTCTCTAGCTTGTCCAACCTCCTTCTTGTCTCCAGCAGCCTCGTTACAGATTGTAGCGGGCCCTGCTGCGCTGGCACGATCATTGTTCTGCTCGGCAGGATGGGATGTACGTCTGAGTAATTCTTTGCATGAGTTGTCTTTCTCTCAGAGACGTTTCCCTGGTTTCTGTGATACAGAATAAATTGCAGTACACAGCTTATTAGAAAAACAACGAAAAAACCCATAAACAAACCTTCAAAATCAAGGCAGATCAAAGAAGCAAACAGCACAGTCCAACATAAACAAGCTGTAGGAATGCAGTTAGAAGCTCTCCCACTGATTGCTGGGATAGACTTGCCAACAGTCTCTGCTCCCTGGGTCATCAGGTGCTGAAGTCAGGGTCGATCACATTCACAGACGTATTTTGACCCTCTGAACTGCACAGCAAAGGGCATCCTGCCCCGCAAGGGAGGATCTGGGTGACAATGCTCAGCTTGTGAGATGCTTCCCAGCGGTGCCCGTGGCCAGATCCTGAGTCTTCCTGTCGACCAGCTGCCTTCCCAAGGAGAGGAAACCAGTGTCCAAGTGCTTCTCTGGGAGACCAGCACACCCTTGGAGCTCTGCTGACAAGGGGTGTGTGCAGAGTCCCCGTTCAATCAGTGCAGCCACTGAGAGAAGTTTGGGCAGTGGGGTCTGGGCCCTGCCCCAGGGTCACAGCTACAGCTGCCAGCAGGTCGGATTCCTGAACCTGGAGCTGGGGATCTCCAACAGAGAAATCCTGGCCAGCTCAGAGGCATGTTCTGGAAGGATCCCTCTGCTTGTCTTGCTTTTCACTGTGAGCTGCTCCCTCTGAACACCGTGGGGGTTTGACAACCTATGGGAAGATATTCCAGGCCAGCAAGCTTCCCATCTCCTGGCACCTGGAGCAGAAAGCACTTCATGCCATGCTCTTTTTGGATAAAACAGCTTCCACCCCTCTGCACCTCTTAGCAATGCAGCTAAAATCTCTCCCAGCTAAAAATCAGATCTACCAAGAATGTCTTTATTGATTTACAGGGTTCACCTTTATGCACATCTCCAGTATTTCTCTTTGGACAAAATAAAGCAATATTAAACATTGTAACAATAAATCCAGGGCACCCTCTTCTCTCCAGGGTGTAAGGTTATCCAAATGTATGCTCTGGTATTTCTCATTTACCAACAGCACTATTTAAACTACAATATTTGACAGGAGTGGTTGTGTCAGGTGTGATGGAGTGTGTGTTATAAAAGGACATTAAGAGAGACTTTGCATTTGTCCTTCAAACATAAAGTCGATTTTTGCATGATTGGTACTTCAGGGATCATCTCCAGCACAAGATTAACTGGGAGCAGCGCTCGGGGAAGTCAGATGGCTGGGACCCAGTGGCTCTGAGCCACAGTCTCTCTCTGTACTTCTGCAGGGTGCATAAAACTTTATCAAGTTCACCTGTGCTGTTCTGCAGCCTCCAGGTGAGGTTTTTTCAGAGAAGATCACTCCCCTCCTGGGAGATTTTGAGTTGGAGGCAAAAACTTTTAACTTCCCCAAGCAACCCTGCACTCAATACGTTCTGCAGGAGTGAGCAGTGTCTGTAAACAGGCCCAAATTCAGCTATTTTGATTTGTGCTTTTAATAAAGAGTTACCCTGGTGAGCACACGAGTCTGCTTCGGTCTCAGGGGCCCTTTGGGGCAGCAGGCCTGAACAGAAGTGTTAATGCCTCATCACATGGCAGGTGGCTGAAGGCAGATGGGTCAGGAACTGACCTTTGCACAAAGTATGATTGATAAGGATTCCCTGCTGAGCTGGAGGAAGAATGGAGAGAACTGTAAGGAAACCACAAGCTCAGTGTGAGCACAAGGTATCAGATGTGCACGGTCTGTGGTGCGTGGAGGCACCGCCACTGAGCGAAGGATGTGTGGAAAACACCCCCTGGATAAGAGGATAAGGGAAGTACTGCATGCTACTGGCTCGTGGAAGGACAATGAAAAACATTTCTGTAGCGAGGCTTTTGCTAAAAATGTATCATTTCATTTAGAGAAACGAGGAAAGCTGTAGCCCCTGGATAAACTGGCGTGTTTACACATCTCCATCTGGTTGTCACAAGTCGCCCTGTGTTTTGCAGTTGTGATTCTTGTCCTGGGAGGGACGGTCTGGCCAGGGCAGTGAATCCTGGCCGTGGAGCTGCCAGATGATGTGCCAGCCTGGAGCTGGGGGCCTGTGGCCAGTACTAATTACTGGCCAGTGTTCAGCTGCAGGCACCTTCTGACAGAGCTGTGCCCCTGCACTGCCTGTTGGACCGACAGAGAGCGAGCCCCGGGGTGCTGCACAGCCAGGCAGGGAGGGGAAAGGGTTTCTCTCAACTCTGGCAGGGCAACTGGTGGCAAAGGCAGCAACACAAAAGGTCCTCTCTGTTACCTCCTGCAGTTATGTTGAAGAAGATGCAGTTCCAGGCTATGGGTGGGGGTGGAGAGATGAGAATATTTAAAACGGAAAATATTTAAAATCAAGACTGCAAAAAAAAAAAAAAAAAGATAAAAAGGAGCAGGGCATTCAGGTGTTTCGTTATCCCTCAGGTAACTCTGAGCTGAAGTGTGTGGATCTTAGCAGGGGGAAGGCATTAGTTTTGTAATCCCTTGTTTGCAGGAAGGCGAGGCTCTCGGCATGCTCCGGGATCTTAAATGACTCCCATAATCTATTTACCAGTGCTGTGAAGTTCACCCTTTTAGACTAGATTATGGTAATAATGGTATTGTGCAGCAGATGAAATTAGTTTTTCTACACAGTTTTGTTTCATCTCAGTGGCTAAATGTGTGAAATAAAAGGTGCAATTGGCAATATTTTCATGGGTAAGCCAGTTTCCTCCCACATCCACCCTGGAAACACAGATCCTTCCCCATATCCTGGGGACAAGCTGACTGCCAAGCAATGCATGAAAGGACTGTTAGAAGCAAGGGATTTTTAAAATTTATATCTGCCATTAGGATAATTTGTGAGATTTATGAATTTTCAGATGATTTGGGATTGTTAAGAGCACCTCACGTGGGCTGGCATCTACCACGGACTGTAGCAGCCCCCAGGGACACTGGGATCGTGTCCATTTTGCTTTCTCACTTGCACACTCCAGTAAAAAGTGCCCCACACAAGATATAAGGGCTCGGATGTGACACTGGAGGCTCTGCTGTGCCTCGACATACTCTTTAAATCAACTCTTCTGTGGGGAGTATTTACAGGAATAGGAACACTGACCTCTTTTCCCATACCTTTTTCAAACCTGTGGTTCAGAAGAGATTTCAAAAATCAACACTGAGGATGGCCCTCAGCAAAGGTTCAATCTTTTTTTTTTTCCCAAAAATCGACTGAAAACCCCCCTAATTTTCCATAATCTTGTTTGGGACCAATCGGTGTCTACTGGTTGGTCATATTGAGCCAATGCACCAGGGAGAATTAAGTCCCTGCCATGCAAACTTTACCTCCTGTGATGCATTTCAGTAATTTCTCTTCATGAGCTGCTGCAGTAGGTAAAATTTAGACTATGGATTCTTATCACACATCCCAGATTTGCCTGGATGAACATCCAAGCTGGGAACCAGCTTAGAAACTTCCCAAGAAGATTTTGTTGTTTTCATGTTCTGAACAGATAGCAAACTTTATCTCACATTTTGCATGGAGTGGTCCAATCCCAGCTTCCCACCTTAATCAGGGATTTCTGCAACAATCAGTGTCCTAACAATGGGGCCAGGGGAGAGCAAAGTCTTTTCTTAGCTTCACTAGCACTTCTTTAAGTTTAATCTTCAAGATTTGTATCAGGAAGTGGAGAGAGATGGAGAAGAAGTGCTGCTTGTTTTGGAGGGGGTGAGAAAGTAGGTCAGACAGCCAAGTGTATTATTGTTACCGATTCAATGCAGAGCCTGCGCCCCAGGAAAGGAGCAAAGCTTTGTTGTAGCACTTTATTGAGTACTCCTTGCACTTGGGAACGTGGCATGGCAAAAAGCCTTCAAGACTGAGCAGAAGGGAGTCCAGGCCAAGCCAAAACGCAGCCAACCTCGAGGGCTGAACACAAAGGGGCTTTATCAGCTGAGTCCTGACATCAAATAGCTCCGTGTAGCCTTAGAAATACCAGGCTGGGAACAGGCGAGGGTGTTTCACACACACAGTCACCTCAGAGCCCCTCCAGCACCTGTGTGAAGAGTGCTGTGGGTTTCCTCAGGGGGGATTCTCACACTGGGGCAAGCAGCAGGCTGGTTTCTGCCTCTCGTGCCTGTAGGCTCATTAGCTTTCTCCCTGGGTTGATGAAGAGACTCCTGCTCTCACCAGTCTCCGTCTCACGGGTACCCGTAGCCCTCTGTCCTGGTTTAAGCCCAGATGGAAATTCGGCAGCCCACCTGGGTGGAATGGGGAGGAGAATCAAAGCAAAACTTGTAGGTTGACATAAGAACAGTTTAAAAATCAAAAATGAAGCAAAAATACAATAAAAATAATGGTAAGTGATAACAGCAACGATAATAATAAGGCACGAAATAAGTGATGCACAGTGCAATTGCTCACCACCCGCTGACCGATTCCAGATCCCCCCCTTCCCAAACCCAGGTAACTCCCCCCAGTTTATACACTGGGCATGATGTTCTGTAGTACGGAATATCCCTTTGGCCAGTCCAGGTCACCTGTCCCAGCTGTGTCTCCCACCTGTCCTGGCCCTGCTCCCTCCCAGCGTCCTTTATGAACCCCCTCACTGGCAGAGCAGAGAAGAAAAAAGTCCCTGACTTAGGATAAACACAGCTTAGCAACAACCCAAAACATCAGCGTGTGATCCACACCCCTCTCATTCCACATCCAGGGCAGCACTGTAACAGCTGCTAAGAAGTTAGGTGGAGGTGCATGACTCCAAGCCAGGATGAACACTCAGCTGCCAGCTCCAGTATGGACCCATCTCCTGGTATTCAGGGCTGCTGGTGGGTTCCACATCAGCCTTGGGGCTTAGACAGGATGAGGGGGGTGTGTGTACATGGGTTTTTGTTCTTCAGCCTAATTTTTGGCAATAATCATACGTAATTTTCATGCACTGCCTTGTGTCAGCTTCATTCATCACAACGTGATGGCCAATTAGTCATCTCTAACTATTAAGCAATGCTAACAGCTACTTTAAATGCAAGCAGAGCCTTAATCTAGTTCTAACTCAGATGGACGGTGATACTTGTAATTAGGACATCAAACAGAGGAGAAATGTGTTATGTTTATAGCTGAGGGAACCTTTGCATTGAACTATTTCAGGAATAATTATGTATTATCTTTATTAACATGGCCCAGGTTAGTAAATAATGGGTCATGCTTTTGCATTTGGGGTGTTGAATATTGTAGATTCAGTCTGAACTCCAGATTTCAGTGCTGTCTGATTTGCTGTGAGATGCTGCCTTGAGAGAGCATCCATCACAAGTTCAGGTTGACTGGGAAAGGGATGTCAGGGCTTCCTCATACCCCACCCAGGTTCCTTGTTGACAGTTCCTCTTACTCATCCTGCTTCTCTGATTGGAACCTGGGGCTGATCCAGGGCTTACAATGGTGGGTAAAGCTGAGTAAAGTTCTTCCAGAGGAAAAAAGCAAAGTAAAAAAGGAGTGAGGAAGCCATTGCAATAAACATACATTGATATACATTCTCAGACGTGCTCTGGCCTAAGGAGCGTATGTGACAAAAATCAGATAAACACCTACCAGGTATTGATGAGAAAATTCAAACTGAGCGTGTCCTTCACCAGAGGAGCTGAGAACCTGCTCACTCCCTTGTTTGGAGATTAATAAGAAGGAGAGGGGGGAATCCAAGAGGCGTTGTTTTGAAAGCAGAAGCTTTCTATTTAAAAAAATAAACAGGAAAAGGGGAAAAGATCAAGTCTCAAATATTCATTGGGAGGGGAAGAAAAATATGGAAATTAGTTAAAACCAAATGCATTTCTTTCTCTGGAGATGAGTCCCTGTTTTTCTGCAGCCTTATTAATCAGCCTGTTCCCGTCTCTCCTGTTACAAGAGGCAAGGGAGGGCAGAAACCCGGTGCACCAGACTGTGAGAGCTACAGGACACTCTGCACATGTATTTACAACATTAATATTGCCATTCCTTGATTCCAGCTTTAATCAACCTTCTTTTCTCCTAATGAGCCACTCAGCGAGGTGTTTGCCTCTTGCAGTGAAGGGTTATGTTCTCTTTTTCTTTCTCCCACTGGAAACGGAGATTTAGGACCTTGCTGAAAGAATCCTTTATGCCCTCGTTCCTCACATCTGGGCTGACATTCCCAGGAAGGTCCTTTGTCGACCATGGCTGGAAGAGCCTTGGTTGTGCCTTTCTCTTTGGGAAACACGAGTGATTCAATGCAACAGCCTCAGTGAGGGCCCTGAAATCTCCGGGCCTCCCCTCCGTCCTTGCAGCCGGATCAGGGACACCAGGCTCGTGGTACCGAATTCCCCCGTGCTCTCCCATACATCTTTTGTTTGGCATTCGAATGTAGGACTCCACGTTTTCAGGGTCACCTCATGTGCTTGCCTCTCCATATGGAAATCCTGCAGTGAGGCGTGTTACAAATGGATAATGACTCCGGTGTGGTGCTGGCTCTGTTGGGAGACACTAAATGGCCCGTCAGGCGGAAGGGCTGCCTGATGTTCATTAAACCCAGGAAATGCCCCGCAGCTCAGCAGGAATTGCAACGTAAAATACACGTGGAAAGACAAGGAGGGGTATCCAGCCACTGGCAAAGGTACCTTCAGCCAGCCTGGCCTGTCTCCAGAAGCACTGCCAAACCAAGGGAGGATCTGGGATGGAGGGAGCTTTTAAGAGGTGTAAAAAACCGTGGGTGAACTGTTTGCCTCTTCCAATCCTGGGTTAGAGTCCTCTACAGGAAATGATGGAGAGCTTTTTCAGGGCCAATCCCTTTTTTGGAATGATAAAACAAGAAGAAGAAATTGAAGTTGATCTAAGGATTGACTTAGGCTGCCATCTTTGTGACATCTGAAGCGTTGTCCTACACTGCTCAGCCATTCCCTTGGTTCTGTTCACGCTGCAATAAAATCTGTGCTGGATCCATGATCATCCTGGGCCAAGGTCCATCCAAGCTGCCCCCGGGTCTAACTCAGTGCTCCAGGGAAACAAGGCACTCTTCCCTCTCCCCAACCAGGTGTCCCCTCCTCCTCCTGCACCATCACTGTGCTCTTACCAACACAGACCTGCTCTCCTGGGCTCTTAAGACAATTATCCTGTTGGTGAAGAGGAAACCTTTTTATGTTCAACACAGCAGAGCTGCGTATTTTGGACTATTTGGGTTCTGCCTTTCATCCCGATCTCATTTCATTTGCTTTTACCTTTTCAGGGATAAATATCCCATTTATCTCCATCTCCTCTTTTACACATTATTTTTCCTTCTGTACCTTCTTTTATACCATTCCTCACTTCTCTTTCTGTTTACCAGCCCCTCCCCACCTTCTTTTCTATATATCTTAAAGGGTTGCTTTATCACAGCTTGCCAGTTTAGTGGATTAATTTTATTAGTTTCTTTTGTGTGTGTCTAATTGACATGCAGTTTCAAAATCTATTTCATTTCAGCAGAGCTGACCTTTGTCCCCTTGCAGGCAGAGTGCTGTTTTTTTTTTTTCCCTCCAGCTAATACCTTCACTACCTTGCTAAAAACAGAGATGCAGCACTATTTTGCTCGAGGGTGTGCAGAGTTCAGGACAGCAGTAGGAATCACACAGCAATTGGACTGGAGAACAGATCTGAGCTTTCTCCCCGCCACATGACCATAAATGAGGGAGCTTAAGGGAGTTTATCTTTCTTTCCACTTTTATTTTTAACAAAATCTCTTTCCTCCTCTGAGAAGTCATTGCCACAGGAGGAACAAAGCGATGTATGGGAGCCCCTGAGCCTGGGCCCGGTGGTAGAAGCCATCCCTGATAACAGGAGGAACAAGCTATTTCAAGGAAAAGTACAAATCCTTCCTAAATGAGTCTTTGGGGATACTCCTTGCTTCCAGTTCCCTTGTCTGACAAAACCTGGGCTTGTTCTTCAGCACAAATTTTTCTCCCTACCAGAAAACCTCAGGATGCCACAATTTCTGTCACTTCAAGCCCCTCTGGGGCTTCGTAGGAGCGAAATCCAAGCAGAAATTCCCTACTTGTATTTGCTCTCTGGCTGGTCAGAAGGAAGTGGGACCAGCCACGAATGTAGGAAAATGCTCCTTTTTTCTCATAACTCTTCTGAATGACCTGAAAAGAGGTCATTTTAATTGGAAAACCTCCACCAGTCACCCCCCAGGAGCCCTTCAAATCCCTCCGACATGGACTCTGTTCCAGAGCACCTGGCACACAGATCCTGCTTTCCCAGGTGCTCTCCCTGCTCAGGCACACGTTTCTCTCTCCTCCTTATTTCCTCACCCAGCAGAGCAGAAATGGCAGTTGACAGCCTTTTTTATAAGATGTTTTCATTATAATTTTAATGGGCTAATTTCTTTCCCTGAATTGCCATAATTCAGATTTAATGAAACATGTCTTATAAAATGAAAAAAAAAATACAATAATAAAGTGGAACGCCCCATTAAGCTGAAGAACAAGGAAATAACATATGTAGAGATCTGATGGCTCTGACCCTGCCATCCCAGTGTGGTAACAGGCATGAGGCACATGCTTTACATCACCAGGAATGACTGTGATTCCCACCAGGAGAAAATGTATAACAAAATCATAATAAATAAATGGAGCTGTGAGGGGAACTGGTCCCTCCTCCCATCACACCTCTGCCTGAGTTCACATCCATTAGTCACTGTTAGGTATGAACATCATCTAAATGGTCTTTTCTCTCCTGTCTTGTGTGGATCCTGCTCTGAGATCACACGCTCCTGTGCTCCAGGGAACCAGTGATCTCCATCACAAGCTGTGCCAAAGGAGAACTGATCCTGCTGCCTGCAGTGCTCAATCCTGGTGGCTCCACAGGCCAGTGGAGCCCTGAGACTGCTACACATGGGCAGCACATCACTAAGGTGTGTGATGACCCAAATGGGCGTGTAGGCAGATCTTCCTCTTGTTGCTTCTTGGCACTTGCTAAAAATCAGAGAATCGTAACATCATAGAATCCCTAAGGTTGGAAAAGGCCTCCAAGATCAAGTCCAACCTTTGACCAAACATCACCTTGTCAACTAAACCACAGCACTGAGTGCCACGTCCAGTCGTTTCCTAAACACTTACAGATTCATAGGGGATCTTGTGTCTTTGGTCTCCTTAAGAGCTTTACATATAAAGTAGTGATTTTTAAGGACATTATTAACTGGTCATTGATGATCTCTTCTGAAACCCATTGACCAGGAGCTCAGTGAGGAAGGGTGAGGAAAGCTGGGATGTTTATGGGACTGCTCTGTCCGTGATGGCTCCAGGCTGCCTCACTTTGCACCAAGAGAGGCAAACTGTGCTGTTCAGCAATGGCTCTGAGCCAGGAGAGACCTGGCCATGGCCAAGCCATGCCTGCTCAGCGGTGCCATGTGTGAGCCTCCCCATATTGGAGCAGCAACTTCAGATACCTCATGGCAAAGCTGCCTAAAAGAACAGCTCCCTGTAAAGCCAAATGTAATGATGAGAAACCTGAGAGACGCAGCCTTGGTTTGTGCAAGTCCTCCTCCAGAGCCCATGGAATGTCTCCCAGGTGTCTTTGCACCAGCATGGGAAAACTCTTGCACTGTCAGGCAGGAGGCAGGTTTGGGCCATGGTGTGTTAGGGCTCTGTACCAGTACAGTGTCTTTTTTTTGGAGAATTCCTCCCTGAAAATGCTGACCTCCAGCCAAGAGCAAAAGCAATCAAGGGAGGAAATTTATTGTGATGCTGAGTCAACATGCGAGATTAATGCTTCCCTTTCATCTCACGACCCTTCATCTCTGTGTTTCAAATCAGGTACCATGTAAAATATAGCCCCTAGCATGCTACCCGTGGAAAAAAATATCAAAGAAAAGAAGCTGTTTGCAAGTGAAGAGTCTCATTTATTTCCCTGTGTCCTCTGCAGTTGCCTGGGTGGTCGTGCCAGCGTGGTCTGGAGTTACAGTTCCGAGCAGGGATGGCTCAGCCGGTAGAGATCCAGCTCTGCTCCTCACCTTCTGTGTTTCAATAAGGGCAAAGGGGGTCCTTTGCTACTGAAACAGTTAAACCATGCAACTGGGAAAACTACAATGGAAGAAAGGAGGGATATTTTCAGATTTCCAACAGGTTCAACCAGATCAGGCCCTCAGAGAGCAGGAAGTGAGCTGAAAGGAACCTCCTGCTTTCTGTGCAGTTATTGCCTCTTGTAGCTGAGTTCAGCTGTTCCAGGAAGGGAGGCAGCTGTGAATCTATGAGTCTATCCAGGGATGTGGGCTGGAACTCCTTTTCTTCAGCCTCTGGGAAGCTTCCATTGTCCCATGAGCAAATTAGGATCAGTTAACCATGGAGGGAGAGGGTTATGTACAACCACTTCCACCCTGTTGATGCTGGAAGGCAACACGCTTTTGACCCTATAGACTTCTGAGACATTGGGACAAGGGAAATAGAAATAGGTCAATTGGGAATTTCTCTACAAGTAAAGCCAAGAAGAGGAGGAGGAATATTTATTCAAGCTTTAATGAGGTAGTTATTGCTGAGTAATTACGTACTAGCAACTTATTTACAGGAGAGGAAGGTTGCTAAAGTTCAGTTTACTTGTCTTGGTTAATTAGGTCCTGTTCCTTGGGGATGAGCTAATTGGACGGTGACATTCAGTGAGATAATGAAATAAATGTCATGTCATATAAAGAGTTAATTAACAATAAAGAAACGTTCACCCTTCTAGAGGCACGGAGCTGGAGCTGATGCAATATTTGGGATGCAGTGCTTTTCTGTTGAGAAACACCGCTTGGCGCAAGTGTGACTTGGCATAAATGTTTGCGGGAGCGCAGCTATTTGGATGGAAATTTTGCCTGGGAGATTTATGAGGTCAGAGAAAGAGAAAGAAGAATGCAGGCTTTTACCTGGGCTGCAGGATGCTGCTTTTCAAATATTGCTTTAGGAGATGGCAGCACTCCCACTGTAAATTAAGACCTTGAATAGTAAAAGTGTTTTCACCCCCGGTACTTGTCAGTTCCTCTGTCCTTCGCAGCCAAGGTGGGTGGTGTGATTTAAACATCATTACTCTGTGTCCAGGAACAGATGGGTTGGCCATGCAAGGTTGCAAGGTCAGCAGTATGGTGACTGCTGACACTCCTGTTTTTCTTTATGAATGCCACGGAAAACTTGCAGGGAGCTGCTCAGGTGGCCTATGAGGGAAGAATGTCATTTCTGGACAAATGAAGTAGGACAAAAACTTGCAAATCCACTAAGAAATGAATGGTGTGACTTGTATCTGACTGAAAGAGAGAGAAATTGCTATGTACAGACCTTACCCTGGGAATTGTAGAAGAGACATCCATCATTGGAAAGGCACTTGTCCGTCTGCTTATTCCTCTTGAGGGACAAATGGACTCTGGATGGTCCAGCAGCAGTGCTGGAGCTGCTCATTGCTCCTCTGGGACACACTCAGTCCACGTGGGCACAGGCTGGTGTCAGGGAGTGAAGAACGGGACGTGCAGCTTGTGTAGATGCACCTGGAGGGCAAATCCTGCTGGGCACATCTGCTGGCAAGGATTTCCTGGGCGAGAGCTCTGGCCTCGCTGTGGAGATGGAGCTGGGTCCTTCCCTGGAGCTGGGTCATTCCCAGCGAGTTTTCATTCCCTCATCGCACGAGTCCCTGTTTTCTGGCTCTCCTGAAGGTCTTTGCTGCCTGGGGTCTGGTGCTAAGTTATCAGCTATGAGGTTATTTTAATGGGCATATTACTGCATTTCTGGCACCATCTGCTCCTCTCTCTGATTACTGATGCAAGGAGGGATTAAGAGAAAGCCTTTTCCCTCTTTCAGCAGGCAGGGAGTTATTAGTGCTTTGAACGCACGCATCGAATCTGTTCTGCGTGCCCGGCAGCATCTGGCACTTCCCCTCTGCCTTTCCCTGTGCAAATTGGTGGAGGAAATCTAATTGAGGAGTGGAGATCTCGGGCTGAGAGCTGTGCTGGGTGCTGGCAGCTGCTGTTTGCTTTTGCTTTCCCCAGGAGCATGTGGGGTGTCCCAGATCCGAGGATGTTCCTACAGGTTATGTCACTGCTGAGCAGAGCTGATCCTGCCTCTGCACCTGCATTCCTGGCTGGGGATGTCCTGGGAGCCACACATGGATGGATGGAGCAGAGAGGAGAGGCAGTGGGTGAACTCTCCAAGTTCATATCCACCCTTTGTAGGAATCAGCTTCCTTCCCCTCTGTGATTGTTATTCTGTCCCACAAGGAGAAGGGCAGGGCCACATGGAGAAGGTGAGGGGGAGGCTGCGAGGGAGATCTCACCTGGGCCAAGGGGTGCCTGGCATACCAAAGAGTGCCAGCAAGGAGGGGATGCCAACACTCATCAATAAAATATTATCTGTGACAAATTAAAGGGAACAGCAACAGGTGCCACAAAGAGGTCAAGTGGGGGAACCATCTCCCCAAGGCTCATCCTCAGCTTTGGTCCTGTTGTCTGTTTTCCAGCCTACCTAGCAAACTTCTACTACAAACATCTGCTACTTTTTACTACAAAGTGTAGAAATCAGAGTGTAAAAGTGGAAAACAAAGCTAACTGGAGCTGTAAAAAGCTGCAGCAAAATTCAGTGCTAGCTCTACTTTGAGTGGGCTTGTTTCGTGGGCTTATTTCACTTGAGGATGCCAAGGCATTCCTGGGCTGCAGGAAGCCCCCTACAGAGGAGGCATGGATAGAAATGACACCTGGCATGGGTGTAATATGGCACCTGGTGCAAAAGAGACCTGCACATGTCCTGGGATGGACTGGGACTCTATAGTGAGGATACATCATAAAATGACTGGGATATGGGAGCGATGTCTAAAGCTCTGAGTACAAGTGTGAAAATGTCTTCTGTGCGGTTCCCCTCTCTGGGATGCTCTGTGGTCCTTGTTGGTCCATATTAACCTAATTCTGTGAGGCAATGATGCAAAAATACAATGAAGACTTTGGGCAGTTGTTGAAGAGTTTTCCAGGAAAGAGAAGAGAATCCTGGGCCTATGGCAGGTCTTGGACAACTGCATGATGCTGAGTGATGTTGGACAATCTGGATGGGGTTTCCTGGGGGGTTTGAGCTGCCAGTGGCTGCTCTGCACTGAGGTGGAACCAGAGGCAGTTGTGACAGCAGTCAGCTCAGAAAGTCACTATGTCTGGGCTGGACAACCCCCCAAAGTCCAGCATGGAAGAGAATTATCAGAAATGGCAGGTCATTGCAGATGCAGGGCTGGACTCAAGATTCAGTCTGAAGGACTTTGGGGTAATAGGAAATGCAGGGCTGGCTGTGGCTCATTTAATATTCGGAGGCTGGCTGGTATTTACTGGCGTGCATGCTGTCTGAAAGGTCAGTACACAATCTTACAGTTTCTCTGCACGTTTTCTTTGGGCCTGCAATGAGCGGCTGTGCTC
Organism: Cephalopterus ornatus; assembly: GCA_013396775.1. Taxonomy (NCBI): domain Eukaryota; kingdom Metazoa; phylum Chordata; class Aves; order Passeriformes; family Cotingidae; genus Cephalopterus; species Cephalopterus ornatus. The sequence goes on from VZRE01012472.1 coordinate 317,616, forward strand.
ACTCACCCGCGGCAAGTAGAGGGACCATTCAGCAGCAGAAGTAGTTAAAACAAATAACTGAGCTGGTTGGACTAAACACAGACAGGAGAGGCTGGTGCAAAGCTCCACTTGTGGTTTTGGCTCTGGCTTGAAGTTGTTTTTTCCCTTGAGGGGTCAGCAAAGATAACCTACATCTCAGCACTGTGAGGAGGTTCTTGTCCAGAACATCTGCTCTGCATTGCTGCTGCACTGGTCCTGTGCCACATCCTGGCTGAGGAGATCTGCTGTATTTCACAGAGGGATCCTGAGCTCCTCCCAGAACTGCACAGGGTTTGAAGGCTGCACTGAACAATGCTTGTTTTATACGCTCAGCTGCCTGAACCCTGCCCTCATGGTGTTTGAACACTGTGTGTGTGTGCTGGGCAGTGGTTCTGAGACACTGGGATAAGAGAAGAGAAGAGGAGAGAGAAGAGAAGAGAAGAGAAGAGGAGAGAGAAGAGAAGAGAAGAGAAGAGAAGAGAAGAGAAGAGAAGAGAAGAGAAGAGAAGAGAAGAGAAGAGAAGAGATCTGTCCACTTGCACTCCCTGGGTACTCTGGAGAGAAAAGTGGGCACTTTGAGTGTCTGATTCATGTTCCCAACTGCAGGTGCCACTTCAGAGTGCAGGTGCCACTTTAGAGGAGAGACATCACTCTGCTACCTCCACTAGCAATGACAGGAGCTTTTGTGACTCCCAAGGTGACTTGAGCAGGGTAAACATTGACCCTGCAGAAACCTGTGTTTAAGCTGATAACTTCCAGCCAGCTGGGAGAAGAGACAGATTGAAGGACAGGGACAGGAGGATGTCACAGATGGGGATTCCTTATATTCCTTTATAAACTGCATCCTGCAGCATAATGATGGTGTGGCTGTGCATGTGAGAGAGCACTGTGAGACAAGAAGTGAGAGAGCTGGAGAGCCACTCACCAGCCGTGCCGTGTGAGCCGTGGAGAGCAGTGGGGATCCAGCTGGACAGCGTGTCCCTGTTCTGGATGGCTTGTCCCTGGCAGAGCAATGCACATCCAGCCCAACAGCCTGGCTTGGCTGCCATCTGCCCCCCCTGGCTGCCACGAGTGGGTGGCTGCACTGGTATCTGTATTTGAGGCCAGGCTTTGTTGCTGTGGGGGATTTTTAGCAGGAGGTCAGGGGAGGGTAGAGTCTGGGCTATGAGTGAGGTTCGGAGGACACTCAGCCTGAGCTGAGGTTTGCTCAGAGGCAGCAGAGACCTCTGAGCTGGCTTTGCCACAGTGTGATATCCCCACAGCCTGATGGAAAAAAAGGATGGAATGAGCTCAGCTAAAAGCCAGCACTTGCCATGACCTGCACAGCCATGGGGTGTCTGGAGCTCAGTTTTGACCTTTCAGGTGTCCCACTGAAATCAACCCAGGGTGGAAACCTCATTGTCACCCTCGCAGCCCTCAGCAGCAGGATCACCCCTGAGCTCCCTGGCAGTGAGCTGAGCAGCCCCTCCTCACCAGTGTGACCAGTGCTAACTGGGATGGTGGGGCAATGCCCTCAGCCCAGCCACCCCCAAAGCCCCCGGCACTTGGGCACTGCTCCGGCGCTGAGCCACGGATCAGCTCAAGTGAGCCGTGCTCGTTAAACCATCTCCAAGGCAGCAGAGACTCAGAGTCGGCTCAGGAGGAGATTAATTAGGAGCAGCAGAGCTCTCTAACCTCTGGGTGTCTGATGTGAAGCAGGCAAAGCTGCACAGAGGCTGGAAGCGACGCTGGAAGAGCGGGGCAGGCAGGACCAAAGTGTGCGAGTTATTCCTCACAAATAACCATCAGCTGTGATTTTCTCTGCATGACAAGGTGCTTGGGAGCTCTGGGGAAGGCTGTTCCCAGGATGCCTGCCTGATTCTTATGCCGTCAGGAGACTGCAGACAGCACAGATCTGCCAAAATAGGTGTCAGAAACCACCCCTCAACTTTGTGCTCCCCTTGGGGCTGGGCACTGTTCTGAGGAGCTGAGCCATTCCTAATTCCTGTGGATCTTTGTGTGTCTAAAAGGGAGATGGCTGTGCTTGCTCGTCTGAGAGTGATGTTTTCATTCAAAACTTCCTTAAAGTGAGGATTACAAGCTGCTACATAATGAAGAACATGAGGGGAAAAAAACACCATAGAGATGGTGCCTTCCAGTTTTGAAATTTTATCAAAATACTGGAAGTTGAGAAAAATTACATCAGATGAAGACTTCAGTAAAAAAGTTTGAATCCATGTGGAATCCCCAAAATTATTCTTTTCAGAGTGGGGTAGAAATGAAACATCAAAAAAGAAATCAAAGCATCTGATATGTGTGAAGTGAAACATTTCCACTCTTCACTTTGGAGCAATGTTTGTATTTAAAGTCTTGCTACATATCCCACTGAAAACCACACTCATATCTTTAAGTATACCAGTGAAAAAAATAATGACTTTAACTCTGGGTTAAAGGAATGTCTCAGTAGGAAAACACAGAGGCAAAGTAGTTTAATTTTATTAGAGGAAAGATCTTAGTCCAGCTAAAAAGAAATCCCGAGTGCACAGGTTTGCCCCTCAAATCACCTCTTCTTCTCCCAGGTTTTAAAGCCACCCTTGGCAGCCTCATCTCCTGCTGCCAGAGGCGACACATCTCCGGGTAACACCATCAGCGAGCTGAAACTGGTGGCTTGATTTACGGAAATAGTTTCGAATCAATTGTTCTGCTATTCAACTAATTCCTGATTGCAGCGTTACAGGGATCAGGGAAGCCCGGAATAAGTGATGAGCTTTGCTCCGTGTTCCAGGCGCTCCATTTCAGTAATCACATTGCGGCTGGAAACGTCACCCGAGAGCGGAGATCAAACAGTGACACCGGACACCAAATGCCAGCTCACACTTCATGCCGTAATTGCTCTGTTTTCAGAGCCCCAAACGCCTCTTTGGTGGGCAAATAGGCGTCCCCTGCCCCTGGGCACGGAGAGCCGGAGCCGCTCCCGCACTACTTTTGAAGAAAATATCAATTTCAGAGGGATATTGTAATCCTGGGAAGCAGCCAAGAGACTTCTTCGAACTGTGATTGTGCTTGACACTCATAATGAAACAAAATTCAGATCACTGCAATAAATTTCCAAACCGTGAGTCTTCCAAAAAAAAAAAACAAAACAAAACAAAACAAAAATGCTTAGCATTTCCCACAAGGCCCTACAAATTCAATCTGCATAAGCTCCAAAATAAGTGTATTTTCTACCTTAAACTAATACTTGGCAGCAACTTTCAGTTGGCTCATTTAATTAAGTTGGTGTGCAGATCTCATTTTAATGTATTTAGTGCCGCTAAAATGACAGGCGTACTGATCAAGGGGATTGTATTTTATTATTTTTATGTTTTCTTTTTAATTTAGATTCAGATTTCTTTTCCTCCTCGCAGTACTTGCTCCTGCAGGCACACGTGACACAGCAGAGCACCCGGAACCATGGAAGGGCGCAGGGCACGAAATGAGGGAATGAAATTAATGCAAGCTAATCAGGGCATAAACCACGAGGAGGAATGACATGTGATGACACCTACTTAGTCACAGAATCCCAGAATCGTGGAATGGTTTGGGTTGGAAGGGACCTTTGAAGGTCATGAAGTCCAACCCCTTGCCGTGGGCAGGGATACCTTCCACTATCCCAGGCTGCTCCAAGCCCCGTCCGACGTGACCTTGAAAATTTCCAGGGATGGGGCAGCCACAGCTTCTCTGGGCAACCTGTGCCACCCTCACATGAACTTCCTCTGCAGCCCAGCAAGAAATAAGAGCATCTGGTGGGTTCTTGCACAGTTTTCAGAGCACTGGCTTGAAAGTGAGGCAGCTGCCCAAGGCTGGGGGTGAGCAAAAGGCTTTCCCCAAAGGAAAGGAGGGATTTAATCCAACTTTGTGTGCATGTGTGTCCGCTTGGCACATTTTTAGAACCTGCTGGTAGTTCAAGCAAATTTGAAACAGGGCTGAAGAGCTCAGAGATGTGAAATTCCTACGTGTTTGGTGAAAATGGGCAGAAGAGAGACACGTGAATTACTGTCCTGTAGAGGAAAAGGCGGCCTCTGGAGCTAAGCCACATTATTAGACCCTGGGACATCTGCGTGGGGGAGCTGTGTGAAACCAGGTTCAGTCCTTTCTCCTACCCCTCAGTGGATTTTTCTGTGTTCTGCCTTTCCTGAGGCTTCTTCAGTCTTTCCAGTTGCCCTGAGTGGTCCCACCCCGGTGGGGTTGGGCAGTGCTGGGTGTGTTGGTGACAGAACAAGGAACAACCCAAAGGCAAAAGCTGCCTGTGGGCAAATAGGGAAGGCGAGGCCAGGCTGGGCAGATTTCCAGCCCAGGCACTGCCTAAAGCCTCAGCTCTTGGTCTGTTGGGAGGAGCTGCCTGATTGAACCTGCAGCCACTGGCTCTGTGCCCTCTGAACTGCCTCCACAGGCTTGGGATGGGAGAGGGACCTGCACAGCACAGCCCTGAGTATGTGGTGAGATGGTTGTGGTGATCCTGTTGTCACACATCGTGTAGGGCTTTGCACTGGCAGCGGTTAAAAATGGGTTGTTGTAAATAATTGCAGTTGTAAGTAATTGGGAAAAGAATTTAATAGCAGCCTGTGGCTGTCAGCTCTGGGATCCAGTGATGAAGCTAAGGCAGGTCCTCGTGGCTCCAACAAACCTGCTATGATCTCACAAATACATATATATTTTTACAAAAATTGCTCCTATCTGACGGGAGAAATATATGTGCTGTGTTACCAGTTCTTTTTCTCATACTTACTTTGTGCCGGAGCATCTTTTGATTTTACTGTGATTACCTGGACCGATTTTCAGTTATTTTCACCTACCTGTGGTCCATTTGCTTCAATCCTCTGTCCTTACAGAGATAGGATATTTTTTTTTTCCTTTCCTTGCTTTAAGCCTTGAAGTTAATTCCTCCCTCCTTCTCTCTCTCTGTGAGGATTTTTCTTCAGGAGGCTTTTGTGTGCGTGACTATTTCATCTCTCCTGAACACCACTTTGACATCATCTGAACCACAAAACTATCACCTGCCCTCACCATTCCCTCTCTCCCTCAAATCCTGCCAAAGGTACCAAATTACCCATAGCCCAGCAGGGCCACAGACTTAGGTTTGGGCTCAAATCATGTCTCTGCTTGACTGATACTTCCCTAAACCCCAGGAAGTGTGATGCTCACGGATGGTAGAAGGATCTTACAGCTTATATTATGCTTTCATTTGCAAGTGGCTTATGAAAGATTAATAAGTGATTAATAGGCATTATAGACATGAGTAGCATAATTTAGCAGGTGACTATTAAGCATGTCAGGAGAAGGTATTACAGAATATTATAAGCAAGCTATTGACTGTTTGGGCTTTATAGTAATCTGTAAGCATTGATTAGTCATTCATTAAAACACCTATTAATCATTTCCAAACCTCCTATCACCTATTTTGTGAATACTTGACAGAAAACATGACCAGAAATAGTACATGTAAAAATAGTGCTTTTTTTTCCTATGGTCAGCCCTAAGAGATTTCAGAGCCAGAGGTGCCAAAATACAGCCCTGATCCTGACAAGACCTCAGGAGAGCCCTCAGTGTTGTGCGTGATGATGGGAAGTTACAGAGGATCAGGATCCCCACGGACCTGCTGCTTTCTTCACCTCAGAGGGGCTGGTTCTGCACACATACCCGGGCCAGGGGACAGCAGGATGAGGCTCTCAGGCTAGTTTGCACTTTCCAGAGCATTTTTATATTGAAAGTAAACAAGTGAGAAAGAAGGGGTTTTTTTCCCTTAGGCCCGTGATTATAATGTTGTCCAGATCTTCAGCTGTGAACCAAGTCAGTGTTACCTGTGAACCCACAGAGACAGATGAAGCTGTTTTCCAGAGAGTGTCTTCCTCATCTCTGTCCCATCTTAGTGTAAAATTTGCCCACTGAGTTCCTGACTGGGAGCAGTCAGGAACTGCTTTTAATCAATCTCCCCCCTTGAATCATGTGGGTTTTTTTTAAAAAAGTGCCTTTTGAAAACTGGATTT
>VZRE01012472.1:323715-360463 GCA_013396775.1 Cephalopterus ornatus
ACATTCTAGATCCCCCCCCCCCCCCCGACTGAGTTTTCATTGATTTTCTGAAGAGAGGGAAATACAAAAGCAGGAACGAGTGTTTTCTTTGCCTTTCCTGAGGGAACAAATCTTCTTGGTGCAGGAGAAACACGCAGAATTGGAGTGACAGTCTCGATCTGATGCTTTCAGAGACACCGCGTGGTGCCCTCCCCTCTGGCCCTGCTTTCTCCCTGGTCTCTGTTTTGCGTCCTTCGCTCTGTTTGAGGCGGAGCCCTCGTGTGCTGCGCTTCCTCACCCGACCTTGGGGGCCTGAACCCTCCACCTGTGCCGCATTTTGAACACAAAGACAGTTTCCATGCCAGGGAGCTTAGTCTGAGATGAGGGGCAGGTCCACACAAAGCACCCGCGCGGGCACAGCGATCCCCGCGCTCTGCTGCCTGTGATAAGCCTGGCCCTGCTGCTCCGGCTGCTCCGGCACCGTCAGTGTTCCACAGGCACTGCAGCGGCAGGGATTTTCAAGGAGGGATGTGAGGGAAGATAAGTGGGGCTTCACAGATTTGTGCAGAGGATTAGCATAGAGAAACTTTTCTCCCCGTGGTCTCTCCCGGCCCCTGACTGAAGGAAGCCTGTCAGCCACGTGCTTACCTTCCAGCCTGCATTCTGAGTGCTTTTCTCTGTCGGGGCTTGCGTGGGCCAATTACCAGCTCTATCCCCATGGAATGCTGCCCCTTTACATTTCTCACTTAATCGATTTGGATGAAATCTCCCTGAAAACTCTTGTTTCTTTTCTTGCTCTTTTTTTCTGCTAATGCAGCCTGCTCTAATACCTCAACAATCCTCCTTCAGATCCCTCCGTAGCCCATTAGTGTGTTTGTACTGTAAGATTTCCTTCCTTTCCCATAATGCAGGAGGAATAATTTCATGGTGTTTTTCCATCTCTGAATATTGACATAGATGCTGCTGAAAGGGGCTCTCTGCTCCTGCTTGTACCTATTCACACTTGAGCTCACACTCTTGTTATTTAGCACTTAACAGTTCCCTCCCTTCCTTGGATGGCTGCTAATTGGCTCAAATTAAGCACAGAGAGATGAAATATCCTTCACACCCCATATTCATGCCCCCTGCCCAACTTTTCAGCCTTCTGGTGTTTCAATTAATCCAGTTCAATGCTCTAAATGGCTCCATGTCACTTCTGGGGTTCCAGGCTCTCAGGGAGATGCTTTAGCAGCCCCCTGTCATTTCTATTTCCTTAATATTTGCTAAATGCTGCCACTTCTTGCTTGAGGTGAAGTGATTTGATCCTTGCTCCTCTGCTCTGGTTGCTTGGGCTCAGGGCTGGGTTAGCTGCTCTGTTTGGAGATCATCCACATCCTTCTGCTGTTTCCAGGACCTTCCCTGTCAGGAAACATGGTCTGAGGCACAACACAAGTTTGAAGCCTCTCCTGTGATTTCCTGGCTGTTTTCAGCAGGTCCTGCAGGTGCTCCAGGGACATCCAGGGCTGTGGCTGGGGCTGAGCTGCTGATCTGCTTTGCATGGCTGTAAAAACTCGAGGTGTCTATGGGTTTGGTGCCCATACTCCCTGTCCTCAAGAAGAGAGACATTCCTGGCTCTTGATTCCTCAGGTCTGATGGGGATTGTGAGATTTGTTGCTATCTCATAGCTCTGTGCCTGATCTCCCTTTGCAGACCTGACTTGCCCAGCCTTCACTGTGTGTGTGAGCCTCTCCAGGGATGTGTTTGAAGGTAAACTCTTGCCGGGTGAGCTCTGAATGTCTTCCTGTCTCACAGAAGGACTGCAAGCAAATAATCTGTGTGCAAAATGTGATCAAGGGGGAATGCAGTGTTAGCTGCACTGAGTGATCTGGACAGTAAAGAACCATGACCAAAGATGATTTCTTGCCCTGACCCAGATTCCTCTGGGAACCATGTGCACATCCCATAGATTTTCAGCTCCCAACATGAAACAGGCACAGAAGCAGCGAGGACATGTCCACTGAGGAGTATCAGCCATTCTGAGTGCCGTGCATTCTGCATGCCATCAGACATGCACTGTATTTAGAGTCAGACTGAACAGAAACACCACCCCACATAGTTCAGTGTTGTCTCCACACTGGCAGGACTCTCCTGAGAGATGGGGATGCTCCTCTGGTGCCCAGACGTAAGAGAGGAGTGAGGCGGGAGTGCGCCCCAGTTCTCTGCACAGCCCAGCTCACTTCAGGCTCAGCTGAGGGCAGATCTCATCTTTCTTCATATGTATTCCAAGTGGTTCATCCAGCAGGGAGGACCATTCCTCACGCAGATGATGGGACTGTCAGACGTGCCATGGAGTGCTCCCTCTCTCATATTTCACTCCTTTTGTTCGGCCGTGTTGCATCAGGAAGAGTTGCTCTCTAAGCCGTGCTGCTGGGAAGCCTTTTTGTGCCTCTGTTGTGCAGTCAATAACCTACTGAAATCAAAACTATCCATTTGCCTTGTTCCTATCAATATAACTCTCTGCTGTTATTGAATCTCTCTGTCGAGTTAGCTGGTGGGTTTGATCTTTGTCGCTGGAGCATCTGACTGTCACGCAAATATATATGGAGGACGTGGTCTCCTTGGCTTGAGAGATTTATCCCTCTCTGTTGGGCTGGTCAGTGGAGGAAGGAGAAAAAAGACAGCAGAAAGGAAAGACAGATGGCGTGAGATAAAGAGAAACTAAAAAGGCAGATCAGAGATTGATAGGGTAAGAACAGAGGAGAAGAAGGACCGAGAGAGGGAAGCAGCTGGAGAAAAACTACTGTTGGGACTGATGGGGTCGGAGAGGCAGAAGGGCTGATGCCACAGCAGTGATGGAAGGCCCTGGTCAGGGTTAGATCTCACAGAGCTGGACACAGCACGGGGGTGAGGAGGGCCCTACCCTACTCTGAAGAGCTCGTTTAGAGGAAGAAAGGAAAGAGGAATTTAAGATGCCATCAGACGGTGTCTGAGGGCACCACTAACGAGATCGCATCGGGTCAGAGAGAGTGCGCGCGGTTTAAGGCGGCAGCTCCTTCCCGGGAAGCTGTTTAATCAAAAATATTGTATCTTGTCAGGAGCCAATGAAGCAAAGTTAAAATAGGCACGTTATTATGTAAATCCCCTCCCAGCCTGCTGGGAGCAGACAGGCCTAAGCAGAGCCGGGCCGGGGCTGCCGCTGTGCAGGCTGACAAACACGAGAAGCCACGCTGTCATTACCCCTTTCTCTGGTGCAGCAAGAGCAGGAACTCTGAGCAGCCCCTCACTGCTTTCACATCATCGGGCTCCCCACCGCACTAATCCTTCACCTGTGCACCTCCAGCCCCTCGGCAGGCAGGCAGTGAAGTGCCTTTTTGTCTCCCTCAAAGCCAGCCCTGCTTGCCTTTGGGAATCCCTGAGGGAAGGATGCCCTCCCTCCCTGTGTCCTTAGCGAGTGGGAGGTTCTGCTAAGCCACCCCCTGCCATCTGAGGGGCATTTGTCCTATGGCAGTATCAACAGCCCTGTGCTTCATGCCAGGAGTTGAACACAGAGGTTTATATCCCACATGAGAAGATCAACCTCTGGATATTGCTGCTCTCTCATCTCTCAGCATTTTGTGCTTCTGACACGCTCTTACACCTCTATTCTTCCCTGATTTTTGGAAAATACTCAGAAATAGGCTTTCTTTCGCTTTCCAAACAACCAAAGACTTGTTAGATAATCTGTGGGTCAGGGGCTTTTTTTAGGTTTAAGCTTTTTTTAGTCTGTCACTTTTCAGGCCCCGCTATCCTATGGAAAAGCAGCATGCATGCAATTAGCAGGCACATCTCAGCCTTTGTCACCTGTGCCTGAGTCCTCATGCTTGGCTGAGCTGCTGAGATAAGGTGTTGTCAGCTCAGGAGGTGAGATTCAGCCTCTAAGAAATCTCAGCGCAGAGCACCCACAGCAGGGATGAGAGACAGCATCATCAGAAGGATGGAAATGGCAGGGAAGCCCAGCCACCACGAGCTGCAGTGCTTTCTATCCAATTCTAGACTCCGAGGCTACTCTAACAGCAGAATTTCCAGATGTCTCCTGATCCTTTTACAGCTTCTATTTGTTTTTAGCAAGAGAGAGTTTCAGCCCTGGTGGCTTTTGTCAGACCAGTCTGGGGAGAGGCAGTGGAGGGGTGTCTGTGTGTGCTTTTCTCAGCAGATGCCCAGAGCCTCCTAATAGGAATTCACATCCAGACCTTATCCAGCTGAAATTCCACTCACCATTTCAATCCAAGCAGAGGTTTCACATCAGGTGTGATGGTTCTTGGCCCAAGTCTGCTCCTCTGGAGAGCAGTAGGTGGATTTTGCCCCGACAGCCAGAAAGAAGTTAACCCAGGCAGCAGCTGGGAAGGATCAAGGAAAAGCTATTTAGCAGAGGGCAGTTTGAGAGAGGGAAGCTGAGGAGCCTGTTTTTCAAAGGATATAGCTTTGGGAAGTCTAGGAAATTAGGCAGGACAGGTTTCCAGAAACAAAATTCTCAGCAGGGAGCAAACTGCACTAGTTTCTTAGGCAATGCCAACGGAAGAGCATTCAGAGGAGCTAAATTTGCATACAAAATCTCTGCGTGCCTTTCGTTCCCCATCCATGTCTATCCCCTGGTCTGCCAGTCGGGTTCCCGGTTAGTAACTTGATCTGTGTGATGAGTGGTAGGAGGGAGGTAGCAGGGCACTGAGCTGGCAGAAGAGATCTCCGTCATCTTCAGCAGAGCCTTGGAGGACTTCTGAGGCAGAAGATGATGAGAAGGGATGTGGGGATTACAGAGGGGAAAAGTTTAGATGTGCTGTGGCTGCAGAGAAAGGCTGAGGGCACTGTGTGCACAGAGACCGGGGTCAGGCTCCCTTTCTCTGTGAGACAGCTGTGACACTGCATCCCGTTCTGCTCACCTCATTATCCGACGGGTATTGACAAACTTGAGAGGTTCAAGAGCAACAAAATTATTGGAGGTATGGGAGGTTCAAAGGGTCTGATTAACAAGCAAAGATTAAAAAAATCTAATTATGTACAGCTTGGCAAAGTAACAACTAGGAGGGACGTGGTAAGTGTCTGCATATTGAGATAGAAGAAATACCACAGATGGGTAATATTAATGTTCAGTGACTCAAGGGAGAGTCTTAATAAGAGGAGAAATCTCTGTGGTTATCAGAAAATATTCTTACATCTGTTGCATTAGGCAGTGGGGTAGTTTACTGTGGAGAGAGGTTAAATCAGCTGGGAATTGTAGATCTGGTGAAGCTGCAGCAGTACAAAATGTAATGAGAGAAACCATCCTGTGGTGGGCCGCCGGAGAACAAAGTGATTTGTGTGTTCCCCTTCATCACGTGGCAGTGGGATCCTTTTGCCATTTAGGTTCACTTTCAGCACCATGGGCTGTGTGACAGGGCAGTTGGCTTCACGCCAGATTTCCGCTGCGTGTCAAACAATTCCATGGGTTTATGCTAGCCAAGTATTTGATCCTCTTCCTCCAACTTTTCCTCCCTCAAATCCCCTAGTGTGTAATAAAACCTGGGGTTTGTTCATTGTATAAACCTTATCCTGGAAGTGACCAGAGGGGTGGTAATAAGGTATTGATAAGTAAATTAGTGGTATAGAAAGAGGGGGGGGACTTTGTAGTGGTTAAGGGACTTTGTAGTGGTTAAGGGACTAATTTGTTGACTAAATAATGACTTTTTAAACTAATTAAGTAATGTACTGTTGTGTTGCTAGATTTAGGTATGTAAGGCCTATTGTAACATAATAAAGACTGCTTTGTTAGAAGTGATGGTGTGAAACTTAGGGGTTGGCTTTGAAATGCACATATGCAGGCACAAGAGATAAGATCACCAGAGGAGGATCACAGCTTCAAGGTTGGGAAAACAAACAGATGTAACAAAAAGCAGTTCACCGCCTCCCCTTTCTCCCTACACAGGGTAATCTCAGAATTTATAACTTCTCAGGAATCTTGGAATTTATAACTCCTGGTAGATAATGTTAGAATTTATAACTTGCAAGTTATTGTAAACGATAATAAACTAATTATCCGAAATACCTATGTAAAAAAGACGTAATGAATATGTATGCTGTGTCTGTGATAAATACTGAGCACATTAACTGTTTAGGCGCGACAGGCTTGGGAGCGAGGCTCCTCCTGTTCGCCCAGCGCTGTTTGTTTTGCCACAAGCCTACTAATAAATTACGGACTAGGTAATCCCAATTGGCTTCGGATTCCGATTTATTCGTTTGTCTATAACATAGTGGATCCATCATTAAAATCATTCTACCGTGTTCTACCAAGCTGGGAAGTTCAAAGGAACTCCAAATTTTAACGTGGTAACACAGTTTAATGAATCCCAGTGCTAGAAATAGCCCAGGCTGTTGTCCAAAGGTCTGGGCTCCCAAGGTATGGAACAGCTTTCAAAGGGGACTCGTCCCTTGGGCACTTGGCCCAGCCACACATAATTGCAGCCAGTTTGAGCCCATGGCAAGAGCATTAGAGGTGTGTGTGATGTGGGGCCATTAGAACTGCCAGTCCCTCTCTCTGCTGAGCTGTGTGATCTCTAACAGCCTCCGTTCCTCCTCTCGCTGAAAAACCAAAATATGCCTGGGATATTTTAGCTCCTGCCAGAGCACTTTGTGCCCTTAGTGGTAGAAGCCTCAGTCCTGGCTGGGATGGCATCTGCCACGCTTAGAAAGGGAAATAATACTGGGGCAACCCCATCGTGGCTTTTCAGCTCCCTGAAAGACGGCTCTGCAGCTGGAAGTGTGGGAAAAGGCCATGTGAGCAGCACGTGCTCCGTGGAGCAGAGCAGGGCTGCAGCCCAGAATTAGCACCAGCTGGTACGGAAGGCTGTGAACTACAGGCTTTTATCTGCATGGCATGGAGATTGGCAGCACTGAATTTGGGTTTATAGCTCTCAGCCACAGTGTGAGGATCTGTAGCACGTATTAAACTAATGGGGGAGTAAAGGGAGGGGGATCAAATTAGGGCTTTATCAGCATAAAAGAACTTGAAATACAAAGTTAAAACTTAAAGACTAAGGGGCTGATTCTAATTCATCAAATATCCCCACTGCTCGCAGTCCCTAATGAAAACATGTGTAACAAGCCTGCAGGGTTAATTTTACAGGGGAAAAAAAATTCCAATAAAGCTCCATGAGATTTTCACGTTAAATTAATGTAACGGATGCTTAAAAGCCTTCCTAATTAGGCATTGTTATTAACAGGAATGTCAGGTGAATGAAATCAGCCCCTGAGCTGACATTTCACTCCTGTGAACTTCCAAGTTGGTGTTTAATCCGCAGCACATTGCGGCTGTGTTACAATGTGATCTCGGGGTCGGCACCGTGTTTCTGAGACGCTCCAGTGTTTTGGAGCGAGGATTTTGCCACACCAGCCCTCCCTGCCACAAAGCATTCGCTGCTCTGTCAACCTCTTGGAGGGGAAAATGATGTAAATAAAGCAACTCGGGGGGAAAAAAAAAAAGGAGGGGAAAAAAAAACCAAAAAGGGAGAGAAGAGGTGAGTTTGGGAGCCGAGATGAGCAGCTGCGTGATTCTTTTTCGGGAGATGTGTCCTCGAGGGACTGCCACAAGACGTCAGCTGTGCTGCGTTGTGGTGGGTGGAATCTGTCTGGCTTCAGCTGGATGTGTCTTCCAGAGGAAACTGGATTGCAGCAAAACGCGAATCAACACAGTTCCACACAGGAGCTGGCGTTTCTGTTGGAAAAGCACTCACCCACACGAGTGTTACAGGGATGCAGAGACAAAACCACCCCCCTCCTGTGCCACTGCAGCAGGTGGGACAGTAAATCTGGCAGCCACTAATCTTTCAGGGTTAGTACGTCCTGATTGCTTCAATGTAGAGTCCGGAGGCCTCCTGGCACTGTGCATGTACCAATTTTATTTGGTACAAAAGGAGAGGCTTAGGATGAAGGGTAGAAGGGCACTTCTATTTCATTAGGAAGGTAATTTTTTGGCAAACTGGTGGGAATTCATGAGCAGGTTTTTCTCCTTTCTCCTGAGCTCTGCACACACAGAGACCAACCCCAGCAGGTTCCTGTTCTTCTGTTTCAGCTGTAACCTCACTCTGCTTGTGCCCTTCCTCCATCCCTTCCCACAGAGGAGCTGGATACCAGGTGATGCTTTACTGAGCTCTCTTTTGTCTTGGGAATCTCATACTGTGGCCACTGGAATCTTTGGGATTTCACTGCTTTTTCTACACCCACATTTTTGTAGGCTGCCCACAATGGTCAGCTGCTCCTTGTCTTTCTTCATTATCGTTTCACCACCACCAGATTCATCCCAATTTTATTTTATTTTAGTTCCATCCAGCCCCTTATCCTTTCATGATATGTTTCCACATCTCCCATCTGCATCTCACACCTCTACATCCACAAGCAGTTTTTCCCCCCACAGCAGTTGTTTGGAGCTAAACATTCTCTGAAGAAAAAAATAACAGTTGTTTCTGCTGAATGTTTGGTCCTTAATTTCTCTCCTCATCAGACTTCTTTTAATTAATGCCTGTAGGAATTTAATCTGTCTACCTTGTTGATACCTCTGGCTGTCAGCTGCTGAAAGAAATGTTCAGAATCTTATCGGCTCACAAACATGCCTTTTGGCTGGTCTTTGCTTCTGTGTTTTCCTAATGGCTTCTTTTAAGATTTCAGACCTTATTTCTTATCTCTTTCCATAGCCAGTTCATTGGCAAATGAAGGAATGTTGGAACAGGCCACTTCAATTTCCTTTAGCTTGAGTTATAGATGAATGAAGCAGACTGACTAGAGAACACACCCTGCTCCTGGAGCCTCTTCCCTCCTATTCCCAGGGAAGCATTTATGCTGCTCACCCATGAGTCAGAGCTCACACGAACATGTGGTGTCACCAGAGAGTTTCTGCCGTTGGTCTGCAAATTCCTGAAGGAATATCTGCAGACTCCCAGGATGCTGGTCCCCATCAGCCCCTCGCAGGAGCCAGGCTGGGAGGATGCTGTGTTGGGAGAGGAGAGGAGAGTGCATGGGCAGGAATTACTGTTTTGTTCCCGGACAAAGCTGGAGCACGTTGGCAGGGAGAAGAGGGAGGCACAAATGCCTAATGAATTTTCTAGAAAAAGAAGGCAGATAAATCTGCCCGCACGGAGGAGTCTGATGTGAAAATTTCCTATCATTTATTTATCTCCCATTTTTCTCCCCCTCACCCATACATCCATCTTTTCCTGCCCTGTACACACCTCAGGGTTTGTTTGCACTTCCATCCTGCTGATCCCATCATACCACTTGTTTTTCCCTCCTCCATCTCTCCTCTGCCAGTCTCCTTCCAGCTCTTCTCCAGGGAATTGCTGACCCCAAAAGAGGAGCACCGAAATCCCAGTGCTGGATGATTTGGTGTTGGTAAGGATTTTACCAGGAGCCATACAACACTGTGTGGCTTTTGACCTGGAAGCTTGGAATATCATCCCTATCCATATGCACAGCTCCCAGAGGGAGCCATTTGGGGTCCAGGGACCCACCAAGCTGGTTTTGGCTTATCCCAGTGCTCTGGGAAGGTGGGCTCCTGGTAAGATGGGCTGGCTAAGATGAATGTAAATTAATGTTCCTGCAGTCTCTCCAGGTACACACTGATTTACACCAGCTGATGTGGCCTGTGACTCCCACATCTTCACTGAGTCATTAGCAGTGGAAAAGGCCTATTAATTTGGATATACTCCCCTTGGGGCACAAGGGCAGAAGAATTCCCTGCCTAGTCCTGTCTACTTATTTTCTCATTTCATTTTTTGATGAGGTCTGCATGAGAAAAGGCTCTTCAGAGCCAGCTGGCTTGTTGCTATGCACGAGGTATCGCGTCGCTCACAATCCGACTGCTTTCCTTACTGACGGGGTCCGTGAAGCTGTCGGCACACACCTAATAAAGTTCATGGCCATTCTTAAATACAGCTTTTGAATAAGACACTGCTCTGTGCTGGGTCCAAAGGAAATTCAAGGCAAACATTTCACAGATCATCAACACTGAAAATCTCCCCCGACTAAGAAACAGCATTAGTTCCCCAAGTGGCCTCCTGCTCATGACTGACCATGGGTAGATGGCTAAATTTCTTTCTGCCCAAGTTTTCCAGCTGGAGAGATGGGAATATTTCTCCTTCCAGCTTCACAGGGGTGGCAGGAAAGCCAAAAGTGTGATGGATTCAGATGCACCCAGCAAAGGGCACAGCCCATATGTGCTGAGCTTGGGCTGTGCAGTCACTGCCACGGTGATGCTGCTCACAACTAGGGCATCTTCTGTGCACTGAGGAACTCACAGGAAAAGGAAATGGCTTCTGTGAGATGAGCCAGCAGGTCCAAACACAACAGGGAAGTGTTTGACCTCTACATGCTTCCTCAGAGCTTGGACTCGGCAGTCTGTTCCAGCCAGGCTGCTCCTTTTTAGGGTAAGTTGTGAACTGTGTCAGAGGGACACTTGGTATTTTTAGAGCAGAGGAACATGCAAGCGAGGGGGCAGACAATACATGACCTCAGCTTTCATTCATTTGGACCCTGATGTTCTCGTTCTCAGTGCAAAGACTTGTGTACCCCAAAGCATGTCTAATGAAAGACTCCCCTCCTTTGCCTTGCCCTCACCCATAAAGGCTCTCAGCCGTGGCTGTACCTGTACAAAGAAAAGGGAGTCCATTAGCAGAAGTATCAGCACACAGGCTGCCAGGTAACCCAGGCAGCAGATCCTCACTGTCATTTGAGTCCATTTCCTGAGTCTTTGGCTTTGCTGGAGAGGGCTGTTGCAGTTCCCTGCAAGGACTCCAGCATGGACTGAGCTTTGCACTGCCCAAGCAGTGGTTCTGCAGTGCATTTCCTGGTGTTTTGTACATTGTTTGCACATCTGCATGCTTTGAAAAGGCAACCTGTGACTCAGCTTGTGACAACATCCCTCACAGGAGCCACATTTTGCTTTTAAGTGTTGCAGAGCAAGGTGAGACAGGCGCAGATCCAAGGGAAACCTCAGCCTGGCAAGGCTCAAGCTGAATTTCAGGGCTGTCTTACTACACTCCATGTTTTCCAAGGGACCTTTTCAATCTGTCTATTTATCTCAAAATGATTTTGATGAATTGGAGAAATGGTTTGGAAGAAGTAAGATGCAATTTAATAGAGATAAGTACATCTAGGCAGGAATAATGAACTGTTCACATGCAGGATGCAGAAGTACAGAGCTGACGAGGCAGAAACCCTGCAGAAAAGACTGGGGCTCATCTTTGATCACAGCGTGAATGAGAGATGTCAAGTTGTGTGAAAAATGACAAACAGGAGAGTCTAGACAGAAGAATCACCAACAAGACACCCAACGTGGTGTTTCTGCTCTGCCCAGTGTTACGGAGATCTCAGCTGGATGCTGGGTCCAGTTCTGGGCATAATTCATCCAGAAAGCTGCTAATCAACGGAAGATAGTCCTGAGCAAGGAGGACTGCCTGAAGACTAGCAGGCATGATCTGCAAAGAAAGATTGAGTAAATTGGGATGGTTAAGTCCAAAGAAGAAGATCTTGGGCAAGACAGGAACAGTTCTGCAATATGAAAAAGGCTGATGCAAACAGAATGGGAATAATCACTTTTCCATGCCCACGGGGAGCAGCACAGCTAGTGCTGGGCAACTGCAGTTCTAATTAAACACTTAGAGAAGCCTTCCCAAGTGAAAAGAAAGCAAAATGTTAGACAGAATGTCTCAGAAGGGGCAGAGCCTGCACTGGTGCAGACCAGCAAGGGTGGCCTGGAGACACAATAGGTAAAAATGATGCAGCCATTATCAGTTCTGGAGGGACTTTCAGCTTTCGTTCTGCAGTGTGTGAGGATGATTTTCTTGAGCGATGTGTACTGTGTTCCTGCAAGGCCTTGCCTTAGAGGTGTGAATTTAAATGCTGTGTTAGCAAAACTGAATAACCCGGTGCAATCCTTGAAGAAATGGTGCTGGAGAACGTTACTGCATCTGCTCCAAGACCAACCTTCTCTGCATCTCCCCCTTAAACGCCTGCTTTCTCCTGTTTAACAGAACAAGTAATTAACGATGTTAATTTTAATCTCATTTGCTAATGAAGGCAGCCTAATTGCACAATAATTGGCAGCAGCCTTGGCAGAAAACAGAAAATAAACCCAGCATATGTAATTCACTTTAACTTCTTTCTAATTGCCTCTCCGATGGTTCTCCATCATCAATGGTGTCTTCGGGGGATTTTGGTAATGAAGAGAAGCACGGGAGACAGGAGACAGTGCCACTGAAAGGAAGGAGCTTCAGTGACAGGCCAGTACCTGCCTCTCCCCAGCTGTCTGAGCTGGGAATTCTAGATTTGAATTTCTAGACATGCCAGACAGAGAGCCAAGTTATGGCTGGATTCAATCACTGTAGCTCCCCCGGACTGGGGTTTGGCCAAAAACTCACCTGAAGGATTTCTCCATCTCGTTGTCCTCCTCCCAGCTGCCTGTTCCCCTCCACACCTTCCCAAGGTCCCAGATAACAGCTCGTTCTTCTGAATTCCTTTTTGTCTGCATATCTCAAGATGTTTCTATGTCCATCACTGATCATTCCTGAACACAAGCAGAAACAGACTTTGATTTTTCCAAAAAGGGGAACTTGGGACCAAAGCGGATCAGCAGCTTGTCCTGGAGTTCCCAGTGCACCTGGTTAGAAAGGCTGGCACAACCAGGAGATGGGTGGCAAGTCCTGCTCTTTCTTAAGTTTCTAGTAATTCTGGTAGGTGCACCTGACAGGTAGGTGCTTTCTGTCTTCATTTAGGGATTATGTTGTAGTTTTGATTGAAAAGACGTGGTTCCAGCACAGTTCAAGCAGCAGGAGCAGGACAGAATTCACCCAGCCAGCCACAGCTCTGCTGGCACAAACTGCTGTCAGAGGTATCTGGGTCATGTGCAGATCTCATCTTGGGAGAGCTCCGTTTATCCATAGAGCTGGTGCAGCTCTGCCCAGAGCAGGCCAAGCCTTGGTCTTCTGGGAAAGCTGCAACATCTCTGCAAAAAGGGGCCCACCAGCCTGGTCGTGGCATCTCCAAGGCAGCCCAGGTTCCGTTCTAGGGGGTTTGAAGTGATGGCCCGGGTGGTGCAGGCCATGGGAAGGATGTGAGCCGGCACTGGAGTCATGGCATCTGCCACTGGCAGCACACAGAGCACAAGTCTGAGTCCTGGTGGCTCCTAACCAGCTTGAGCTGGCCACCAGCCATACCCTCTGCTCTCCCCATCCACCACAGCGTCCCTGTGGATCATCTCCATGTATTTGCTGCTCCTGTCAAGACTGATTTCCATTCCCTCCTATACCATCCATCACCTCCTTTCCCAGTTCCACCTCAGTTCATCTGCTTTGTTGTCTTCCTCTAATTAGCCCCTTCTTGAGTTGGTTTTTTCATCTGGGTGATTGAACAACAGCTGAAGCAAACGTCGGAAGAGAAGGAGGTTCATTTGACTGGAAACAGCTGTTATTCCATCCCCTAGAGGGATCTGCTGGAGGATGGAGGGACTGGGGGATCTGTCTGGCAAGTTGGAGACCTTCCTTGCCCTTCCTGGCCAAGGTCTCATTCTGGGGAGAGGAAACATTTGCTAAAGGACTCACCAGTGGGCAGTTTGGAGGAATTAGGCTGGCTGGAAATCCCAGCAGATGCCTCACAAAGGTTCCCTTGATTCACATCTCTCCGAGCCTGCTGGCCTTTGAATTAAAACAGTTTAATTAGTAGAGCTCATTATAATCAGTGTCTCAGGCTGCTGAAGATGTGGAATGGAGGCTGATCCCTGAGTGTCTTAACAAGGTCTGAATTCAGATGGTGTTAGTGGGGTTTCTGGAGATCTCTGAGGGTGAAGGATGCTTTGTTGTCATTGTGGTGTCACCCTGCTTGGACAGTCTCCTTGGAAAGGCAGGCTCCCTCAGGAGGGGTGCCATTGCCTCAGCCTGCCCCTGCACATGGAGGATTCAGAGGAAGCCCCTTGGCTTTGGGAAAGCTTAAAGATCAGGTGTCCACCCATCACAGATCCTCCACCCTTAGAGAGCAGGGCTCCTTGGACTAACCACAGGATGAAGCCAGGAGGGGAAGCTCATTTTGGCTTCTTTTTCTTTAGGGGAAAGACACAGTTCTGTGCATTCCCTGCTCAGAAGGCACGTGATGTTTTCTCCTCCCCAAACCATCAGGAAAGGATTGGTACATCCCTCATCTCCTCCCAGCACTCCCTGCAGGATGCTCCCAAGGCAGCTCCGTTGGCGCCACTGTCTCCATCAGTGGGCACTGCTGCCCCGCCCCATTTTGGAAGCGATTCCCAACGTCCTGCTAAGCACAAGAAAACTCAAGGCTCGCCCTGCTGAGCTGATCCAAACCCAGCCTGCAGGATCAACATCTTCCTGCAGGAGGCCTGGGAACTGGGAAATTCACCTCTGGCAGCTTCTGTGCTCGGCTTCGGGTTGTTCAGCTGCTCAGTCCAGCAGCATCCATCCCTTCCTCCCTCTCTCCATTTCCACCCCCGTGCCCCAGGATGGGCAGAGCTCCAAAGGGGAACACAGGGCCTCCACTTTTGACTGACACTCTTAGCATGGGTGGCAACTTCACAGCGGGCACCAACTCCCACATAATTCAGCAAAAGCACGGGGCCTGATGCGAATTCAGCCGCAACACCAAGTCCCCTCGGAGCAGCAGGATCTCTTCTCTTCCTGACAGGCCTGTAGCACTCGCTAACAACTGTAGACTGACATCTGAGGGGGAAGGCCAAGCAGCTCTAACAGATGCAAACTGGGAAAGCCCCCAGGCTTGGTGTTTTTTCTGTTCTGGAGGATTTCTCCAGCGTGCCAGCTTGCAGGCAGGACAGGAGGTGGGGACACAGCCTGAGACTGTTTGTCATTATCACAAGGGGTCACTGCTGACAGATGTCCTCAGAGCTTTTAGAGCCCGCAAAGCTGCTAAACACTAATTTTTTAAATGAAGTTGTCAACTGATCTGTGATTTGATTGTGCAATTGCAGCGTTCAGGATAAATCATGCAGAAAATCATCTAATTAAACTAATAAGGAGTCCAAGGCAGGAGATGTTCTCTGGTTGCTGCCTTGGTCACAGGAGGAGGAGGAGAAAAGACCCCTTTGGACAATTTTTTTTTCGAGACATGAATGAAAATGAGACTAGTGTAATTTCACCTGGACCTTCCTGCAGTCTGGGAGCCCCTGGATGCTGTGGGATCATAGATCCTTGTGCAGCTGGTGCAGAAACTTTGGAGTAATGTGGCTCCCTATCTCTCATCCCATGGTGAGGCCAGGTTGACATGTGGGTAAGGGCAGGGAATGTTATTCACCACCTTTTACCTCGGTCATTTTCCCACTGTGCTTCCCATGCCAGGAATGCCCGTGCAGTGAGATGAGGGGTGGTGTGAGCGACTCCTGACAATGCATTCAGCCTCTCCCTCAGTAGGAGAGGGCAGGAGCAGTCTGTAACTCCTGTGTAAGGCTCTGAAGTAGGATTTAGGCACCAGCTAATTATCCCAACCCTGAATTTGGACAGGATGGCAGCTCTAACACTTGGACTCCTGTAAAAATGCAGGAGGAGCTTTACTGTCAACAGCTGCTTGGGACCTTGGGTTATGAAAAACAGCCATGCAGGAACCCCATGCCAATTCTGCCCTGCCTGTCCAGACTCAGGGCTCATGAAAAGAAACACCAACTCTTTTCCCCAGCAGCTAAATGCCCACTCCCAGGAGTGGATGTTCCCAGTGCCAAGTGTTACCTCCTGAAGTACCTGTTGCAGTGGCACCACCTGGATATACCGGGTTTTGAGAAGTCTTGGAAATGCAAGGGGTTTTCAAGGCAGCTCGTATCTCTTTTATTCCCAACCTTCCCTTTCCAGGTTGTGTGTTTCCATGACTGCTGAAAAACACAGGGACACGTCTGGAGGGGACCTCAAAACCTCTGGAGGTTCACCAGTCTTACCCAGATGTTTTGTTCCTCTTTACACCCCCCATTTGCTGGGTGCTGATCACTTCTAGGTTCTTTTAGATGTGCTGGAAAGTGCATTTTCAGTGCTGTGGGATGAACTGACCCAGTCTGGGGTCAGTTCAGGGATGAGAAAGTGAAGCAGGGAGATGAACAGCTTGCGCCAGCATTGCACAAATCCCATGTTTTGTTCTGAGGTAACACCTTCCCTCCAGTGCTGCTTTTAACCAACACATCATCGAATCATAGAATCTTTTAGGTTGGAGAAGATCTTAAAGACCATCAAGCCCAACCATTCCCCTAGCACTGCCAAAGGCCACCACCAACCCACGTCCTCAAGTGCCACATCCACGCATCTGATAAATGCCTCCAGGGATGGGGACTCCACCACTTCCCTGGGCAGCTGTGCCAGCGCTTGACAACCCTTTTAGTGAAGGAATTTTTCCTAACATCCAATTTAAATCTCCCCTGGTACAACTTGAGGCTGTGTCCTCTTGTCCTACCACTATGTTATGTGGTCTAGAGAGCAGGAAGAGATGATTTTCTGTAACAGGCACACCACATCTACTGGCATGAGCGTGAAGAGCCTGAGAAATGGGCTCTAAGCAGGGTAGAAATAAAGGAGTGGGAGTCTGTAGCTGTCAAATCATGGCAAATGAAAAAGAACTGTGTTTTGGGTCTGCCTTGCATAAAGCATGTAGGGTGGCCTGTAGCACATTTCTTTTCTCTCTTTTTCTCATCTCTCTCAACTATTTTTCATTTGGTCACCCAACTGAAAAATTCATCCTTTGCTCTGCTTTAAGTAGAATTCCATGTCAGAGATTTTCTCGAGTAGCGGCAGCGGCAGGATGTTGGTGGGAGAGGTGGCAAGAGCAGCATTAATACCAGCTCTGTGCTTTGGGCCTAAGAGAGCTGTTAACTCACAATAA
This sequence comes from Cephalopterus ornatus, assembly GCA_013396775.1. Taxonomy (NCBI): domain Eukaryota; kingdom Metazoa; phylum Chordata; class Aves; order Passeriformes; family Cotingidae; genus Cephalopterus; species Cephalopterus ornatus. The sequence goes on from VZRE01012472.1 coordinate 340,549, forward strand.
CACCTTGGGGTATTATTGATTTTCAAAGTGACTGTCTTGTTTTTGACAGTGTAATTTTGTCACTCCCTGGGTCATTTTACTTTCTAATGGGAAGAGAAGTCAGAGGATCAGGCTGCTTTTTTGTGGCGCCGGGAAAGGGATGTATGTGCTAATGAAAGTTGGGAGGTTAGCTGGAAGTCGTGCACAATTTGTTCCCCATTGTGCCAAGCAGACTTGGGTAAAGCCAGATCCTTCTGCTCAAAAACAGTATTTAAAGTGTCAGTGCCTCTGAAACTACACAGAGCCTCCATTGAAACATCCAAAATGTACTTTGGATGGCAGAGGGAGATGGGTAAGTGCCTGCCTGGAAGGCGAGGGAAATCTCTTTCTCCACCGTGTCCTAGCTTTTCAGCTCTCCACTGGGAAACCAAGGAAAGCAGAATACTCTTACAAAACTGTTGCCTAGTTCTCATCAGGGAAGGAATCTGACCCACTTGTGTGCTGGGAGGAGTCTCACTGAGGCCCTTGAGAGGACACGGTCAGTCAGCATCACCTGTGTCTGCACCTCTTCCCTCCTGGCCAGCCTGAGCTCTGTGCTGCTCCAGCTTTGCCAGAGTGTGTGTGAAGGGAATGTGACAAGCTGCCCACCCCACCCACATCAATATGTGAGAGTGGCCCCATTCCCACTCCCTTCCTCTGTTCTGCCATTGGAGCCCAGCGTGCTGAGGGGCTGGGGAGGGAGGGATAGTCCCTGCTCCCAGGCATTCATCACCTACAGGGAATATCATCTACCCTTCCCATCACCAGCCCCAGGGAGGCTCAAGCTGTGTCTGATCTCCTGTGGAGCAGATCAGGTTCTCATGTAACTGATGCCTTCAGCCAAATGCAGGGAATTGTCTCGGGAGCCTCCCGAGGAGCAGCAGCTGCTCAGGCCTGGTGTGCAGAGCTCAGATGCAGCTTCCAAACACCTCTTCCTTCCAGAGAATCCCACCAGAGAATATTTCTTCATTTCTTGTGAAGAAGTTTGGCCACTACCAGAGTTAAAGGCCCTGATCTGGGAAGCAACAGGGTCCTTTTAAACTCAGTTTAAGCCCACACTGTCAGTGTGGCCCCCAGGCTGACTTTATTTGTTGGTTCAGTTTACCTGCAGGCATTTCCTACTGTGCATTTCATCTACTGGCAGACTTCTTATTCAGATCCAGCTGACAATCTCCATTGGAAGAACAATTTAACATTGCAGGAGCTCCTCCAGGGTTCCTCTGCTTGTATCTGTGCATCTCTACCTGTGCTCCACAGAGCAAACAGCAGGAAAACCTGTTCATGGAGACCTTTCCCATCCCTCCTGCACTGCACCATCAGTGGTCCTTTTGCTCTGCCACTTCTCCACTCCTCCACCTGTGACTTCCAAACATGATCACAGTATTAGAGAAACCTCTGACTTACCTACCCTGGGATAAGAGCTGGTGCAGCAGAATGAAATATTCCACTGAAAATGAGGATCTTACGTAATCCAGTAAGACCACCGGATTGCTTGGACTTCTAGACGATGCTCCTAAGGATAATGGCACTTCATTGCCACTCACATGTGTGGGGTGGGAGACTGGGCCAGCTGAATGGACAGAGACAGCTCCCCCACAGTGTTTAAAACTGTTGGCATGAGTTATTGTCACTTTAAGGACTTAAACTGTAACTCTCCAGTTATCAACTTTCCTAGTGTTTACTCGAGGTTCTCGAGAGAAAGGGAATAGGTGTGGCTGGGGAGAGACCCTTGGCAGATAAGTTTCCACTAGCTCATTATCTGCTGGGGAGATTTCAATGCATGTGAAATATAAAGCCGCTAATTTGTATTTTAATATTCCTCCTGTGTCTCATCGTCCGTATAAATTAAGTAAATTCAATCAAAGGCCATCCCTTATCTATTGCCTGCCTGTGCCTTGCTGGGGAGCTGGAGCAGTTATGGAGCGAGAGAGGACGGGAATAGAAATCTGAGATCCCTGCCGATGTATCAAAGTCAGACAAAGGGAGAGCATCGATCGCAGGCAGCTTGACAACAGCCTGCGCAATAAAAAATGGAGAAAAAAAAAAGGGGGAGAAAAAAAAAAAGAAGAAGAAACAGAAGGAACAATCCCTCTTTTCTCTTCCCTATCAGCATCCTGAGCTTTGAATTACAAGTGAATGAGAGCTGACTTATTCCTTTTTTGAGGGAGAAACGCACGCACAGGAGTCAGGGCAGCAGGAGTTATGGCTCCCCTGGCCATCGTAGATCGGCCCCCCTGTGTGCGTGTAGTATTTTGTATTACTGTTTATGGGGCTAACTTTAATGTCTTAATATATATGTGCAGTGTACCAGAATTACAGCTGGAGGGGGGACCATAACTTCGAACTTCCTGACTTTTGTGCGTGTAAAACCTCAGCTGCAGTGTTAATTTACTCGGGGGTTTTTTTGGTGGTGGTTGTTGCTGTTGTTGTGAGTCCTTCCCCGCCCTGTTTCTTTAGAGATACAAGCAGGATGAGAAAGCAAAGTAGACACGTGCTTTCTGGTGCTGCAGGTGATGGATTAGCACTGGTACTTCAGGCAGGCCGTGGCTGTCGGTGCTGCTGGAGAGGAAGAGGGAGTTTAAAGGCTTGGAAGAAAAAAAGAGAGGCCCAGAGCTGCTGCAGTAGAAAGGTGTGACAGAGCTTGTGGGCAGCAGGGGTGGGGTGGCTTAGGAGGGTTTGGTGTTGCTGCAACACCCACATTAATGTTAAGGGTGTGGGAAGCAGCCCTGGAAACACATTGCCCTCACAGGACCAGGCAGGCAAACAGAAGGGTGGCAGGTCTTGTTCCAGTCTTAATATTAAAGCCAGGAGAGCCTGTGTTCATCTGCCACACAGTTTTATGGCTCCATGTTGGTTAGTTAGGAGTAGCCACAGTCATAGAATCATAGAATCATTGGATTGTTCAGGTTGGAAAAGCCTTCCAAAATTGTTGAGTCCAACTGTTCCCCCAGCAGTGCCAAGGCCACCACTAACCCGTGTCCCCAAGTGCCACATCCACACGTCTGTTAAATCCCTCCAGGGATAGGGACTCCACCACTGCCCTGGGCAGCCTGTGCAGTGTTTGATAACCCTTTTGGTGAAGAATTCCTCTTGCTGAAGGCAGGGCAGCTCCTTCCTGCAGCCAGACCCTGCAGGTCCCAGCAGTCCATGGATGGTGAGGACAGTCAGGGCTTCCCCAGCTGACCAGAGCTGTTTGTCCAGCAGTGCAAGGCTTGATTTAGTTTGCAGGTTGGATAACTTTTAAAGTCTTTTCTCTTCCCTTTCCTTGTGACAAAAGCTTAGAAAGCCATCAAGTTTTAAGTGAAGAAATTGTTCCCTTGAATGTTGTATCCAGATTCCTGTGTCTCCATCCCATGCCGGTTCCATAATGCCTTGATCAGAGAAAGCACACAGGGGATGGCTCTCTTCTGTTCAGCTGCCTCTCTTCATCTCACTCATTGGCACCTCCAAGTTTTAAGGTCCCTAATTCTGTGTTGAAAGCACTTGAAATCAGCTCAAAAGCTTTGAGGGAGCGAGGGCAGACAGACAGACAGATGGACAGAGTCACACACTTTGATTGCTCCGGTGTTATTTCCATCAGCAACCTGAATGGGGGAAAAAAAAAATCAAGGCAAATATGGTTTTGAAGGGGGAAAAATGATAGAATCTAGTTTAAGGAAAATGGAAGTGAAGGATTTCAGCCCTCCTGAAAACTCATTGTTCCTCCAGGCACCAGAACCTGTTCTCTGTCAGAGGCTCACACAGGCAAGGATGGAGGAGGAGCAGGAAGAGAAGGTGCATGGCAGGTCTAACTGGGCTGGCTTGGGGGGGGTTTCTTCTGGGTGTCTGGTGCACAGAGCTGTGCTTTCAGCCCCTGCCAGGCACAGCCTGTGCTGTCAAACCAGCAGAACTAATCCCTCAAACCAGGGCGCTCGAGTGCTGCTACAGGGCCATCGTGCTCTGAAAGCCTTGCCAGAACATTGTTTCTCCCCTTTTCCTCCTAGAAGTCTGCCCTCTCTCATCCTTGCTCAAGTTGATTTACGATCAATAGCACCAAAATCTTGATGCCCTCCTCACATGGTGAACTTGAAAGCAACAGAGGTACCCCAAGAGTTTGTTTGGAACCAGAAACGCAGAGGAGAGAAAGAAGTCTCAGCAAAACCATGCTGTCTGCTGGAGAAATAACCACATCTCTGCTCTCTCCAACCTGCTTAGCAATGCTGAGTGTTTGCTGGCTGCCTCCAACTCCCCCTCTAGGTAAAGCCACGGCATAATGAGACAGAGAAGGAGCGAACCACTCTGTCTGAAGACACCTCTGCCTTCCTCCCCTGCTCGCCGTGCAAGGAGGGGGAGGCTGAGAGGCGCCTGTGCTGCCCCAGAGCCTTTCACTCAGACAGCGTGCAGCAAACACTGCACAGCCCTCCCAAGGATTGCAGCTCATTTTCCCCAAGGCTGGTGTAGCATTAAGTTCTTATATCTGAGAGCAGCCTTTCAAATTGCTGCCTGGTGTGTTACATAAATCCTTGCCGGGATCCTCAGAGACTGCAAGCAATTACACTAGGTGCTGAGGAAGCAAGTGAGAGCTCAAAGAAAGGTTAAGAGAACAGGAGGAGGGGGGAAAGAAACAACAAAAATCTCAGTCCTGGTAGCAGCTTGGAGTGGGAGGGAGGCCCACGCGCCCAAGACAAGGCTGTGTGACTTGTGAGGAAACTGCTACAACTCAGCCCATTCCAACCAAGGCCCAAGGGAATGTCACCCATCTGCTAACCGAGATACTATTTGGTGAAGATCTGGAACATTCATTTATGCCCTAAAACAGAAGAAACAGTTGTCAGCAGAGCCCAGAGATTCTGTAGATAGTTCCTAGAAATCCATGCTCATGAAGGCATTATCTGGATGCCCCCCAGTCAAGAACATTCCCCTCTGTGTAGATCCCCCTGTCTCCTCCACCCAGCTATCTGTGAGTGCACAGGAGCTCTGGGAAGGGCTCTTCACTCCATCTCATCTTGTCCTTCACCAAGAAATGGCAATAGCTCACGTCTGTCTCCTCAGAGCCAGCGGAAAGCATGAGAGATTTCTCTGGAGAGCAACTCAGAGCTGAGACTGGCCTGCACTATCCATGTCTTGGAGCCCTTCCAAGGTCCATCTGCTGCCTGAGATCAAATGAGGAACCAGGACCCAGCAACTGAGTTGTAAGACCTGAGATTCCCCAGGGCAGGTCCAAAGTGCAGAGATGATGTCTGGCCGTGTCCCCTGTGCCCTGGGCAGGCTCCTCAGTTCTGCCAACACAGCCAACTCCACTTTGGGTCTGGCTCAGGCAGAGCCAACCTGGGACTTGTTCCAATGCCTTAAAACCAACTGCGAATGTAAGCTGTTACCTTCCCTGCCTTCCCATTTCCCCTCAGGGCGATAATCTCCATTAGTGAGCGTCTCCAAAGTGCTTCCAGATCAGTGTGTGGAGCCTGATGTCTCAGAAGCTCCCCCCCCCAGCTCTTGATGCAGAAGTGCTGTTTTCCCAGAGCTGCCCCGTGCCTAATGCAGGCAGCACAGAGCCAGCCTGCCTTCCCTGATGTTTTGCTCCCTGTTAGTTCCACAGTGTTGTTATCCTTCACCACCTGACAGCTCTAGTGCCTGGCCGACAGGTAACTTTTGGGGAAAGGTGGGTTAGGGTTGAAGTGAATGCATCAAATAGATTTAACAGGGCTGCCTGAATTCATGGGGCTCATAACACATGCATTTCCCTAACAGACATAGGCATGGATTTAACTGTCAGGCAGCTGCATTAAGAAAATGGATAGCGGATCCTGGAGACATCCGAGCTCTGGGTGGAGAAGGTTTAATCCAGGTACACTGTTCTGGCAAATGTGTCACTGTCTGGTCGGAGGATCCAATAATAACTATTGCTCTCAGCTATTCCCTGGCAGTGAGGCAGGTCCTGATAACCTTCCTTTATCAGCAAGGAAAGCAAAGCACAGAGAAGCCAGAACAGTCAGGCAGTAGCAAGGAAGGAGCCCACGTGCTAATCCACCACTGCTCAGGTGAGGCTGCCATACAGCAGCGAGCTCTGAGGGATCCCTGGGAGGCAGCACAGCCAGTCTGTGGAGAACTGAGTTAACAGAGCCTCCAGGTTCATTCCAGAGGGGTGCCAGGGAGCTGCAGGAGAAGTGGGTGATGTACAGAGATATCCCCAAAGCATCCCGTGGAGCAGCACTGATCAGCACTGAGTCACAGGTTGTTCTCTCTGCAGGCTGAAGCAAGGCCTCAACTGGGTACAAACTCCGCTGTCAGCTCTCCAGGTCACAGCACAGCCTTGTGCTCTTGGCTGTGTCCCCAGGACTCTCACTTCCATGATATTTTAGCTGATTCCCATCTGACAGGCCCTTCCCCTGTTTCTATCCCAGGTGGCTGTAGCTGCAGAACTGCCTTGCTCCTCCTCAGCACAAGCTGCCAGAGACAAGGAGCTAAAGAGGCCAAAGAAACTCTGAGAAAAGCAGGAGGAAAAAGGGGAATCTGTGGGCCACTGACATCTTTCCCGCTATCTCCGAGCATCTTTGAAAGACTTTCTCTTCCTTTGACAGAGCCAGCCAGCCCTTCATCTGGGAACTGCACGAGTCTCAGGCAGCTTCAAAGCAGGATGGCTGCATTCACATTCCCAGCTGCGAGAACTTTCAGTGTCTATATTTAGGCTTTTCCATAGGATAAGGGACAGGCAGCATGGGTTCTGCCGAGGAAAATTATGTTTCTCTGACCCGCTTAAATCCTTTGGATGAGTTAAGAGACCAGTGGATAAAAGGGAATGAGAGAGTATATATACACACACTCCTTCTTTTGAATTTCAAAAGCCTTTTTTGATAAAGACCCTGACAGAGAGCTATCAAGGCATGATGGTGACCAGGGGGTGCAAGTTAAAATCCCTGTGATAGATTAATGCTATTGGAGAGAATGGGAAGAAAGGGGCAATTCTCAGCAAGAGAAATTGTGATTGTCAAGGGGACATTAAATGGGAATATTGCTCAGTCTATTTACTAACCGGTGTGGCCAGGGCTGAGTAGAGAGGTAGGTGAGTTTGCTGATGACTCGCTTTTGTATTTGTTTTCAACACTAAAAGGGAGTGGTGAGTTACTTTAACAGTGCTGGGAGACTGGTGTCCTGATTTCCATCTCCGACTCAAGCTGGCCCAGTGATTTGCATTCCAGGCCCTTTTGTTTGCAGGCAGCAAGGGCAGCAGACTGGAGAGGGCTCCTGCCAGAGCCGGACTGCTCATTCCCAGCTGCCCACAACGTTCCCCAGCGAGCCGTGCTGCCTGTCTGGCACGTCCTGCTGCCGTATGTCCCCAGTCTGGGGGCTGCTGGAGTCAGGATGGCTTCCCAGCACAGGAGAGGGGTTCCTAATTAGCCTGAAACTCTGCCAGGATACTGGTAGGAGGAAGTTAATTAGCAGAATGCATTGCACAGCTCTCCAGGGAAGGCAGACTTGTGATTCACCTTTTACTCCCAGTTCCTCTGTCTGTTCCTCTGTCCGCCATCCCCATGCTCAGCCCTCTGTCTGTCCATCCAACATCCCTCATCGTTGTCCTGCTCTTCATCTCTAGTTCTTACATAGATCTTACAGCTCCTCCCATGGGAGCACCTTTTGGGATCACACTTTTCCCTGCTAGCCAAGTCCTGATTCCCAGGCTCTCAGTGCCAGGCAGGAGCTGTGCTGGGTGTCTCCCTGCAGGCAGAGCTGAGCTCACAAGACCTGCTGACTCTTTAGGAGTCTCTACCACAACTCTTCTGCCTTTGTTCCCTTCTCCAGCCCCTCACCCACACTCTTTTCTCTATCCCCCCACTGGAATTGTAGCTAAATTGAATTAGAGTAATTAACTTTTGGTCACACTTTTCATTGAGTAGTCAGGAGGGAGAAAAAAAGAAGGGAAGTTAATTGAGATGAAAGGAGACCATGTGGAGCAAGAAGCTCTGGTTAATGTGTGTTGGAGAAGCCTAGGGAAGTGTCGCAGCATTTGCAGGGGTCACAGAAAACCTCTGACTCCTTCCTCATCATCCCTGTGTCATACTGTGCTCTGCATTTGGGGATGGGGAGGGATTCTCCTCTCTGGAAGGGACTGTTGGGATTGAATTATCTTGTCATTTTTCTTCCCCAAATTTTCTTTTCACCGTATTGATAACGACAATGTTTCCTTGACAATGTGTGAATTCTAACTGGACAAATTGTTCTGCCTCGGTGGGTTCCAAACACTGTGGTAAACTCAAACATGTGGACGCTGTGCTGGTCTGAGAAGACCTTGTGGAGATGTTCCCCTTCCCTGTAAACAAGGGTGTTGGCCTCCCCTCCCATGGCAGCTTTTGGAGCCTCTGACATTTTGATCTGCTCCAGGATTTATGGCAGGGAAAATGATGTCTCATCTGTTAAATGAAATGCCTCAAATAAGGCACTTCCATTCATTAAGGCAGTTATTACATAGTAATAATTAAGCACCAGTTGCTGGCAGAAAACATATTTATGGAGGTTTAACAGTGCAGCCTGTGAGAGATAAATACAGGCTGTGGCAGTGACTGGGGTTTCTCACACTGGAGCTGTCAGGCAGAGGCACAGCCCAGTGCTCAGGACACTTCCATGGCCAACAGCTAGATGTGAGCTGGAGAAAATGGAATGTTTTTTCCCAGCAAGGGGAGCTAGAAGTGCTCTGTTGAGAAAAGACACTTCCCAAAGCCAAGGGAGCGTTGTTCTTGATGGGTCACACTGCGGAGTCAGGTGTCCCTCCATCCCCCTGCTCCTGCTGAAAGCCTGGAGGTCCTGGGTGGTGTAGGCAGCTGGGCTACATGATGGAAAGCTTCACTTCCCTTTCCAAGAGTTGTGCTTGGAATCATGCTCAGAAATACCTGCCCTCCTTCAAGCCATCATTGCCAAGCCCTTACAGGTCTCTGCTGGCATTTGCTTCCCTGACAGCCCAGCTCTGCTGCAGGAAGGGAGGGGGTAGCAAGGAGGGTGGAGGAATCAGGGGAAATGCGAAAAAGAAAGCTCTCTGAAGCTTGGTATTAGGCAGGGATTTGGGAAGGTTGGGAAGATATAAAAAGAACTTGAGAGAAGCGTTTTCTCTGGGATTAAGACCACAGAGTCCATCTCACTGTGGCTTTTAGAGCTGCCTCGAGGCTGTGTGGCACAGCAGCTTCAAAGGGGAGATGGTGAGGAACAGAAAATTAATGGTGCTTCTCCCCATGCTCCACCTGTCCTGCCACGCTCCAAAAGGAGAACTTCGCAAAAACTCAGGATGAGCAATTAATTTGAGAGATATGGCCCAGTCTGGAGGCCGCGGGCAGCCTGGCTCCTAACGGAGTGTTTGGGAAACACGCTCTGTGGAAGTCCATTACACGCTCAGCCAGACACACATCCAGGTGCTCCCTCCTGTCCACATCCCCTGTGCCTGCCCACGAGTGTGCAAATCACAGGGTATAAATCCTCACACGCACACCCAGAGCATCTTTTCTTCCTCTCCCGGCATGCCATCGCCACGGTGGGTTTTTTTTAAGAACATAGTTAAATCCAATAAAATAATCATTATTGCTGCAATTATTTCCAAGCAGATTAAATATCTGCCATGCTCCCAGTTACAGTATAAAACAGGAGGAACCATAAACTATCTCAGTGCATAAAAACGGGGAAGGGAGAAGGAAGGGATGACATTTCATCTGCCTTCCTCATGGGCCTGTGTAGTTACTGGGAACATTTGCATATTTTTAATGCAGTGCCTCTTTAATAAATTCCTCCCTCCAGATACATTAAAAATGGTGCGCTTGCCTGAGCATCTCTGAAGGGTAAGGGAGTGTTGGCAACTCCAGGCTGCGGGTGCAGCCGCAGAACAAGCAGGCAGGGGGATATCTGGGGGTCTCTGTGGTGTGTTGGGAGGGGAGCAGTGGAGGGAAGGGGAAGGACAGCACAGCACATCACTTTTTTGTGTGTGTGTGTGTGTACACCATCAGCAAACGCCATCTGTTTAATTTTTGACCTTTTTGTTGTCTGACCTCCTTTGAACTTCACCAGAATTCTCCAGGGTAATATAGTTTCTTTGCATTCAGGGGCAGGATTATTTGCTATTAAATTGGAAATCAGGAAAGAAGGAGACTTAAATTCTTCTCCTGACCTGTTAATCTTCAGCAGAGTAAAAATATTGCCTGTAATTACAGGGTTTTCTCTTTTTTTTTTTTTCTTTTTGGCTTGAGTTCAGACCAAACCCCAAACTTGCACTTTAAGCCTCTTATGGCAAATACCTCTTTTCTGAGGACAGGCTGTGCTCTTGCATTCCCCTGTCAGCAGGAGATCCCAGCTCAGAGGCATCATGTCCTGCCCACTGTCCCCAGATGGATTTTGTCATCCATAGTTGCCACTCTGGCCAGTGTAGTCAGTGCTCCTCTGCAGTTCCTAATGGATAAATGCAGTTCCTAATGGACGAGGACAGTTCTTCTGACACTTGTGGTGATTTTCTGCTAGAAAATAGCTCATTTCCTGAACATTACCATCTCTCCCCAGAAAATCTGCTTTCACTTTTCTCCCAGAACACCTGAAAAGATGGTCAGTGAACATCTGACAAAGTCCAGAACACCTGAAGATGTCCAGTCCACAACTGCTGTAATCCTTCAGAATGGAACAATTCCTGTGTCAGTGGGCTGACCTGACACTGGGCAAGACCTGTAATTTGGAACAGCCCATTCCCCATGTCCTCTTTGGGCCAGGGGCTCCCAGCTACATTCCCATCTCCACTGCATTGCAATCGCCATCTCTGTGCCACTCCTGCCCACTGGGGGTGGGGGGAGCCTGCAGTGTATCCCCAGAGAGGGTGTGCACAGTGAACTCCCCCTCTCATGGAGCATTGCAACACCCTTGTGCAACTTCAGCACCTTGAGCTGGCTTGAAAACCCACCAACCTCCCTGAGTTTCTTCCCACTGCCCCCAGTTCCTGGGCAGCTTGAATGTCCCTCCCAGAGGGATGGTAATAAATCAAGAGGGCACCGTTCTGGGATCCCTTCTGCCTCGTGCTCATGTGGGTGTAACTCTGCCTGGCGGGCTGGAGGCACAGAGAATGCATATCAAAGCAAGAATAAGAAGAGTTTTAGTTAATGCACTCCAGCAAGTTGCTTCCATGGCACCTCGGCTGACTATTTTATCAGCAGAACAGAGCACAAGAGAAATTGTAGATGAAACAAATACAGAAAATACATTAAGAGAGTAAGTAATGAGATCTGGGTGAAATTGCATCTTATGAAAACGTAATCTGCAGCTTAGTGTGCAAGGAGGAGGACTTTGATGGAATAGAGGGACTCTCAAGAAAGGAATGAAGAAGCACATTACAAACAGACAAAGACAGCCAGGTGTGTCGTGGAACGCAGGGAAGCAGTTAAATTAGGATGTAATGGAAAAGGTTATTTTAATATTCTCTTTTATGGATATTGGTGTCAACATTATCTCAGGGAAGGAGAGAGTGGGGGTGGAAGAAAGGGGTGTGTATTTGTGGGGGGGAAAAAAAAAGGCAAATAAATTGCATGATGTACAAATTCCAGAGTCCTTTCATCAGAAAGAACAAAGGCACGAGCAGCAGGTCCTGCTGGTGCCATCGTGGAGATGCACGGAGGTCACAGGGTTTGCAGCAGCTCAGAGAACACAGCCACAAACACAAACATTTGGGATGGCAGCTCCTGCGTAGGAGAGTACAGCCTGAGCTTCCCAAATCCAGAGCTCCTGTCTGACATGGGGGAACGTGATCCCCCCAGAGGACAGGATTGTTTAGAGACATCCCATGGCACAGCAAAGCCTTCTGCTTCAGTCTGTATTTCAGTTATTTGGCCTTTTCCTGCAGCAGGGTTTGTGTGTCCCAGTGCCACTCAGTAACTGGGTGGAGAAGGGCAGGGCTGGGGGACACAGAGACCTTGTTCCTAAAAGGGATTTTCCCACTTGAGGCTGCTTAGCTGGATGTGCCTTTACTTCAACCACCCAAATCTGAAATCCCCCTGGGCTCTCTCTCTCCAGGCAGTGGAGAGGTGGAATCACCTTCTCTAGAGGTTTTGTCACCCCCTTCAACTACAGCAAAAGTCCACTGCCAAGATTCATCTCTGCTTTAGCTGGAGAGGGAGTCAAGAGTCATGGATTCTGGGTGTTGAGGTGGTTCCATCCTTAAACGGCAGTCCCTGGACACTGAAGGAAATGGATTTGTGGTGCAGAGCAGTTGCTGAGGCAGCCAAAATTCAGCCTTCTGTCTCCCACCTCTTCCGCATCCTTCCCCTGCCACTTGCATGCCTCAGCCTCTGGCATTACCTCTCCCATCCTGAGGACGAGGTTTTGCACTGGCTGGTGACACTTAAACCTGGCACTTATTAGCCTTTCCCCAGACAGCCTAATTATGGAGTTGCCTCATTAGGTAGACGAGCTGAGGCCCTGTTGGCTTACAAAGGTCAGTCAGGTGCACCTGTGAACCACCTCCTGGTTATTCCTCCCCTTTGGCAGAGCTGGAAGTGCTAACGCAGAGGAGCGGAGGCACTTGGGAAGTGCCACTTGTGTTCCTCATTAATGACCCCAGGGATTGAGCAGAAGTCTGGGCACACAAGCTGGACTGGGGGCATTTGTCATTCCTGTGTGTTGCGCTCTGTGTCCTCCTCCAAAAATCTTGGAACTGGGAGTATCTCCTGCTCTTGGTGCAACAGGGAATCTCAGTTTCAGACCTTCCAAGGCTCCCTGCACAGAGCTGCTGTTCTCAGGGTTACCCCCGGTCTTGGCTGACTACAAAGGGAGTCAAGGCTGGATTCATTTAGTCCAGAGTGGAATTTCTGGTAACTAAAATTTGATGAGCTCATTTCCTACCTGCATTGCAATCTGACTCTAACACCTGCCATTCCCAAACAAGCCTGGAAATGAATTCATTTCAGACCAAGCCAGAGTGGGCAATTTTCTTTTGTAGTTTTGAATTTTTAGTGGATGGAGAAATCAGCAATGATTTCATTTGGGACTAAAGGAAATGCTTTGTTCAACATCAAATGAGAAGTGGGAGGGTTTTACCCTTTCGAGTGTGGTCAGATGTAATGGGAGTCCGTGTGAGAAGAGAACGAGCCCCATGAGCTGGGAAATTGGAGTGGTTCCTATGAAAAATGTCACAGTGGAGTGTTTCAGACTTGGGGTGGAGGGGAATATTGCTTTCTGCTTTATCTTTTTCAACTGAATATTGCCAATGCAGATAAATCTGGGGTTTTTTTTAGCCCAGCCAACGTGCCAATGTCACCCAGCTCTGGTGGGGATAAAGACCTGAGCCACAGGCCTTCGACCCCAGGCTTTGGTACCCGTACAGGGGGTTTGTGGTCACTCCTTCTCTAACAGCACAGTCTGCTCTGCTTTAGCATCATCTCCAAACCTGCAGCTGGGAGGCAGGACACCCTCCTGAGCTCCTTCCAGTTTATTCTCACACCTGGTGTTTGCACAGCTTCATCCCCAACAGCTCCTCCTATTTCTTACCTGAAATGAACCATGTTGCATCCACTCAGCACTGCTGGAGAAAAAAAAAAATTAAAAAAAATTAAAAGGAAACCTTTTAAAAAGAGACTTCTCACTTGGAGACCTTTGTTCCTGCCTCAGTGAAAAAGAGAATGGTGTTTTCATAGTCAGGGCTGTTGAAATGAATGTAGATGAAAAGGTACAGTGTAATTAATTAAATGATCTCTAGGACCTTAGGAGTATTGGCAGCATGGAGAGCACATAATTGGGAACACACTGCCTGAATACATCATTACACACACATACACATGTGCAGACTGTGTGCCAAGTCCAGCCACTCAAATCCAGCAGGATTACACACAGACAGTCCCGGAAAACTGCTGCAGCCAGAGCTAGGGAGAGCCCAGGGCTTTCTGCCTTCTCTGGGACTTCCCTGAGAGAAGCATGTCCTCACATAGCACACCACTCATGGAATGATCCTGGAACTTCCAGGAATCACACAGTCTGTGGCACACAGACACAACACATATTTGTTGGGATGTGTTTTGGAAGTGTCAGACTGTGCTGTCCCTGCAGGAACCACCTGTGCGACAGCCCAGGCAGGAGCTGGCTTTGCTGGTTTCAAAGGAGTTTCTTTTCGTGGTGGTAGTTATTATGTACCAAAGCAGTGGTTTGTTATTTTACCTCATTTCTTTCCTTTTGTAAACGCAGTCTGGGTTGGAAGGAATTTAGTGTTGGCAGGACAGTGTTGGCAGGGCATTCAGGAGTCTGATGGCCTGAGCAGTCTCAGCCTGCTCACACCTCTGTGCCGTGCTCTGGGCTGATCTCAGTTCTGGCTTCTCTGGGGGGCTGACCCAAAACTTGCTGCAGCTAAAAGATCTGACAGTTCATTTCACTGCATTTTAGCCTGGACCATGCAGGGTCAAGGCAGATCACAAAAAAGCAGAGTTGTGAGGGAGGACAGCCAGGGACTCAGGGAGAAAAAGTGCTTTAAACATTCAAGAAAAAAGTGGCCGAGGAAAATGATTTTCAAAGCTCCCTCCATGAAATCTGCGTTAGGGAAGGAGCACAATGCACAACGCGTCTTGCAGCACAAAAGATGCTCTGTGAGGAAGCACAACGAGCTACCTGGTGATTAAAGTTTCCAAATGAGCCATTGTCAGAGGAGCAGACAATAACTGGAAATAAATCAGTATCAAATTTCCTTCTGCTCTCCTGCCCCAGGGAAGGAGGAAAACAACTTGCCGTGGGCAGCTGGAGGGGCTCTGGGGAGGGCTCAGAGTTCCTGTGCTCTGCCATGGGCAGAGGCACAAAGCAGAGGCCGTGGGCACAAGGAAGGGGGTTGGAAGAGTGAAACTGGGGCCATGGCGGAGCCGAGGAAGGGATCAAGGTTGGAAGAGAGAGCAGAGGATGATAGTGAAGTCCACTCCATAGGACAGATCCTCATGGCAACTTCTGCTCCACAAAAACTGGGGTTTTCTTCCTCTCCCGCCTGCTCTGTGACTTTCTCCTTTCCCTGTCTCCTCCCTTCTCTGCCATCCAGCAAATCATTTCCTTTGGCTCCTTCCCCAAGCTTCTTCATGCATGTCACAAAATCCACCAGAGCTGAAGAGGGGGAGGAAGGGGAAAAACACAGCTTTATAGCACAGGCAGTAAGAACCCAGTTTATTATTTATAATGCTCAGCTGTAAGCAATAAACACAGGCACCAAATGTAAATTCTGCCACTTCCTTACCCTCTCTCTGTAATTCCCTGGTAAATTCACATCACTCACTGTCGGCCTTAATGTGCTTCTATTTGTCTGAGCTACACATTTCTCAGTGTGATTTTTTTTTTTTCCTGATGAAATAATATCTCCACGTATAGTTCTCTTCCTCTATCCTTAGTCTTGTAAATTAAATTAATTTAAAATTCAAAGGGATAATATTCTGCTAAAATGATCTGCTGCATCATTGCAGGTCATGGTGTTGAACTGTAAAATAAAAGCCTGTTTATAACTTATCATTTACAAGGGTTTCTTCTCCCAGAATCTAGAAATGTGGTTGGGTACAGATGTGTGAGGAGTTGGAAAGATGTCCATTCTCTGTAGAACCAGAGGGAGATGTTCATGTATGCTGGGAATGTGGCATCCAAAAGATTATCTGAGTGGACTTGTAAAGTCCAGTGCACTATTTGAGCATCCCACCTTCCCCAAGGCCTTAACTTTGCTCTTTAGCATGGTGCTTTGGGAGGTTGAAGGCAATCCAGCAGTGGGAATCACACTGTTCCCTTGCTCCCAGTTTCCTTCACTTGAGCACTGTGGTCCTGAGCAGAGGCCAAGCCAGGAGAAGAGAGAAAAGATCCACATCCCATTCCCATATTAGGGATCTGCTCCTCAATACATTGCATTTCAGGAACACCCGCAACTTGATTTTTCCAGAAAGGGGACCAAAAGTTGTTATTTCAAATTTCCTCACCTCTCAGAAACAGCAGAAACTTCTGTCAGAATTATCCAAGATAATTTTCTGCAATATTTATTTGTCCTGTTATATATAGAATGAAAAGGGAAGATTGAGGAGAACACTTAAGGCTGTAATGAGCTCGAAATGTTGCTGCTGTCAGGAAGGGCTCTACCCCTCCCAGACCTGTTCAGCGTGTGAATTCCAGAATATGCTGAGTTGGAGGGGACCCACAAGGAACATCGAGTCCAACTCCTGGCCCTGCACAGGCCCATCCCTAAGAGTCACACCCGGTGCCCCAGAGGATTATCCAAACTCTCCTTGAGCTCTGGCAGCCTTGGTGCTGTGCCCACTGCCCTGGGGAGCCTGGTCAGTGCCCAACCACCCTCTGGGGGAAGAACCTTCCTGCACAGCCCAAAAACAGAGCAGCATGCGCAGAATCTGCTCCAGCTCCCAAAAGGTGTCTCCAGACTCCCCCATCTGTAGCACTGGGCAATTTAACAAACCTGAGGGAGCGACACCTCCTTCTGATGGAGAGATTACGGAGAAAAGACTCCGTTCTCCCCCCCTCTCCTACACCCGAGGCCCCTTTGCAGGTACCACTCCACCGGTGTGGTTCTTTCCCGCCACAGAATCCTTCCTGCAATACCAAGAACTGGAATTTGCAGCCATTCCTTGGCGAAGCAAGGCCAGTTCCCTCCTCCCTGGCTTGGGAGCGCGGCTGAACACGTCTCATCAGCAGTGCACTGGGACTGTGACTTCAAGGTTTCCTCACAGCGCGACCAAAGCCCGTAATGGCTTTCTCTCAGTCACTTAATGAAGACAGTTCTCTCCCTCTCCTCATACATCATATTGCAATGGTTCCTTCGCTGGGGTTGGTGCTTCACTGGTAGTTTTGTAATTTATGAGACTCTTAGAGGCTTAATTATGCCGTCAGCTCCATCTGTCACTGAACTGATATGAGGAATGATGGGATGCCATTAGCCAGCTAATAGTTGCTGTAAAGAGTATTGTTTTATGCCATTTAATCGCAGGAACATAAACAGTTTTTGCTCCCCGATATCCATGCTTGCTTTGGTAATGATATTTAAGAGGCCAGTCTTGACATCTGTCCTTCTGCCTGAAAAAGTGCTGGAGGAAATAAAAGGAAACTATCAGCAACAAGTCTAATTAGGTTTACCATGAGCGTGATGATCATTTGGCTTCATTTTTTTCCCCTGCTGATGGAACTTTTTATTTGAATCTTGGGGCCTTTCTTGCTTCTCATCTTGATCTCCTATGATCAAGGCAAAAATTCGGTGTCTTCCTCCCCATGAGGTAATTACTGGGCTTAGAAAATTTGCATCCAAGCCCCTTATCTTCGTTAGCACATCTGCCCTCCTTGCATGTCCATGAAGTAATATTCATTTAGTAGCTGGAGAGCCACGGTACAGGACACCTTGAGAATTGGATCTGCTGGAGGACAGAGGCACTTGGTTTCCATTTTAGATGGCAAAGTTAAAAATTTAAAGGTTATAAATCCCTCTCAATCACTGTTTAACCCTGGAGCTACCTGCAATCTAATTTTCAGCATTAAAGTTTTTCAGGCATCTGAGCTCACCAAGGATGGGCTTCAGCCCTGGCAGGACTTTGCAGCTCTGAGCCCTGTATGAACCCCTGGCAATTTTTGGCAAAGCACTTTGCTGCAAGTCTCGGTGCTGTTCAGTGGTGAGAATTTGTGGAGGCTGAGGGTGTGGCAACTGTGAGGGAACTGGAGCCACAGAAGCATGTTCACCTTTCCCAGTTCAGCTATTTTAATCTCAGACAGAGCTGTCTCTGTTCTTCTGCTCCTGCTCATCCCACGTTTGATTTGATTCCTTCAAACATCGCCTTCACCTCGCCTGACAGCATCCACTGTCAGCCAGGACAAATCCCTCTGCCTCAGCCGTGCAGTGTTTTTAGCTTTTCATTCCCAAAATGTGCATGTGGATTGCCCAGTGCCAGAGGTGTGAAACCCCGAGCCCGATGGGTTAGGCCTGCATGTCCAACACCCTCTTTGCAACAAGCCTCGTTCCCAGGATACATCAGGGCCTGGAAAAGAGGCAAATTGCTGAGAACACACCGTTCCAGTCCTCTTGGATGGTGCCCAGATTTCCATTAGAGTGCTGTGACTCCTTGATGTGACCTACATCCCACCAGCGAGGGGTTAAGGAGCGTTGGCTGCTGGTCACTCTCCTGCTCAGATAAGTAGCCATAAATCAGCAGGGACCTGCTGCAGTCACACAGCAATAAAACTGGAGAGATTATTTGCCACTCTGTCACTCAGAATAAATGCATCCCAGAGTGCTTTGTAGAATTAATTAATGGACAAAGGGGAGAGAAATTAAGAGCTGAAGACCAGGAATAAAAGCTAAGGCTTGAGATGAGCTGTGGAGGGATCTCCTGGTGGAAATACCTGCGCTGGGACTGCTGGGGGGCATCAAATATCGCTGGATGACAAGGCAGAGATGAGCAGATGCAGATTTGGCCCGTAAAATGTGTCATCCCCCATGCTGCTGATGGCAGCTCAACACAGGAACTCAGGGGAGGATGTGGGTCCCCCTTCAGCCCCATTCCTGACTGTTCCATGGATTAAACTGCTGCCTTCCTTTATCCCTCAGTTTCTTCCATATCAGGCAGCGACCACTGTTCTGTGAGGCACTGCACAGCTTCATTCACCAGTGGCTATAAAGTAGATGGCAGTGCCTCAGTGAAAGGCACTCCATAAATCCCAGATTTTATGGCTTATTATAATTTATGGCAACATGCAACTTAGGGACTCCCCCTCTATAAAAATGGTGTAACGCATCAGGGTCAGCCCAAGAACATGGGCTGTCCTTGGTCAGAGTAAGGAGGATGGAGTCAGGAGGAGGAGAAGGAGCATCTCTTTTCTTGCAATCCCCTCCCACACAGTCCTGAGTGCCCTGGCACTCACCAGCGTTTCCAGGCTCTGCACAACTCATGGAAGTAGGTGGAGGAGAAAGTGAGTGGCCGTGTCAGTAGTGCTTCTGAGGGACAGGCTGCTCGCCCTTATTAGACCCTGGGAGCAAGACATTTGATTGCCCAAAGTGGTGGAAGAGGCTCAGTCTCTTGCTGGGGCCAGGCAGTGGGAAAACCACCTCCACCAGCATCACTTCTCACCACAGGAGTCACTGTAGGATGTGCCATGTCTGGCCCTGCAGCAAGACACAGATTTTGGGTGGTGGGTCAGACCCAGAGCTGTTCATCAGCAGAGTGGTGGGTTCAGCTTTGCCTCATGCTCCTGCAAAGCCTTGAGCTGCTGCTGAGCCTGTCCTCATGCCCAGAGTGTGTCCTTCAACCCCAGAGTCCTGGTGGGCACCGGTCTCAAAGCTGAAGGACATCACTTGGGATTGGGAACAGGACAGATCCCACAGAGCTCATCAGAGCATCCGTGTGAGGAAGCACGGCTCCTCCAGCCCTCCTTCCCCCTTCATTAAATCCCTGAGCTATAAAACAAAATGTCAATTTTCTTTTTAAACATCTTTTATGGCAGATTTGATGCAGCTTGGCAGATTGATAGCCCTGGTGACTGACGGCTCCCATTTATCCTCACGTCAAGCGTGCAGGATTCCCCGGCACAGGCAGCCCTGACAGGCAGGGAGCACTGGGAGGGGGCAGCGTGCCAAGGAAGTGGTTGTGGCCCTCTCAGTCAGTCCTGGCACCGTCTGCATTACCAGACTGCTGTGCTGGTTCCTGGTGTCTGCTTGCCATCGGGCTGAATTATCCAGCGCAGCGTTAGATCTGTCTCCTGCAATCGGCAGCGAGCTCGGAACGGACCTGTGCTGCCGCGGCAGAGACAGAAGCTGTGTAAATTAACAAGGCTGCTAATGAAGGCTGAAAGCAGATGCACCTTCAGGAGAGCAGCCAGAAACGTCTCCCTGTCAGGGCAGGAGGTGGTGGGCAGAGCTGCACAGACATTTCCGTTTCCATTTCCACACAGGTGCTCTGCTGGGGGTGCTGGGGGGGGG
>VZRE01012472.1:360475-456095 GCA_013396775.1 Cephalopterus ornatus
GGCGTGGGGAGCATTTCCAGGCAAGTGGGGGGATGTCGTTCCTCTAGAACCTCATACAGCCGTGTGGAGTTCCTCTAGAACTTCATACAGCCCAAACAGACCCTGTCAGAGGACGCACGGGGTGAGTGTTGTCCCCTTCCAGCCCAACAGGGCAGGAGAACAGCCAGTGCTGCCCGCGGGCACTGAGGAACCCCGCCGCTGCTCCCCAGCCTTCCCGCCTGCATGTGCCTTCCTCCCAGCTCCTTTCATTTTCCCTCTTATCAGTTCAAAGGGACAAGAAGAAAGCGGGAAGCTGCAGTACCAGACAAAAGCCGCCGCCGCCGTCGCGGGCTGTGTGGGTAGCGCTGGCCCCGTCTTGAAACAAGAATCAGGCCTAAAAGAGTTAACTAGGCTAGGCTCCCTCCNGTTCTGCTGACTTGGTGCTTCCACTCGAGTGCGAAGGCGCGTCGGGAGGGCGGTGGGAAGGGTGGGAAGAGCCGCGCCATTTGTGCTGACAAGAGCTGTATTAGCATAACAAAGGCTAAATTTTTCGGCATCCGGTAGATAAGCTGAGAGATGCAGAAACAGCAAAGGCAGCCCGGTAAATAGGCTCTTTTCTTCCTCTACTCGTCTGTTCTTTCCTCTTTCCCTCCCTCACTTCACTGCCGGGCTTCACAGCACCTCTAACACACTCCAGCTGCCAGCAGTATCCAAAATAACCCAAGCAAGAAGTTTATCTGAGCTGCTGTGTTCCCCTCTCCCCGAGAGGATGCTCGTGGAAAGGCAGAGCTCCAGTGCCAGCTGGAGAGCAGAATCCCTCCGCATGGCTCTCCCTGCACTCGGGCAGAGGACGGGGAGAAGGCGAAGTGGGAGGGATAGTGAGGACGGGATGAGGATGGCCATCTGGGCATGGGGGCTCAGGGTGTTGGCCACATTGGCCCACTCTTTGACGCAGCACAGTTGGAGTCCAGGACATGATAACACCAGGACACGCTGCCGGTGGATCGTTTTAGGCAAAGGTCGCCGTCCCATGGAGATTCGGCTTCAGACAAAAGGGATTTCTGAACCCAGCAGCTCCTCTTCACCTCCACCACGGCTTTCATCTCAGGTTGCTCAGAGGTTGTGCTGTGTGGAAGAGGTTTGATTCTGATCCTTCCTGCAGAAAGCGCAGCCATGTCAATTATTCATTTAACACATTCGTTGTTGCTCAATTCGCTGTGAAACCGGGTGAGAACGCAGAAAACAAGGGAGTTATTGTATAATTGAACTTCAGGAGCACAGGATTTAAAAATGGCACTTTCCCTGACAAAATGCTAACAGGATTATTTTTTCCAATGGCTTAATTAAAAATAAAATCAAAACCTTGGCATCTTTCATTAAATGCTTACCAGTGGTAAACCCTAAAGTTTCCATCTCTTGGCTTAAAAGCTTTTATCAGGGGACTAAATGTGGTCAGTGTTTGACCTCAAAATACTCTCCAGGTTTTGGACCACAAATGAACATTTCCCAGGTTTGCAGACACTGTGCAAAGCTTGGTTTCATTTGCAGCCTTTTCTACTGAAAAGCTGTTTCATTAGGGAAGTGTCACTTGTCCTTCCCTGTTAAAACTAGAGACTCTGAGCCTTCATTTCAGCAGCTGTGTCGTCACGGGGAGCAGCAAAGGTGCTGTGTAGCGTCTGTACCAAATGAATTCCACTGGGTTTTGGCTTGCTTTCTTCTTTTCTAAAACAAAGTAGAATCCCCACCACTGCTGCCTCCTCAAAGGGGAGGAGGACAGGGTTGCCAGGTGAGCAAAACTACAAAAATATTCTATTCCTTGTTGGGGCTTTAATGAAGCATTTACAAGATCAAACAGGAAGAGGTGCCCTCCCACGGCCTTCTTAAAGCTGTAATTAATTGCAAAGTAAGTACCATATAATTGCTTTCCCAAGAGCACCCCAGAGAGCAGGGCGATACCTCGACAAAGGTGCTAGAGCAAGCAAAAGTTAATTAACATTAAGAATTAAGTGGCTAATTGCATTGTTCTGACAGCGCAGCTCACCCTCCCAGCAGGGTGGCATTCCCGAAGTGTTTCATCCTAGCAGCGACCCGGGGCCGTTCCTGGACCCATCTCTCCCTGTGGGCCCAACCCACGTGGATGTGCCGTGTCAGGAGATGTTGGCAGCATCCCAGTGTCTGCCATGACCCAAAGGACCAGCCGGGACCCTCCGGAGGCCGGAGCACAGCGTTTCACACCAGCAGTGCTGTGATTGCACAGCATGGCTCACAACCCTCACAGCACCAGGGGGTCACGAACTGTGAGGAGAAACTGTGAAGGAGTCGTGGCTTTCCTCCCCGCTGGGAAAGGCTGGGGCAGCATCGGCTCCGCAGGATTCCAGCAAACGGATGGCTCCAAGACCCACTGAGAGGTGGGGAGTTTTCTCCAGCTAGTACAGGTGTGTAGTGCTCAAGCAGCACATTCAGTGTGTACTTCTTCAAAAGCCCTCTCCAAAATAAGTGGAGATGCCTTGCTGGCCACTGGAAAGCTCTTCATCCAAAGCTTGGAGTCCTGATAGCTCCAGACCTGTGAGCAGCACCGAGTTTATTTCATTGAAGATCTTGTCTGTTTGATTGAGGTTGTCCTGCCCTCTCTCTATGCTCCTGCCACTGCTAGACGGACAAGCCCCTCTCTGGAGGGGCCTCAACCAGCAAAAAGGAAGATTTTTCCAGTATCATCTTCCTGAGCTGTTCACTTCATCCTCCCCTGTCTTGATTTGGAGCCTTCCTGCTTTCCCCTAGTGCCTTCTGGGTTGGGTGACACCTCCCTCAGCTCACAGATACAGCTCCCTGCTGTCCAGTCTTTAATCTCTCTTGCTGGGTTTACAGTCCGGCTCTGGGTGCTCCCCAATTTCCTCTTCTCCCTGTGACTCTGAAAGCGCTGATCTGAAGAACAGCTTGTCCTGTTAAGCACTGTACATACACAAAGACTCCCCAAGCCTCTGAGGACTTGATGTTAACTCTCTCTGGGAACGCTCTTCATGGGACTAGACATATTTTCGTGGTCTGGGCGTTAAAATCCACGAAGGCAGCGGTGATCAGGGCAGAATCCTGGCTCTCCCCTGGTGCCAGGCAGGAGCAGCCACAGTTCCCCTCTCAGGTACCAGAGAGGTGCTGCCATTTAAGCACAAACCCTTTTCAGTGAAGAGGGTTTATGAGCCTATTTCTTAGATAACGGCACTTGCCTTAACCTCTCCCCTGGCTCTTCTTCCTCTGTTATGTTGCTGTTAATTCTGAGGATATTTCTTCATCTCCTGACAGTCCAAATGCAGCAGCAAAGGTAATAAACAGAACATTAGCTGTGCTTTGTTAGAGGGAATGAGGTTTCCCCGATAAAGAGTCACCACGGCCGACAAGAAGAGTTGCTCTCACGGGCAACATCTTCATTGTGTAGGGCTCTGAGTCATTTCCTCCTGCTCCAGAGCTGTGCTGGCCTCCCTGACACTGGGTGAAACAGGGATGGCCCCATTCCCAACTTGCTGTGGCTGGGGAGGAACAGACCAGTGCTGTGGCACAGGCCACTGGGGCTGGGAGAGGAGAAGGAGGAGATAGAGGATGAGGAAGCAAAGGAGAATTGGATGCCCTGAGTTGCCATAACAAAGCTGGGATGCCCAAACTGGGCAGAGTTGGTCCTCAGCGTGCTCGAAGATGTGATGCAAGAGGCTCCATCAGTCAGGTCAAGAACTCAGTAGTGGTTTGCCAACAGCGCTTGGATTACTTTTCCAGGAATGTCTCCAGGACAGTCTTCAAGGGGGCAGGCACACAGAGTTCAGCTCCCACTGGATGGCTTTGAAGAGGTTCCTTTTGCCAGGTCCCCAAAAAGGAGCAGTCAGGTCCGTGCTGAGCCAAGAGATCTCCCCACACTGACAAAACCCTCACCCACTCGGTGCCCTCACCCTGTGGTGGGTACAACGGGGGCCTGGAGGGTAGTGGGGCATTAAAACTTAACTCAGTGGTGGAAGAGCAAAGTCTTGAAGCTCATGTTCTAATCTTGCTCACTGCACACCTGCCTGTTTGAGCTGGGAGGGGTGGGGTGGCCGGGTTGGATGGCAGGGCTGTGCTCCTCCTGTGCCCTCAGAGGCAGAAAGCAGTGGGTGGGTGCTGCAAAAAAACCCACCACACAACACCAGAAAAATGGGTGCCTGCCCTCAAACTGAGACAAATTCCTCCTGCCCTTCCTCTTCCTAAACCCCTCTCTGAGCATCCTTCTTCCCACCTGTCTCCCAGCCGCATCCCACCCACCCCCAGACACTGAATGATGGAACGAGAATCATACAGTGCATCAGGAAGGAAGGGGGAAGAGGCTGCTCCTCTCGCATTCCTCTTTGTGTTTGGATGTTTGGGAAATATCTGCCCAAAGGGGCCTAATGTAGCAGAACACTGGAAGTGCTCCGCTGGATGTAGGTAGCTGCCCGACATGGCATTACCCCACCAGCTAATTAAACTGGGGCTGTCCCAAAGTGATGAGTTTGCAGGGAGGCTGCGAATCTGAAGGAGATTGATGTTGCATGGCTTATCAATTTTCAATCTCAACACAGCGAGATATTTATCAGGCTGCAGAGAACAAACACTTGTAATATTTAAAGGGGGAAGACTTTAATGAAATCCATTGCAGATCACCAATTTCTGTTCCCCTGGGCTCATTCCTTTCCTCTTCTTTCAGTCATTTTTCTATTTTTCAGTCTTATTTTCATTTTTTTTAGCATACAATAGTCAATGAAGGAAGAAAATTTTCATTTAAAATGCCAGTTCCCTTCATCTCCCCCCTCCTTTTTCCCTTTCAGAAGGTTTATGCATTTATTTGGATAAAAGGTTTTAAACAATAAAGAACTGTCTGCAGTAATTTGTGAAGATAATAGATTATCCTGGGAGGAGGCCTAGGTTGAAAAATTTCCTACTGCAGAATTCAGTCCTTGTCATTTAGTTATTTTATTAGGAAGGAAAAAAGAAGGAGGGCAAGAGAGTCAGAGACGGAACACAATTGCTGGGCTGAGTTATTTGCTGGAGTAAATCCTCCTGTTTTTATTGAGCAGCATCTGAATCTGGTCCTTTCATACACTTGCTCCCCGGGTCAGGGCCACGCAATCAGCACTGAGGGCTGCCAGGTAATTTTACCAAAGTCACCTCAAAGGGAAATAGCATGATGGCTCCATCCCCGGGAAGTCAATTGGATACGGTCCTGGATGAAAAATACTCCCCAGCTTTCTCCAAGGAGACCTTGAGAAAAATTGCCTGGTCTCCGGGAGCAACCCCCGGCGCGGGATCCTGGCACGGTCAAGCTCAAATTCCTCAGGAGTTCAGAGCTGCACCCGTGTTTACTGCTTAAGAACTCAGCTTTAGATTACAGGCCTGTTCCTAAGTGCTCATTAGGGCACCAGGAAGAGATATTGTAATGAACTGGGGCTGGTTAAATCACTAATCAATAGCGAGAGGCTGCAGCTGATTCTCAGCCCCAGCTTAGAACCACCTTCAACACCTTCCCCTGACACCTTAATAAACACACGCTGCTCCTGTCTGGGACACGAGTCTGGGACTGACTAATCACTTATAAACAGCTTGGAGATGGATGGTTAATGAGAACTGCATGAATAATTGCTTTTTCATTTTCCTGCCTAACCAGGAAAAAAAAAAAAAAAAAGGCAAAATGAGATTTTTTTTTCGGAGCGGCCCAAAATAGAAAGTTTTCCAGCATTTTTTCTTGCCATAAGGGAGCTCGTGCACGTGAGCCCTCTCCACCTTCACAAAGCCTTTGAGATGAAATGGAAGAGTCAGTATAATCCCAAATAAAACACATTTCTGTTTGTTTTATGCTCATTTTCCTCTCTTTCGGAAGTATTTTAAAAATTAGGTTGAGGCAAATGTAATCTTAGAGTAGTGTTTTGAACGGAAATGGTTTTATTTTCCCATTCTGGGAATAAAAGATCTCTTTGAAACCCAACATGAAAATCTTCTGGCATAGAGGGGGGAAAAAAAGCCTTTGCTATCATTTATTAAAGATGTCTGGAAGAATCTCAGATCACTGCATCCTTCAAACACTCCTGTCGTTCCTCCTGCAGCCCTGCCACTGGAATGATGATGGGACTGTGTGGTGGGCTGACCCTGGCTGGGTGCCAGGTGCCCCCCAAAGCCGCTCTGTCACTGCCCTCCTCAGCTGGATGGGAGTGACAATATAAGGAAATCCTCACGGATCGAGATAAGGAATAGCTGGAAGCTTCTGGCAGCTTCTCACAGGAGCCATCTCTGTTTCCCCCCCCGCGCCAACTGCCAAAACCTTGCCATGCAAATCCAGTACAGATTCTGACCTGCATGTGAAGACAAATCTCCAAGAACAAATACCTGTGGGCAATTTGACATTTCTGCGGGCTTTCTGGATTTATTGGGTCGGTTGCTGTCTCCTCCCATAGATAGTTCCACCTCAGGAACTTGTAAAGCAGCATGAACTGAGTGTGAATAGGATCCGGATCCAGTTTATTTGCACTTGCTCAAACTTCTGTGAGGATGTTTTATTCATTTTTAATGGTAAATTTGGGGTTGGCTTATAAAACCAATCCTTAATTGAATGAAAGAAATCCAAGAAGCTTCAAATACCCTAAAACAGCCTGGTTTGCACCAAGCTCTAAGCCTGTTTTGCATTAAATCAGGTTTTCTCTGTAAATGAGACCTTCACTGTAATTGCTGTGGAACAGCTTATTCTGATTTCTTTGCCTCTTTGGTTCTGGTAATTTGCCTTCAGCAAAACACCGAGGGCACACAAACGGCACAGGAGGGCAGGGGGTGCTCAGCAGGACAGGTCTTGCTGGCACAAGCTTTTCCCCTCCCACTCCCACCTGAGCAGCTCCTCACCTATGGCAGGGGGACCCTGAGCCCAGCCCACTGTTTCCCATGAGCTCAGGTTCAGGGGCTGGTTCTCGGAGTGGGAATTTGAGGATTCCCCGTGTGGGGTGTCTGGGAGCCTGATGACTCAAGTGTGTGCAATCACTGTCCCTTATTTGGGCAGTGGCAAATCCCACCCTATTAACACTGAACCCACTTCCCTGCAACCCTGACAGCCACGGGAGAGAGACTAGACATGCGAGCTGCTGGAGGTATTCCCTGGTGCAAGGATAAGGAGAAGAGCAAATACTGGAGACAGAGTAATCCGCGTGGTAAACACGACTGAACATCCTCAGCGGGGATGCACTGGAAGTTTCCATGACCAACCTGTCAATGGGCCTTTTATATCCAGGCTTGGGGTGACTGCTGTGGTTACACCTGTATGTGCCACCCAGGTGATCCAGTGGGTGCAACCCCTGATAATCCAGAGGGGCAAATCCAGGGGGACAAACCCCCTGGAGGCAGCTAAATAAATAAACTGGCGCAGCAACATCCACCACAGTTTAGTGAGCACAGCTGGTCTCTCAGAAGGAGTTCAGAGATAATTCCACCTCTGCATTGAAGACTTTCAATGACTGTTAATGAATTTAAATGATGGGGATTTTCTTTTCATGGTTCATTGCATATGCTCCTCACATTAAGATGCTAATTAAGAATACATCAGCCCAAGCTGGGAAGGATGCGGACACTGAGCAAAGTGGAGCTGAGACAGTGTCTTTGGGGCTACTCAGTGGGACCTTTTATTGGAGTTTGATAAATTGTTTGCTTCCACAGGCCTGCTGGGTACAGGTCCCAGGGTGAGTTAAGATTTGCTGTGGCTTTCATGTCTCAGTGGCTTGTTTGATCCAGCTGGGATGTCTGAGGACACTGAGGGATGGGGCAGTGAGGGGTGCTCAGGCAGCTTGGGCTGTCAGCACTAAGCGCAGACGTGTGTGTGAGGAGAGCTGTTGTTCTGGGCCCCTCTGTAACCAGGAGAAGAGGATTTTTCTCAGGGCACAGCAGGGTCGTGGGCACAGAGGACAAATCCCTCAAGCTCTAATGGATACAAACTCCCCATCACTGGCCCAGGAAAGTCCCTAAGCAAATTGTCCTTAGCAAACTGTTGGAGTTTGTGAGATATTCTGGAGCGTACCACAAGTTTGCACTTTTCTGGTGTTTTCCCAGGTAGCCAACTTTGGAGGGACTAGCCTGGGCCGGCAGTGCTGTTACACTGTTTTCAGGTGATTCAAAGCAAGGCCCTGACTTCCTTTGCTGGCTTTTGTTTGCTTTTGGTTCCAACAATGCTTCCCAGGAGGCACCATCTTGGTGCTAACACATGTCACCATCAAACATCCTGTTTGTAAGGAGCATTTGGCACTGGGATGTTCTGATGTTCTAGGTGGGAAATCTCCCCCTTTAATATACCAACTTCTGCCAGAGTAACTCAACAGCAGTGGTTGAGAAATTATTTCTAAACCCTGGACTGAGCTAAAGTCTGCGATTGCTTCTTAAAGTCAAGGGGAGGGTGAGAGAGAAGAAAAGGTTTATAAATCATGAAACCTATTAATCTAATCCTAGAACAAATTTACAAATTCTAAAATGGATTTGCACAGATGATGGGGAAAAAAAATGGATTTTGAAAATCTTAACAATTACTCCTCCTTAAAGAGCTTCTTCCTTTCCAGAGCAGCTTTGTGTTTGGGGCAGTTTAGTGAGAGATTGTTCCAGCAGGCTGTCTGTGGCCTCTCATTAGGAGAGGGATTGGAAATGCTAATTCTGGGGCTGAAACTCTGCTCAGTCCTGGGAAGCTCTGTGAGCTGTGTGAGGAAATGAAGTGGTTTGCCTGAAAATGTGCAGGATTTAGAGCTTGGCTCCTGCCTGTTAGGAAAGGGCTCTGGAAGGTCACAGGCTCATGGGAGAGTGGTGAGATGTGCACAGTGACCAACCCAACCATGAACCCAACTGAGCAGGGCAGGAGACATTTACTGAAGGATTCAGGGAAAAGAAGTCATGGAATCACTGGGAAAGGGAATGAAGACCCCCTAATGTGGAGGGAGCAAACTAGGAGGTGGAGAAGCAAGGAGGTGAACAGCTGAGATCTCAGATTTGGTCCTAGTGGTCCCCAAACTTCAGGAAAACACCAGAAGAAAACACCACCCTCCCCAGTTATAACCAAGGTCTGGGTATAGTTACAGTCTCCTCTTCAGTCCTGTGGAAGAGGACAGGCTTGGGGGTGGTGTGGTCACTTCAGAGCAGTTCCTTCAGGGTTTTCACAATATGATCGCTATTTTTGTGGCATCCACCCAAAAACTAGAAGGGCAGGAAAAAAGCCTGGCCTGAGGAACAAGGAGCTTGTTTTGCAATGGAGACTCTTGGCTTGTTAAGCTCAGCAAAACAGAAGTTGAGTGGGCACAGGATCACTCCCTCTGTGTATATCACACCGAATGGCACCGTGGAGGGAGAAGGATACAGACGCTTAAATATAAAATTGGCATGGGGGGGGAAAAACAGGCATAAATACATCTCAGATGGAAATTTTAAAAAAGGCCCTACTGACAGAGGAGGGAGGAGGCTGTCTTTGGCTATGATGACCCACAGGAGGGATGCAATATCAGTTCTGGGCTCCTGAGCAACATGTGGGACCGTGCGGTGCCAGAGCCGGCGGATATGGATGGAAGGGAACACAGCGCAGCAATATCAGCTGCTGCTGGGAGGTTGTTTATCTCTGTGGTGATGGAATATCCAGGACCCAGTGGGTGGGGGAGATAGGGAGAGGCCGTGCACACGCTGCTGCGTGTATGACAAATCAAAGGAGACGCGATAAATTAGGGAAGAGAAACGTTTATTTTCCATCCTTTGAATGCGTGTCGCACCCGGTTGAGAGCAAAATTAATTCATTCATTAAACGCACTCGCCATGTCAGATGAAGCGGCGGCACCAGATTCCGGGTGGCTGCGGCTTCGCTAGGGGAGGCTGATGGCACAGAGGGGATGGAGCTGGCCCTGGGCACTGGGACAGCCTGGCCCCAACACGGGATGAGAGCTCAACCAGGAGATGCTCCTGGCCAAGCAACCCCAAGGGAGAATTTTGTCTAAATCAAACACAAGTTTACATGAAGGGGTTTTTTTGTTGTCTTTGCTACACAACTGCTTGTGGTATCTCGGATATTTGGCTCCTGTGATGTCTGTAGAAGCTTCCACATTTTCCCTTCCTCTTTTCAATGTCAGAGAGACCGTGCCATGGTGCTGACTGCCTGTGCCTGGGGGTTAGTCCCTCTTCAAGGGAGGCTCTTCTCATTGTGCCCCACACAGCAAAGAAAACTGCTCTCCCAGGGATTTTGGAACAACAGCAGTGCCGACTGTTTGCCCCATCAAAGTGACTGAGTCAGTGTGAGGAGCCCTGGCAGCCAGCCAGGCTTGGAACTGGCCACATCCCTGCACACCCTGATCAGGAGAGCAGGGTAAGCTCCGTGCACTGCACAGCCCCTCTCACTTCAGCAGGGAACACCTTGCTTCAGTGTGCTCGCAGCACTGTAACTTATGGGCTGGGCTGTAGAGCACAACCCAAAATCCGTGGTGCTCAGCAGTCCTGCCAACTAGCACACAATCCCTCCTGCAGCCCTGCTCCCAGTGCAGGCAGGTCCCACGTTCCCATCCACCTCCACATGGCACTGCACTGCCCGCCCAGCACTGTGACCCTGGAGCAACCCAGGCTCGGTACTGGATGCTGGCACCTTGCTGGCTTTTACAGCTTTCTGGAGGTAAGCAGTGGGGATTTGCTGGTGCACAGGTTGCCCTGGGGTGTGATGCCTATTGTGTTCATTTGGAGAGTAATGAATTGCACAGATGCCTGAAAACTGGTGTCTCAGATGTTATTCAAAGGCCAGCTACAAGCTCATCTGACAGGAGCCAATATCCCAGCTCTCTCAGCAGCTGGATCCACGCCAGACCATGAGCTGAAGCAGTCTGAGTGCCACCAACAGATCCTCTCCTGCTGTCAGGACACTCCTGTGCATTCCTTGGGTCAGGCAGGACGGTGGTGCCTCTGTTGGGAGTGGTGGCACCAGGCCAGGGTAACACACTGGGCAGGGCCAGCTCTCTGTGGTGACACATGTGTTCCCAAATCCACCCCCACGGCCAGGGGCTTCCCTTGGAGCCCCCAGGCTCAGCCTTCTGTGCCCACCTGTGGGCATGGCACACGGCACTCGGGCAGCACAGCCCGGGGTTAGCGGGATGCCAAGGCAGCACAGCTCCCAGCTGGCTGGAGACACCCGCTCCTGGATGGATGACAGCTCGTTGGAGCCAAGCAGGGCAGCAAAGGGGCTGGAGATGCACAACGCAGGGAAAAGATCATTTTGGAGGGTTTGCAGCTTCCCCCCAAGAAAGCCTCTTCTGGGTCAGAAGTTCACATCTACAAAGGGTGGCCTGGTTTTTGCTGTACTTCTGGATTCCTTTCACACAAGGACAGCCGTGAATGATGTTTTCTGTCATCCCTAACTGGCAAGGAGATTCTACCTCATCCTGGCAGATAACGACCTGGCTTAAGTTATTCATGACTTCATCACCCCTTGGCCAGACTGCAGCACTGCGGTCCCCTGTGCCCCGCGCCAGCCCCACACTGTGCCAGCACCAGCCCGACGGCTGCTCCTGCCCTTCAGGAGTCCAAATCCTCACAGGACAGCCCTGTCACCCTGGCTCCAAGAGCTGCATGGACCCACGAGGGGACAGTCCCTGTGCTGGGTGGGAGCTGGGCTGAAGGAAGAAAATAAGGCCTTTGCAATCACTTAGAGCAGCACGGAGGTTTGGGTTGTGTCTGCACTGGGGTAGGAAGCTGATCTTGAGTTTTCCCGTAAGGAAAGCCTAGGACCCACATGTGGATGCAAAAGGCCTTTTACCTCTTTCCGTGGGTCTCACAGGGAGAGCACCATCCCAGAGCCACTGCAGCCAGC
The DNA here is from genome assembly GCA_013396775.1 of Cephalopterus ornatus. Lineage (NCBI taxonomy): Eukaryota > Metazoa > Chordata > Aves > Passeriformes > Cotingidae > Cephalopterus > Cephalopterus ornatus. The sequence goes on from VZRE01012472.1 coordinate 372,291, forward strand.
CAGGTATCTCCAGGATCTTCATCTCCCATCTTGCTGCCACGGCTCCTTTGTGAACCTCCTTGCCTTGCACCCAGACACTCATCTCTGCCTGCAGGCAGAGAAGTGGGAGCAGAGGGCAGGGGACTGAGCACTCCTGCTCAGCACCACTTGCTTATTCATTGCTGCTTCTCCCTCGGCTCCACAGCACATTTCATCTCTGAGGCAGGAGAGTCCTTTCACACTACAGCCTTGAAATGATCCTCAGCCACGATGGGAATCAGCCACTGCTACTGTTTTGTTCCCAGCTCTGAATGTGTGCTTGGAGAGAGGGAAAATGTGTGATCTAAGATGAGAAAGGGGCTGTGATTCTTCCATTCCTCCTTCACTGCTCTCTAGACAATGTATAAGGCAAAACCAATTTGTGCAGAAGAAGCAGGAGCAAGGAGTTTTGGCACACATGCAGGGAACAAAACAAACGGAAGAAAATAAGGCTATTGAAGAAGTGTCAAGTTGGGAAGAGTGGGAAGATGGGGCAGAGCTGTTTGTTAACACGCAGAGCTGTGACTGCAGAAGGTAGACAGGGCCAGCTGGAAGGTCAGCCCAGGATCTTTGTGTTTTAATCCTTTGACTGTAAGATGTTTACTGAGTGAGGGTAAGGAAGCATGCAGGGGGTATGATAACAGCTGGGAGTAGAGAGGATTTCTCCTCCTCACAGGGTACTGTCAGTGTGCTGTGAGTGGGGAGATGCACCTTCTTGGGCCCTGAAGAAAACCACCTTCTGCCAAGGGGCAGCGAAGTCCTGCCTTGAAGACAACTGCTCTCATCAGGTCCCTGCTGCTGCCACATGAGCAGTCCTTACATTTTGGGGGATGAAAGTGACCCACACTTGCTTTTGTTCTCCATTCAGGTCCCCGTGGAGTGGGCAGGAGGCTCCCCTGGAGTGACTGACACCCTCCTGTGCCTTATTGAGTAGCCATCGATCAGCTGTCTCTGCCCACGGTAATGACAACACAGTCGATGCTAATCAGCCCGTTTGTTTCCAGAGCGGGCTCCCTGGGCGTGTGAGTGGATGCCAAGGAGGCTCATTTAGGATGAGGGATGGTGCGTTAACTCAGTCAGTGCATTCCCTTGCACTCCTTGGACACCCCAGTGTCATCCCCCAGATCATGGCTCATGGTGCCTTCCCTGTCCCCTGTTTGCTTCATAAGAGGAGGTGATGAAGGCCTGGAAATAGGATACAGAGATGAACTTCCAGACTTTCCCTTCTGTCCCTATTTGTAGCCCAGATTTGGTGCCTTATCTCCAACCAGTGTTTCCTGATCACCAGCCCTCTCCGGAGGAATACAAACAAAATCTGTGCGCCGTGCACAAAATCTGTGCACCATGTGCTTTGGCCACAGTGATTTTCATTTAGTGCTTCTGTTTGTTTTTCTCCACCCACAGTTTGATTTATACACTTGCAAGGCAAGCATCCCTTCTTCCTCTGATCCCACAGGGATTGATGGCTGGTCTGCTCTGAGACTCTGGGATAATCTTCTTTGGGTAAGTTGTGCCTTTATACAGTCATGTCCCTGCTCATACAGCCCAAAGAGCTGTTGCTCTCCTCAGCTCGCTCCAACAGATTTCTGTTATCAGCAGCTTCTATCTGCAAAGCAATTGCTAATAACAAATAATTAAAAATGCATTTCTGTTTCAGCAGCCTCCGGGTGCTCTCTGTAGCAGAAACAAGAGCTTGTCAGTGTGAAGGCCCGTAGGAAAATGTGTTTTTCTCAGCTGTGAAGTGTTGCTCCTGAACTCTTTTTTCATTCTATTCCCTGTCCATCTTATCTGCTGCTGTTCTTCAGGTCAGAGGCTGTATCTTGTCTGGTTGTGCACTGTGGGGTGCCAAATGCAGGCAGTTTGTTGTTATTTTTCTGTGCTGTTTGCTTGCTTGCTTGATTTCGGAGCTGAAATGACATGCGGAGTGGATTGAAAAGATCCATTGCTACTTTTAAATAATTCCCTGTGTATAGATGGTCCCGTTCTGGAATGTGAATGAGGTTTCCTGATTTAGTTAAATCCACTTCCAATTCTAACCCGCTTCTCTGCCTGGAGTCAAAATGTTTGTGAGGGGAGGCATCACAGGAACGCTCACACGGACAGCTGGTCTATGGAGCTCCATCCCAAAATCCCAGGCTCCATCCCTGCAGCATTTATGGGCTGCAGAGGTCAGAGCTGACCATCAGAGCTGGCAGGGGCATCTGGAGAGCAGAAACCACATCATCTCCGAGGAAACTATCCCCAACCTCTCCCCTTCTTCCACTCTCCAGCATTTCTGCAGCAATTTATTTATTGGCTTTTAGAGTAAAATAATGCAGCTGTTTGCAGAGGTGGAGGTGCTGTGCTGTGGGTGAGAACATCTCCCACAGTGCCTCCCCATACAAGGCAGACACTGTTGGGCTGAACATGGACGCACCACCCCCTCGGGTGTTCCTGCTGGTCCCCTGTGTCCCATTTGCCTCCAAAGCTGTGCTGCTGGAGATGTCACTGTTGGCCATGCCATGAGCACGTGGTGACATTGAGGCTCCAACCCTCCTTCCACAGACGAGTCCCCGAAGGGGCAGGTCCCCCCAAAATGCCGTAGGGAGAGCGTGGCCATGTCTCCTCCACCAGCCCAGAATCCAATCCCTGTCTGCAGGATCCACGGAGCCACTGGGTGTCAGTAGCATCCCACTTCCCGGCCGCTCGTGGACGTGGATTCAGGAGGATGAGTTTTCCTCCATGGAGAGCAGAGCTCTCTCTCTGGAGAGCAGGTCACGCCTCACACCCACTCGGGAGAGGCAGCTCCTGTACTCAGGGAAAGGTGGTACCAACCCTGCCACTGGAGTGGCTGGCTGTTGGCAGGCTTTTCCCACCCCGTGGAGCTACAAGGAGGGATGGTACCACTCCCGGAGCTGCAGCAATGGGCTGAGCAGCGGGATACCTCGTGCAGCCTTGGCTCCTTGTCAAGTCCTGCCTGCTTTGGCCGAGGTGGCTGGTTTTCACAAGCACTCCCAGGATTTCCTCCCAGCCACCTCCCTTCCTCCTGGAGCCCCCCAGCCCTGGCTCAGCTCTGAACTTGTCCTTACACTGTGTCACCCCTTCTACCCCCATCTCCCTTCTCACCCATTGCTCAGCCTGAGGGAAGCTCCTGATCCTGTGAGGAGCTGCTGGATTGTGATTTTCAGATCATGTGGGGGTTTCTTCCCAGCCTTTAAAAGTTTACCAAAACAAAGGTTGTGCAGGGATGTATCACCTGTGCGGTGACATTTCAGGCTCAAACCAGAAGGAACAATAAGTCCTGTGCCCCGAGACAGCCAGGGAATCCATAATCCTGGCACCCATGGACCGGCCCATCCTCATTCACAGCCTGGATCTGACCCATTCTCTTCCACATAACACATGAAGACCTGACTAAAGAGCTTCCTCCAGTTGCAAGTAGAGTCCTTCGGTATCTCCTGGTGGAGATGTTCCATCTCTGGGATCATTAATCCAGGCTGTCAATAATTCAGCTTCCCTGGGTTGAAGTGAGGCTGTCTCCAAGCCTGCAGGTCTATCTTTCATTGGCAAGATCAGATCTGCTCATTCATGCTTCCCCTGTCTCCCCACACATCCCTGTGAATCTCCTGTCCTGCAGCATCCACCAGGCTGTCATCCAGGGATGGGAGATCCCTCTTCTGGGTGAAAACTCCCGAGTACTTAAAGGGGAAAATGTCCAAGGTCTCCAAAATGCTGCTGGCATGGGACACCTGCCTGTGCCTGGGTGCAGGTCCTGCAGCCCATTTAGTTTAGTGGCTCACCTGGTCATGGATAGTGGGATTTCCCCCAGACCATTCAGTCCCTGGAACGCATTTTGTTCATCAGACGTGGACAGGCTGTAACTTGATCAAAGTCATCCAGGGAAGTGGAGTTCATTCCCAACCCTCCACCTGTGTGTGGAGAGTGAGGACCCTCCATATCCTCCTCCTTGTCAGCAGGTCCCTGGCTTTCCCAGAGCACCTCGGGATGGAAATGCCCATTTCTGCATCCCGCTGCTTCCCAGCAATCGCTCTGTAATGCAGTTTCCAGGGCCATTATTCCTTGGCTGCCGATACCAGCCCGGGCACTCGGCTTGGGGAGTTAATGGTGTAATCGGAGCCGTGGTGTGAGGCCATGAGGGAGACAAGCTCCATCAATCCTTTTCCATGTACACAAGCCCTTGATTAAAGGTTAGGGGGTTAACTCACTCCTGCTCACCGTGCAGAGGCAGGAGAGGGGAGGTGAGAGGAAGGGAACTGGCTAAAAGCCCTGTTTGGAGATATCTGCAGGGCTGTCGGCACTCAGGCCTGACATGCAGCTGTCATCCTCCATCCTACTCACCCTCCAAACCCCTCTTCACTGAACGAGAGCTGTTTGTGCCTCTCTGTGCCGGGAGGAAAGGAGCTTTGTGGGAAGTTGGGACAGCAGCAGCAGAAAAGGCTGACTTGCCCCTCACAGCTCCCTCTCCCTGCTCCTCCTCTCCCCCTTCATGGGTTGGGACCCATCAGCTCGACCCTCCTGCACGGGGTCCATGCCAACCCCTCCCTGCTGGATTACCCACCCCTGGGAGGGAACTTGCTCCCCTGAAACACAGAATGGGATGGAGGAAAGTCAGAGGTGTCCAGTTTGTCAGGGGACACTGCTGATGTCCCACTGCCTTGTGTGGGGCAGGGAGAGGTTAAGCCAGAGCCGCCCCAAGGTGACACTGAGTCCTGGGAACACACTGAGAGATCCCAAGCTTCAGTCCCATCCATGTTCTCCCTCTCTTTGCTTGTGCGCAGTAGCAAAGTCTGGGCCAGTGGATCAGGCCCAGCAAAGCCCAGGCTCAGCTCCAGCCCGTGGGACATCCCAAGCAGCCGGCTGACCTGTCAGGCACCACTGATCCCGGAGTGCAGAGCAGAGCTCTGTCTTACTCGACACCAGGCAGCAAACGAGGCTTACCCTGCACAGATGAGGACTGATTTGCCTTCACTTAGGCTTGATTGATAACTGCCTCATGCAGTTATCAGCAAGGACATCTGTCACTGCCCGAGTTTCCCAGCTGGAGGGTTTGGGTTAGGACGGACCTGCTGAGCTGCAGCTCTGGCCGGTGCCTTCTGCTCTTTCTCTTCAGAGACTTCCTCTTTCCTCAGGATGACAGACTTCTGTACAAGTATTTTCAAATTTGGGCTTATTTGGCAGCAGGGAAGTGGTTTTATGTTTAGACAGGCCTGAAAAACTCTCCAGCTGTGGCCAGGGGCTCATTGATCCTGTGGCCTGAAGGCAAATTGATGGGGAGGGTGCTGAGGCCACAAAGTATCCGTTGCTGTGCTGAGCTTGGAGCGATGCTTTGCTCAGGGATACAGAGCCATGGTTTGATGCTGTCCCACACCAGCACAGTGGAGAACACGGTAGGGAGCAAACTGTTGCTGAAAGAATTGCTCCCTGCATCACTCAGCTCCTTGTTTTTGTGCTTTGTATTTTCCTTTTCTTTGTTTTCTTTACTTAAGCAGCTTCAACAGCCAGAATTGCTAACTCTTGGTGGGCTTCTGTTTTCCTTTTCTTCCTTCTAGCCCAGAATATTTCAAACTTTATTGTTTTTCTGGAAAGAACTATTTATTTTTCTCTGCTGTTGCTTTCTGCTTTCATCTCTCTTCTGTTCAATTCAGTAGTCCCCCTTCCTGTGAATCTGCTTTCCCCTGAGACATTCCTGATTTTTTATCCCCTTTTCCATACTGTCTCCTCTAATCTCAATAGTTTTTCAGCCTTTCTTTCCTCATTTCCAGCCCTTTACATTTATTTTTCCTCGTGTCCTCTCTCTTAAACCTCCACCATATCACCACAAAGCCTTCTGCAAAGCAGTCTTCCAGCCTGGGGAAGAGCATGGAGCATCTGATGGAGGGCACAGCCTGGAGCATCATCCTTTGCTTTGCCTTCACAACTTTCTGCAGATACCCCTGTGACAGATTCCCACAAAACCCTGCAGCCCTGCGCAAGCCCGAGGGGCCTGTTGTGTGTTTCCCAGTGAGCAAACACACCGAAAGGTTTGTAACTGATGCTTGGGCTGGAGATGTGTGTGGCTCCTGCAAAGCCCAAAGCGCATCCGTGGTGTTTCGGTGTCCCTGCGTCCCCGCCTGTCCCTGTCAGTGAGCTGCAGGTGGTTCCTCCTGACGTCTGTGCCAAGGTGCCACAAGGGTACACAGAACCCCACGTGCTTTGGAGGATGCTCTTGAGCCCCTGTTTCAGGCTCACTGTCTCCAGAGCCGGTGAGACTGGTGATGATGGTGACCCTGGTGCCTCCCTGGGCCTCTCAGGTACCACCCTGGTGTGTCTGAGGGTGCAGGCTGTGCTGGGGAGCTCTGCTGCTGCCTGTATTGGGAGAAGTGGGTCAGTGCCACAAGGAGAGCTCTGCCTCTTGTGTGGGAAAGTGCTCCTATCCCTGGACATCCCAGGATGACATTTTTAACAGGCTGCTCTGTGCTCTGCTCTCTCCTGTCCCTCTCCCCACAGCCTCCAGGCTCTGCTTTCTCTGGCCTGGCCTTGGTGTCGCTCGCACCTCCCAGGGCTCCCGTTGTCTCTCAGAGCCCACCCACTCATAAATCCACAGTTGGACCTCTGGGAGAGGCGCTGCCTGGCATCACCCCCACCCTTGTCTTGGCACAGGCATGAGATGGGGCCCACGGGAGGTTCCAGCCACCCCAGGCCCATGAGGGTGGTTCAGCCAAGGGCAGCTGGAATGGTGTCCCCTGGGATGGAGGGACAGAGTCACCCCTCAGCCCACACGTGCTCTCAAGGAGGATGTGATCACTGTCCTCCTGGATCTAAAGTCTCTGGGTGGTGGAGCCACCCACTTGAGCTCTTTCAAGTATTTGCTTTTCCTTTTTCTCTTCCCTCCTCTGATTTTTATTTGTGAACCTCGTTTCGGAGATTAACCTCAGGGCCGGCATGTCTCCTAAAGAAAGATGCTCTCACTTCATTAAGAGATAATGGAAGCTGTCAGAGATTTGAAGGATTGCACTTGTGATGGGAGCAGGAGGGGGAAGAAATATATTCACAGCAAAGTTACATTTTCATGTAAATTGTTTAAAGATTTAAATGGTTTCTATTAGGAAGGGTCACTGGGGCTGTGCAGAGGGCTAAATTAGTCCTTCTGTGCAGAACTATAATATTGTCTATAAATGAAAAGGAACAAAGAAAGCTGTTAATTTTTTTTCCCCCACTCTCTCATTTCACACTTTCTCCCTCTGCCTCTCCATCAGCCTTTCCCTGCCTTTCTTTCATTTTTTTGGGTCTCTATTCTGCTCTGTTCTCATCTGCAGCCTGTACTTGGCAAGTTTGAAGTGGCCTGGCCCTGCCCAGCGCTGAGTTCTGCCCAGCCAGCCCCGGCCTGCAGTCACTGGTGGTGTTGTCCCCACACGCCTCCGTCACAAATGCAAATCTGCTGCTTTGGGTTTCCAAGCACACAGATCCCCCACAGGGAGCAGGAGAGCCGGGTGATCAGTTAATTTGTTAATGACTATCCCAAGTGGGTTGTTGGTTTGCCTGCTGACATGTTAGGTGGAGTCACTGCTCCGTTTCTTTGCTCCAGGCTGGTTGGTAATTCATCCACAAACACATCTTCATATAAATAATCACAAGACAGTAATTTGCTCCGGTATTCACAGATGAACATGTTTTTGCACACACCATCGCCTGTCTAAATGTGATGGCACCTGTGGGGATAGGCCTCCCCTCCCCGTTTGGATGCCAGCCCTGCTCAGGATCCAGCCTGTTCACAAGCGGACGCCGTTGAACGGGGAGAAGGTGATTTCCCTTCCCCTGGGAGTGCTGGTTCGTCGGGCACTTGAGAGAGAAGGCACCTTCAGATCTGTGCCTCACGTGTTTGCAGCTTGAGACCACCTTTCAAGGAGCATTTAGAGGCAAAGGCACAGTCCCACATGTAGGTACGAGGCAGCAGAGATTTGCCCAAGTGCCCCATTCTTGAAAGTGGGTGGCTTTGTGCAGAGGCACAGGGGCCTCTCTGTTCACGGGCACGTGTGTGTGCACTGGGACATCGCTGGAATGTCCCTCGCTGTACTCCCATCACTGCCAAAGGCCACAGAAATAAAACAGCTTTAGAGCAACCAGTGGTTTTAATTTACAAGAGCTGGACAGACATTGCCCCTCTAAGGGCAGGAGCAGAGCGGGGAGAGATGTGTGCCTGTGTCCTACACCAGTCCCTGGNGCATTGCCCCTCTAAGGGCAGGAGCAGAGCACAGAGTGCAGCCACCAAGGCGGGGAGAGGTGTGTGCCTGTGTCCTACACCAGTCCCTGGAGGACGTCCTGATCCCTGTGCTGTGCTGTAAAGCCTCCTAAACTCCAAAGCACGTTGCCTTCAGCAGAGTTCAGCCCCCTGGCTCATCCCTCACATGCAGAACAGCAGAGATCAAATTCATCTCTCAGCTCTGGAGGCTCAACTCCAATTATTGGAGGTGAGGCACTGATTGCTCTTCACACACATGCATAAGGCACCTGTGGAGACCTTGGGTTTGGGAGGCATTTGGGGAATAGCAGGAGGTAGAGGGTTTTGCATGCTGATGACTGGGAAGGGAGGAAAAGCAGGGGGAAAGATGAAGACCTGCATGAGAAGAACAGAGGCTAAAAAAGCTGTGACTGGGAGGATGAAACTATCTTTGTGCTGGGTTCTGAAGGATTTTGGCAGAGGCAATGCTAGGCCAGCCAGCTGGTAGAGTTTTGATGTTGGGAAAGAAAGAGTTGTCTTTTCTTTTCCAGTTTGCAAGATCTCAGCAACAGGCCTGCCTTTCAGGAAGAGAAAATCCAGAATCCAGAGCAAATTTCAAGGCAGTTGGTAGAGCACAGAGGGAGGCACATCCCCAAATATTCACACCAACATGACAGCACTACCATAAAAAAGGAGACTATGCGCTGCTCAGGATCTCCTAGTCATCGACCTCATCAACCTGAAATTCCACTCATAACAGCTATATCCTCTCCTTCCTGAACAGATCTATCATCTTGTTCAGCTCCTCCTCCCTTGCTCCTCTGAATTGGAGTGTGTCCCACAGATTTGTTCTTTTCATGGTGAAGGATCCCATAATTCCGGCTGAAACATATCCTTGGGCTTTTTATCTCCATCTCTACAAATGCCAACTTCAAGTAACGCTTTTCCCTGTCTCCCCAAATGCTCCCCTCTCAGCTTTTTGTTCAGGCAGCAGCTTCATCCCCTCAGTTTACCTTTTGCCAAACTCCTGCAGGTCCACAAGGAAGGATCTTCATCCCACCCATTCTCCCACCTGGTTGATTGGAGCTGGAACAGGACTCCAAACAAGGTCTCCTTGGGGCTTTGTGCAACAACAGAAGCTGTTGGCTTTCTCTAAAGGGAGTATCTCCCCTGACACCTTCTGCAATCGAATTTGCCTTTTTCAGAGCCACATTACATCAGAGATTTATCATCAGCCCATGAGAGGCAAGTTCATCTCTGCCTTTCCCTCCCTCCCTCATTCCCAGTGTGTGAGCTCCCAGCTTAGAGCAGAAGCTCCTTTTGCAGGAGATTTCGTGCAATTGCTGTTCCTCAAGGTCACCTAATTTCTCCCACAGGAGAAATAGATTCCTTTCAGCTTTGGGGAATCAGCAGTCTTCCTAAATCCAATATGTCTGTCTATGCCAAATCCATCAATGGAAATGCCAAAGAGATGAGTCCCTTGGCCACTGTTTGAGGAACTTCACTGATACTCATTGAATCCATCTCCTGCAGAGCCAGGCTGATGCCCACATGGATTAGATGTACCAGGCTTTTCATGCCCAAAAGAACTGGTTCCTTTTCAAAGAAGGTGCCAGATAGTGTCCCTAGATTTGGACTGATGTCCTCACAGATCAGTTCAAGGTCTACCAGAGAAATCTCATTTGCATCACAGGAGCACCAACCCCAAGTGCCCGTCACCAACTACCCCAAGGTGGTTTTGCTCCTGGGCTTCTCAGTGGAGGAAATTTTGGCTGTTTTTTCAGGCTCTATCTGATTTTCAGCTTGTTATTGGGATTCTGTTTGCAGAGTGTGGCCTTGGGTGTGGGCTGTGGCCGGTGGGTGACGTGTTTGCCCAGCCAGCACGACATGACCTGTCCTCCATAAAGGGTTATTACAGTGGGCTCTGTTCTCTGCTCGCCTCCAGAACTGGCTTGAAACGGAAGAGAACTATTGAGGTCGGAGTAAAGGCTCTTGAGCTGTCACGATTGCTCCTGCCCCACTTCCTTGAGCGTGGGTGCTGTGTTTGGTAAACTCCAGGCATATGGTTCCACTCCCAGTTTGTTAGAGGCAGTAAAATTCCTTGTTGCCATGTTGGAGATTTCATATGCTAATTCATCACAAATGGCCTCAGCTACTGACCTGTTTTAATATCTCCTTCCATTTAATTTAAATGGCATCAACTTCTGATCACTGGACCCATGCTTATTTTCTAGGTCAACCTCTTCTGTAATGTCTTCACATTCACTGAAATACCACTAAAATAGCCTTGTGTCATCCTGGATCAGTAACCATTTGGAGACAAAGTCTGTTTATTATCGTGCTCAGGAATAAGTGGTGCCTGCAATAAGCAACATTTGCTCTGCAATCTGTGCCTCAAAAATTAAAGCCTCCATGATGACTCAGTCCCTTTCTGGCTGGGGGGATCTAAACTCGGTCTCCAGCACGACCTACAAACTCCTTGCAGAGTTCTTCCCCAAACAACTTTTATTTTTATCAGCATAACCCATCCCCATCCTTTGGTCTATCCTTGATAGTCTGATTCCTCCCCCTGTGTGTGGAGGTAGTTCTGGTGGTTATGTGGTATCTCCCTGTCCCTCTGTTTCTCACTGTGCTCTTCTGAGATTTTTCACCCAGCACTTAACACCCAAACTTAACCAGTGGGAATTTATTCTCTGGCAATAATTCTCCTCCCTTGAAGAGCTCAGCATCCTCAAACCTTTCTCATGGCATCAGCCCTTGATGAGCCTGCTGGATTGCATCCCCTCGTGTGCTTGGCCCTGCAAGAGCGACCTCTGACAATCACTCAGACCTCTCTCTGGAAAACCTACAGCCTGGCTTTTGTACCTGCAATCAATCCCTGTGGGATTCTTTCACTGTTACTGTCCCAAGGTAAAGGATAATCAGTCGCTTTTAACTTAAACTCTTCATTTTTCTTTTTTTTCTTTTGTCTTTTTTTTTTTTCCCCTGGCAGACTCCACAGCCTTCGGTTCTTTTTCCCGAATAAGCTTTAGACTCATCATTTCTCCCTAACAAGCCCCCCCTCACAGATACCTGCCTGTTTCCAGGGTTCTGCAGGTGTGGGGTTTACCCACATCTGGTTTTCCTCCTGTTTTCTGATTGCCCTGTTTTCCTTCAAGTCCTCTGAGTAACGTCCTATCCCTCTTTGGGTTTCAAACTGTTGCACCCTCCACTGTCTTTCACCCTTTTCTGCTGAGCCTGGTTTCACATTCCCATTCAGGAGATCCTGTCAAGCTGGGCTGGGATCTTCCAGATATAAACAGTTTCTTTCAGGAACACATCTAAGAATCATGCATATGCCAACCCCCCTGAACTCTGTTTATTACCATTTTTTTTGGTGTGTGGCATTACTTCCAATTGTCACTACTTTTTCAATCTCCAGACTTCAGCAGTGAAAAATCTCCCAAATTCCCTCCCAGGCACTCTCGCATGAGATCTTTTGTTCGCTCTCTTCTCCCTTTCACATTTTTGTTTTCCCACAGAGAGTTTGGTACTTGCTCTGTCACAGCCTGTACTCGGTGCTTTAGTCGACACATTTTTCTCCAGCTCAGCATCTGGAGAGGATGCTCAGTGAAGGGGCTGTGGGTGTCAGCCCAGGAGGTGTTGCTGGATTTTGGGATGTGGAGAAGGAAGTTTTCCTTTATTTCCAGCATGCCGGAGGGATTCAGTGGAAGGGATGGGGTTGGGTGGCCATCCTGGTACAAGCTGCCGGTGTATTTGACTGGCAGTCTGCCATGGCACTCAGAAGAGTGGAAGGAATATCCCAGCTAGACAATATTGTCCCTTTCCATCCCATTTTCCCAGCCCTCACCTGTCAGTGAAGCCGAGCCCACACCATGTCCCCACTGACTCCCTGGTAATGTAAGGACACCATTAATGTTGTATTTGTCCAGACGGTATCTCCGAGTCAGTTCATGCCTTGCTGCAGGTGGAGCACCCTCCAGCCTGTGTGACCCTCCAGCCTTTCATGTTCTCCCTGGGTGCTCTGGCACCGGGCAGCTCCTCCAGCTCCTCCACAGCCTCTCCGCACAGCTGGCGAAACACCGGCAGCCTTTTCTTGGAGCCAGGGGAGCGTCTCAAATCCGTGGCCTCCTTCTCCAGGCGCATGGAGAAGGTGAAAAAGGTGGGGAGGTACTGAGGAAGAGAGGAGTAGCAGTCTTCATCCGTGCTGAGGTAGTGCCGTAACGTGGGGTGGCAGGATGCGGATCCTTGGTAGACATTGCTGGCGCCTGCAGCGTCCAGGGTGCGAAATGCAGGGATGTTCCTGCAGCTTTTGAGGAAGATGTATCTGATGTCCCGGGAGGTGTGGTAGGGTGTGCATTCCGGTGATGAGGAGGGGCTCCTGGCTTCACATTGGAAAGCTGGTGCCGACATGGTTGCTGGCCTTGCATAGGGATAAATCACACAGTTAGCAAGGTGGTGGGTGATAGAGCTGGTCAAGAGTTCTCAAAAACCCCCACAGAACATCCCTCCCCCCAAAATAGCAAATTTCCAGAATCCTCTCCTCCCTCTCCCTTCTCTAAACCGACCAACCTTGACGAGTAACCTCAAGAACAGTAACACAACTCCATCGTAGACTTTCACATCAAAATCAGTAGATATCCACCAAAATTAAGTCTTTGTTGTGTTTGTCATGGAGAATGGGCCTGAATCCCAAGCTCCAGTTCACAGATGACTACTGTCCCCACCAGCCTGGGTGTGGGAGCGTGTTGTCAGAGAGAGACAAGTTGTCTCCATCATTCTTGCAGCTCTTTACAGGAATGAATAACCACTGACTGGATTTAGGATCTGAAACTGCATCTTTGGGGAAAGGCGGACCCTGTGCACTCTCAGCCAGCCTTCTGTGTTCTTCCATCATGACCCACTGAATATTTAAGCTGTTTCCCAGGTTTTGCACATTGCTGTGTAAAATGCAGATTGTTGGAAGGGGGGAACAGCCCATCCTACTCCATGCTTTGATACCTGGCTGGAACCTACAGAGTTGAGAAAGAGAGAAGGCGACCAACCCTGTTCATGGATAATTCATCTCATGCATAACTCATGCTCACACATTTCATGGATAATTTAGGATAAGGGTTTGCAAGATCAGGATCTCACATGGAAGTGAAGGGTCTCTCATGAACAAAGCTGATGGCAAACTCTAGCTGTGGGATGGAGAGTTTCGAAATGTGGCGACGTGCCGGCGGCTGGGAGAGCAGAAATGATGTGGTTCCTTGAATATTGGCATCTTCCAACCTAGGCAGACTCAGAATGTGTTTGGCACAGTGTCCTGTCTCTGAGAATGGCCAAAATCTGGTCAGTCAAAGGAGATACAAGCATAGCAACTCCACTGTGTGGGAGCAGGAGGTCTTAATATCCTGGGCCTTGTCCAGAAATCCAGAAAAAGCTCCTTCCTCTGCGGTCCAAGTGCTCGACTCTCTCTAATATGAGCAGAATGTAATTAAGCATTTTTATCCTTATTCCTCACTGCTACTTTTTTCTTCTCTTCCAAACACAAATCAGAATGGGGTAGCTGATGTTTTCCCCCTGGTGTGAAAGCACCGTAATTTCACTCAGTGGAGGAAGAAATCCCTGCTCTTAGACTTGAGCCGTGCCGTGCAAACATGTTTAATCCACCACCAAGGAAGGCACACGGTGCCCAACTGGAGTCCAGCCCCTCGGATTCGGAGGAGGTCGGATCTTAAAGCTCAACTCACAGGCATCAAACATTTAAACAGACCAGTCGAGGGCTGAATTATTAAAATCACCCTACGTGAAATGTTTCGCTGCAAGAAGACGAGCACTCTCCTTCCCCGGTTCATTGTCTCTGCGGGGTGTCAGAAATACTAAGGCTCATTCTGCCTTTCCCATCCCCCTTGAGATACTTGGAACAAGTGAAGCACTCCCAGCTGCCAAGAAACATTGAATATTTATGAATCCCCTTAATCACAGAGGCAGGGACCATTCCAACCAGCTTAGTTTGGCAATGTTTTGGCCTTGCCTCCTTGAGAGGATCAGAACTTGCTCCCAGAAGTCTTTTTCACCCCCCTGGAGCTGATCAACAGTCCCGTTCAGGTGGCAAACCCTAGGAGTAGCTTAATGGATGGATATACTTCATACCTGCTCCTGCACTGCCTTTTGGGGTAAGAAATACAAATTAGTTCACCTTGGGATGTGCCTCCACAGTTTTCAGCCTTGCAAGCAGAGAAGCACTAAGTCCTGGGGAAAGTATCCTGACTTTCTTACTGTTCTGTCACCATTGTTGTCCCATTATTTCACTTATTATGGTGTTTGCTTCAACCTCCCAAAGAAAAGCAAGGCCAGTACAGCCACAAAAGTAAAGCAAGCAGTGAATTTTTCCCCCCATGTTTCTTCTATGTTTTCCCTTTCCCCAGCTTACAGTAATGGGGGGACCAGCAGTATTAACCATGAAAAAAGAGATTGTTCTTTGGTCAAAATGAAATCCAAGTGGGAAAAGCAGGAGTTTCACTTTTCTCTCCTTACTTGTGTTCCAGCATGCACAGAAATAATTTTTTTTAATTCCTCATAAGCCTGTGGTATGACAGGGAAACACCTTGGTTTTTTTGGATTTGGAGTTGGGGTTTTTTAGTTGGTTTTTGGAGGGAGTTGTGCTTTTTTTGTTAAACATACTTAGTGCCTTCTCTTAACAGGCTCTGTCACACAGAATGTTCAGAGATTGGTTTGAGAAAGCTTCTGAAACTGTGTGTCTTTGATCAAGGCACTCACATAAACTATTTGTGGGTGCTTGCAGCCTTCACGGGTAAGAGATTTGTCAAAGGCAAGTTATTTCCAGTTGAGTTCACTGAGCAAACATCTGGCTTTTAAACAAATCTCCGGGTAGAGAACAGGGCATGAGGCTTGTGCTGTGATGGAAGGCTCTGGCTGACCCGTTGAGCAGCAGTTTGGAGCAGGAGAGGGGTGTGTGCCCTCCCTTTGCTGCTGAGCTTTGCAGCAGAGTGTGCAGGGACAGCACTGTGCAAGCCTGGAGTTATTTCCAGTGCTCACCAGCATGGAAATAAACCTGAGGTCTTCTAAATCCAAAATTCTGTAAGAAAAGCTTCAGTGAGAGTGGTTCTGACCAAGCAGCAGCCTGGAAAACTCTCAGCAAGGAATGTGTGAGCAGGGGAACTGCGATGGGGGGATGGCAGCTGGCTTGCATTAGTCAGCTCTCTCACTGCTCCCACTCCCAAGGACCTCTGGCGTTATGGATACTTCCCTCCTCTCAGCATTGGCTTCCCTGGACCCAGCAGAAGTGGAAAAACTGCTCAAATATTTATTAAAAAACTCTGATGTTCTTACAAGACTCACCAAAATCCTGGATACTTTTCTGTTTGGTCCTGACAGACAATTAATGTCTTCAGAACACTTCCACAAGGAGCTGGATGGTATCCACCCTGGCTTTGGGGGATTCTGGCAGAGGTTGGGTGTTGCTGCTGTAACATTCCGTTGTCATGCCAGCGGAATTCTTGGCTCCACATCACAAAGGACCAGGATGTGACCTTGCGTGGCAGCAGTGTGAGCGCAGCTTGCCTTCATCCCTGTTGAGATGTTATGCACGGGAGGGGTCTGAGGACCGTATGAATCACAGGACTTCTCACCACCTGGCTGGAGGTGTCACTGTCCTCTAATTAAGGCGTGGGAGCCACAGGTCCCTCGGAGAGCACTTGTCTCATGGGATGCTTGAGGACTCCTGAGCTGTGGTCACAGGGTGGATCCAGCCCTGCTCACACCAACGCTGTCACAGTTCCCTCTGTCACATGGCCAGACGTGCAGCCATCACCCAAAGGGACACCTGAATGCTTGGGACATGATGCACCTGCTCACACGTGGCTGTGGGATTCCTGCAAACGTGGGATTTGGGGGCATTTTGGCAACTCTCCTAATTTTTAGGTTCCCCTGAGCGGAGGTTGCTTGTCCTGGGGTAGCTAATGAGTGAGCAAAGATCCCTGTGACGACTTCCCACGTTTGTGCTAGTGCTGCTTCCAGGCTGAGTGTGAAAACCCTGGTACCTCATGTCATAACAGCGCTACAGAACTCTCCTGGCTTGCTGAAGGTACAGCAGAGCCTGGTGCACTTTGCAAGGGCTCAGGCTCCCTGTCCTAAAACATTTTTTGCAGCTGTTAAACAGCTTGCTGCATTAAAAGCCATGAATGAATTGGAGTCACACTTGTAAAGAAATAGGTTGTGGGATTTTTAGCACTCTGGGAATTGGGAGCAACACTGCTTTGTAAATTAGATCTATTAAATACTTAGTAATATCAAAATTTCATGCAGTACTTTTCTTCAAAGAAGTCTGAGGTGGCTCTGTTCATCAAGCAGTTTTCCCTTAGACTGACCTGGCCTTTCAGAATCACTTGGGAGGTCGTATTTGATCCAAAGTTAATTCCTAATGAGATTTCCTCCTTCCCCAAGGCCTTCCACTGACGTATACAAAAAACGAGAGACCAGACCAGAGCCTTTTATCCAGACATTTCTCAGCTTTGAAGATGTTTCTGCAATTCCAAGAATTGCCAATCACATGGGCAGAACTGAATAGTTCTGGTCCTCAGGAACCATGAGCCTGGAATCTGAGGGAGGTGGTTCATTCCTGCAGCGGGTGATCCCCATTGTGGCATGTATTTTATTGAAGAGGAGGCTGGGGTGGTCCTGCTGAGTTTTGGCTTTGTGCAGTGCTCGGGGGGTGGTTGTTGCAGGCCTCCAGCAGTGACTAACAGGCACTGGATATACCCAAATAACAGCGTGAAGTGGTAACCGTGCAATCAGCACGTCCTTGAAATAAATGAGCAAGCGATCCTCTGAATGTGAGCACTTCTGGTGGTGCCAGTGGTGTTTGCTGGTATTATCAGCTCATCCCAGGGCTTCTCAAGGCTGCCTTTATCTGCAGATCTCATGTGGTGCAGCACAGATCACCCCTGTCCCTGAAAAACAGGGCTGCTGTGGGACAGAGCCTTAGGAACTATTTAGCAACGCACGGCAGAGTTATGGAACAGGCAGCCCAGATTCTGGAGTGCTGGAGACTCAGTTTCAGAACCTCCAAACTGGAAAGGGGTTAGTGGAAAGAGATTCTCCCACCTGGAACTCACCACACCCTCCCCTCACCTCCCGAGCTGGCAAACTGAGCCCTCCTCCTGTGCTCCCACCCCTCCCGAAGGTGCTGGTATTCCTCTGTGTGCATTCGTCTTGTTTATTCCTGCTGTGCATTGATGCAACAGGTCATACGTTTGCAAGAGGCTGCCAAAGATAATACACAACCTGTCATAGTAACAAGATCATCAGAAGGAAAACTGAAGAGATAATAAACCGGCAGGAAAGCTGAAGAGTAAGAAACAAAAGAGGAACAGAGAGGAAGTGACAATGTTATCTTTGCTTAACGCTCCTCTGAGTCACCATTAGTTATTTAAGATATTCATCTGCCAGCTCCCAGACCCGTCAAATTAAGAGATCCGAGGGGTGGTGGGGCTTTTCTCGTTGCCAGACAAGTCGCTCTTGTCCGAAGGGAGAGGAAGCTTCTGTGAACGACGGATGCATTGTATTGCAGGTCACTTTGGAAGCCAGAAGGAGGCAGTGCCATATGGAGCACATGGACTTTCTTCTGGGAATGAATGTTGGTGATTGATTCACAAAGGCTGTAACAGAGTAAGGATAAGGAGGGCATTAAAGACAGGACAGGAGCATCAGCCCATTCCCACAAGCTGGAAACCAGAGTCTGCATGGGCAAGGCACAGGGTTGGGAGCAGCCCAGGACACCTTCCCTTTGGGAAGAGGTTGTCAAATGGGGGAAAAGAGCTCCAAGTCTGCTGCTGGAGTTCTCCAAGGAGAACAAGTTTAGGTTTATCACAGGATAACCACAGACATCCAGGAGAGATGGTGCTGTGGGAACTGAGTGGGTGATGGAGATGTTCTCATAGCATCAAACCCTGGCCCCTCCAGACACCTGGACCAGGTGACACCTCTGAGTCATAATTTCTGCCATTTCACTCCTCCTTCACTTCCACAGACAGATCTCCAAGTCCGGTGACCCTGAGATTAGCTCAGCTGGTTAGAGCAGGGTACTTACATCACCAGGATTAGGAGTTCGATCCCTGTATGGGCCATTCACTTCAGAGTTGGACTTGATGATCCTTGTGGGTCCCTTCCAACTCAGAATACTCTGTGATTTCTGAAATTTAGAGCCAGTGGAGAGACCCAGGAGCTGTCTGTCCTGCTGCCAGGTGAGGCTGCTGTGTGCACCCACATGTGCATGTTTGGAGAAGCGCCTCTTCCCTCTGCCTTTTGCTCCTGTCAATTAACCCAGGATTCAGGAGAGCAGCAAGAACATTAATTTAACATATGGGCTCAAAATAGTCAAGACAACCTTTTCCTGAGGGCTTTGCAGAGAGAGAGGAGGCACCTGGCAGGGAGAAGTGGTGAAGAGGGAGGAAACAAAGGAAACACAACTGTCTAGGCCAGAGGAGAGGGTAAAAAGGGTGACAGGAAAGATGGAGAGCACTGGCTGAGTGACTTCTCCCCATGCAGTGGGGCAGCTCTGCAGAGCACGTTGGACAGGCCTTGGAACAAGATCTCCCTCTGAAGCCCTCCCGGGAAAATAGAGCCCTGAAACCGGCGAGGCGTGGGATTAAATAAATTAATGATCTGAGGACGGTGGATAGGAATAGTCATCATGGTGGTAAAAAAACCCAAACCACAAGAACTGAGGATTTATGGCAGGGGTCAAAGGCTGGATCCCTTCTGGATCCAGGCTGAAAGCTCCATGGGGTCCCTCGTTCCCGAGTGGCTGCACATTCACTGCCAGCATGAAGGAGCAGGACAGAAATTATCACAACCAAATAATTAGCAGCACAGCAGCTGGGAGGGCTGCACAGGCAGATAACGTGGCAAAATGTAAAACAGCAGCTTTAGCATTGTCAGGGGGTTCTGCTGAAGCCAAAACAGAGCGGGGGAAGATCTGGGGCATTAGATGGAGAACTCTCCACACAGTCCACTGATTTGGGCCCTGTGTAACTCCTGCGCACTCTGCTCGCTGTATATAATGTGCAGTATGGGACCATTTTGGCATGAGCCAATTCCAGCAGGAATTACCTACTCTCTTCTTTAAAACCTCTGACAATGGAGGCGGAAAACCACCCCTGCCCCCACAGCAGCCTGTGCCAGCACTGCCCTGAGCAGGGGTCCTGGTGCTGACTTGGCCCAATCCCTGTGCATCCTGAGCGCAAGATAAGCCACCAAATAACAAAGCTGCCAAGTATCACCTCTTTCTGGGGTGGACAAAGATGCAGGAGCTGAACGGCCTGTCCTATGGAGAGAATTTTATTGCCGGCAGGAGAGACCTCCCTGCTGTCCCCGCTGCGGGCTCGGCGCGGGGCCAGGAGCCGCCTGTGCTCGCTCGGCTGACGGGGTTAACGGGGTCTGATCTGCGCCACGGCCACCTGCCCGAGCACCCCCAGCCCATTTCACACATGCAATCAAACATCTGCTCGGCCCTAATGGCTCCCCGGCAGTGCCGAGCAGGGCCGTATCCGAGGCGGCGACCTCGGGCTGGAAGGCACCGGAGCCCATCGCCAATCTGCCGGCCCAGCTGTCGGCCGCGGCACCAACACACCACGGGCCAACCAAACCCTTCCTCCCACCACAGACAGGAGCTCCGTGGGCTCCCGAGGCTGCAAACACCTTTAGGATGAGCCAACAGCTCCCTGGGGGAGCCCTTTGGAAAAGGTACCGGAGACCTCGGTGCTCTCCCTTGGCAAAGCACCAGAGCTTGCGTGCGGTGGAAAGAGCCACACATAAAAACTGTGATGTCCTCTACTTTTGTTTTTATGTGTTTATTTTATTTTCTGTGTTTATTTTCAAGGAGATTACCAGTAAACTTAATGTCAATACAGTTAATCCCCATATATATTTACTGAGGGCAATTAGCTGGCATTTATATTAAATATACACAATAGACAGTTGGATATACAGTTTATATAGTATAATTAGATATATATACACACATAAATAGATGCAATAACTCTGCAGTGTGTGTTGGTGAAGAAGGACCAGGGTAATGTGCCGTGACAATATTTATCTCACACCATATTTATACCCTGATAGCTGGAGGAGTACAGTGGGGCTCTGCAGCAGGGTTCTGGGGACAGAGCGGGTGCTGCAGGGGAGATACACAGATGGGTGCAGTGCCAGGGCGATTCCAGAGGGAACAAAGGGCTTTGGGAACCTGGGGTGTTGGCAGCAAGGGGAGACTGAGTCGATCAGAGGACTCAGACAGAACTGTCAGAGCCCAGGTTGTGTCCAGGTGTGGGAGCAGATGTTGGAGGGGAAGTCTATCTCGGAAACGCAAAGGCTGCCAATCCTCCTTGGCCTTTCCTCCAATATCCTTTCCTGGGGTGAAACTCTTCCATGCTCCAGCTGGAGCCTTGATGGTTGGGAGAGCGTGGTGGGGATCATGCTGGCTGGTTTCCTGTTCCAGTCTGGCAGCTGTGCTCTGCTTGGAGCGTCCACCAGCCTTCCCGGAGCAGAGAGGGTGAGGCAGACCTGGCACACCACAGTCCTGCAGTACTTGGCTCCTCTGGAAACATGGGACAGCAGATGAGAGGGGCAGCTGGGTTAGAGGACCAGGGAGAATTTCCTACACCTCCTTAAGAATTCCCATGTGAGCTGGAGTCAGACAGCATCTCCAGACCTTATTCCACCAGGAAGAAAAAGCACTTTGGAGATGGTTGAAGACACAAATTTTTATACCCAGAAAAGACTGATCCCTGTGGAAGTTTTCCCACGCTTGCCCCAGCTTTAGAGCCGCGTACAAGTGTTTGACCAATGTGCCTCGTCCCAAAAGGCCATCACTTATGTGGATATAGCAAAGCCGTGCACTTTGCAAGCTTGCAAAAGCATGCAAGATTTGCTAAACATGCAAATTATAGTTTATCACTAGCAGTAATAAAAACTAACACAGCCATTTCCCCTGTTCAGTGTCTCCAGCAGTCATTCCCACTCCTGCTAGAACTGCATATCTGAGCAATGGGAACTGCTCATGCGTGTGCCTCCAACTCCATCATCCCGAACCCTTCTGAGAGCAAACAGCCTCCCTCTTTCTGCATCCAAAACCTGTGGACTATCCTCGGGGGGGCCATCCCCGAGCTCAGTGCATGGCTGAGTCAGTCCCAAGCCTCAACCCTTGTTTGCTTTGAAAAAAAAAAAAGTCAATTTACTCCTTTGTGTACCTTCCACCTGTGCCTTCTCAGCTGCCACCAGCCTGGTTTTTAATCACACAAAGCTCTCACTCTGGATTGCACAGGCACTGTTAAAATCCTGCCTGCAGCAAAGTGTGGTGTGAAGCTGTGCTGCCTCTGGAAGGGCTCTCAGAGTCCTCAACATCCCTCCTTCCCTAAAAGCTTCTCCAACCTTGGCCCAGATATAAAGGACCGGCTGAATTCTGGGAGCACCTCCCTCCCCTCAGCTTCGTCCTCCTCCTCCGGGGCAACGTAAGCCAGACAATGGCATAATTAAACCTTCTCCTCCCTTAAAGTACTGTTCAGGGAATTTGATTCCCAACCGCTATTTATGGCTATTGATTTCTGCACTCCTTATTACGGCGCTAAGTGACCTGTAACCAGCGCGGCAACCGGCGGGTTTATCAATCTCCTTCGGATAATTAGTAACGCGGGAAGTTCGGAGAGGGAAATAAATGGTGTGCTTGAGAAAAGTTTGTTTACCACCCAACGGGGGGTAGCAGGGCCAGGTGAAGAGTCGGTGAAGGCCTGCATTTCATCATACCCAGGCCTGGAGGAGCTGGCCTTGGATGCTGCTCCCAGCGCTTGGACAGGATTTTGGCAATATCTGTTCCGGATTCTTGTCCCATTGGGAGCAGGTGCCGACTCCTGCCTTACAAAGATCTCCTTGCCTTGGGTGAACAGCTGTGATGGACAGCCATGTGCATGGGAGCCCAGCCCGGGGATGGGAGGGTTGGATGAGTGGAGGAAGCACTGGCATCTGTGTGAGCACTGGTGGGGCCAAAATGTGATGAATCCCTTTTTCAGGCGCATCCCATCCCTGGAGACCAAACCAGCCCCTTTCCCAGCACCCTACAGAGGCAAGGGCTGGTTGGTGTGCTCAGAAACAAGGGTTAGAGGGACAATTAGCATTTGGGCCTCTTTCCTGTTGAAATGTTGCCTGCAATTAACTCCTAGCAGAGGAGCCAAACAGAGGAGACCCTTCCTTGGATCCAGGTGGATTGACCTGCAGAGCAGAGCTGTGTGCAGGGCTGGCTGGGATGAGCCAAAGGGCTACTGGGGAGCAACTGCCTGGTGTTACTCACATTGATCTCACGCTATTTGTCATTAAATTGCTGTAAGCAAACTCGGCAATCTGAAGATGATTAAATGAACCAGTCCTGCAAAATAAACTCGGAGCTTTTATTAGCAGGACGGGAGCAGCAGGTTATCTGCAGGTATGTTTAAAGCCCTTGTGATGCCCTTGCACAAACAGATTTCGAGGTTGCAGAGGGTGGCTGGAAATTCAGAGTTAAAAATGAGAATTAAACCCACGTCTCCTCCAGGCTGGGACAGGGCCGTACCCCCAAATAATCGCTTTGCTGCTCCTTGCTGACCTCTTTCCCATGCAAATAGCTTTTCAGTGGAAGGGCTAATTCATTCTCACAGCTAAAAATGATCATTGCTGTGAGAAAGTGTTCTGGGCGTGAATCCTTTTCGCAGCAAATAGCAGCATTAACAGGTTCATTTTCTCCCAGCAATGCTATCAAAATCTCTTTAACTGCTTCCAGCGCATACCACAGATGCACAACCCTGCAAAATGGGTGGGAGATGTGATTGCAGTCAGACCTCCTGCCTCAGCCTCAAAACCCAGCTCAGCCCCGTGCTGAGCAACATCCCCTCCTGATGGCTGCCAGAGTCCGTGTTCCCTCCCGAGGTGCCCCGGGAGCATGTCCCAGAGATGGCTCCATTTCTAGGAAAATATGCAGGAAACGTCTGCCTTTCTGCAGACAGACACAGCACCACTTGAGAATGGACTGGTTTCCCTGTACATCACAGCTTCATGTCCCCCTGCCCCAGCTGACTTTGGTTTCTGGGATTTCTGGGCATTGCTTTGCCTGCATTCAGTTGCCACCTACACCTAGTTTGTGTGGCCTGTCCCACATGTCCCCAGCAGACCAGCCTTTGGCTGCCCTGTCTAAACTGTACATCCCACCTCCGTATCTCCAAGCTCTGGTGGAGGCCGGCTGTAAGCCTTTATCTCCTGCAGAATAAGTAGTTGAAGCCCTGAAATTATTAGGTGGATCATTGCCAAAACTGGGAAAGAAACATGAGCTGTTGATCCTCTGCTTTACCCACCAAGTGCAGCTTCAGTGCTGCACAGACAGGTACCAGTGCTGTGACACAGTGTGTGGTGTGGTGCTCCACCTCAGTTATGGCCTTGGGAACCATGGCATGGACTGTGACAGACTTGATCTGGGGCAAATTCCAGCTCTGTGCAATGCCAAGCTCTAGCCCAGCTCCCGAGGATCATTGAGACACAGAATGGTCTGGGTTGGGAGGGACCTTTAAAGGTCATCGAGTCTTGCAATTAGCATCTTCATCTGAGGCCAGGTTGCTCAGAGCCCCATCCAACCTGGGTTTGAATGTCTTCAGGGATGGAGCATCTACCACCTCTCTGGGAAACCTCTGCCCGGTGTTTAATTACCCTCATTGTAAAAAATGTCTTGTATCTGCCCTCAAGCTTCCCTATTTAGTTTAAAACCACTACCCCCTCTAATGGTGTATTACACAACAGGATGGCGTGTTTGAGGTCTCTTCTGGCTCTGGGAGAAGCGTGGGAATGCAGATCTGGCAGGTTTGGCAGCAAGAGCGAAGAGAGGGCTGAGCAGCATCTCCCTCAGAGCAGCCGCAGCGCGAGGCTGTGGATTCCCAAAGCCCAGGGATGTGCTGAATGCAGCAGCTGGCTCCGAGCAAACGCTATCCAAAGGTCGTCAGCGATGCTCCCTTTGCAAAAAAGCCCACATGCCTTCCCCATGACAACCTGTTACGTGCTCCAAAGGAAAACAATATTGCTCTTTTTATTATTTTCTGAATTGCCTCTCGCATTCATCAGAGCTGCTTCTTCTGCCTCCTAAGTCCAAATCGTGACTTTCGGGAGTGATGTGAGTCAGTCCCTCCACGCTGATGGTTTTTACTGACCCTGTGGTCCTGTGCCAATGCGTGCTGGGGAGAGCTGGCTGAGTTTCCTGGGCACTGCTGGGCAAGACCACAAACACTGGGACCAGATAACCCTGCTCTTGTGCCAGTTTTGTATCACAGTGATGCAGCCCCGGAGTGACGTGGAAGCAGGAGCTGCAGCTCTGTGGCCATGGGGAAAAGGGGTAGAAGAAGAACGATGAAGGATTGTGGCACCAAGACTTTGCAGGGAAGTTGGATAGAGATGTCACTGCCTTGCACAGCGTCCCCCCGGCTTGTGAAGCAGCTCTGAGGAAGGGAACAGGAGCCCAAACCCACGTGGCCTTGAACATGGTCCCTGAGCCCTGGAGACATTTAGTTGCCCCTAATCTTGAGCCTGTCAAGGGAGGAATAAACTAGACACCCAGGTCTTATTCCTGAATCCATCACTCGCCCCCTCAGCTACCTTGGGCGAACTGTTCAGGCTCTCTTAGCAGCAAAACAGCTTTAACAGAACTGTCCTACTTTGCAGTGATGTTTTGAAGGCAAATTTGTGTTTCCCTGGGGAGAGAGACTAGTGGAAAACCTGTTCATCAACCAAAACAGGGCTTAGCCACCCCGTTTGTAAATGAATGACATGCTAAGAAGCGTCTCCTGGGAGAAACTTGCTTTTTCTTCCTCCTTTTTTTTTTGGGTTTTTTTTTTTTCCCATGGAGGAAAACCCCACCAAGATAAATTCATGGATATAAAATCAAAAGATCTTCGGTAACCTCTTTGTCTATTAAAGTAAAATAACGATAATAATGAGCACTGCAGTTTCACTCATCTCAGAAGATAAAAAAAAAAAAAAAGAAAAGAATAAAAAAGGTCAGACCAATTTCTCTTTGCTTGCCAGCAGATAAGAGCCTGACCCAGATTGGCAGAGCTCAGCTTCCTCCACAGCTTTGATTTTCTTGGGGGAGGTTCAGTCGTGGCTGTGGGACCCCAAACCCCGAGGTTTCAAACCACAAGCAGGGCAGCCGTGGGTCAGGTTTGATGGGGAGCACCACACTTGGTTCTCCTGCTTTCGGTGAATATTCCTGCCCGTCGGGCTCACAGGAAGAGCTGCTGGTCCCTGAACACACAGTCTGGCAGTTTATACAGGTGACTAAATAAAAGAGAGGGGAAAAAAAAATGCCCTACTCCAAGTTGTGAATGCTGAGCCCGGTGGGAATTGCAGCTCGAGGTGTAGAGAAACAGCAAATAAATGCTGTGGAGAGGACGGTGTTTGTGCTGTCCCTCCTGCAGACGTGATGCCTTTAATTGTATTTAGGAGTAATTTCTGCCAAGCCTTATAGCTTAGTATTATAAAAAGTTCCTTTTGCCACTTTTTCCCCATCTCTTTTTGCATCCCTGTGAAATGGCAAGATAGATGGAACAGGGTAAAATAATGCGATCTGATTGAATAATGAATAAAGATTAATGAATTTTTGCTAACATAAATGATTACACGGTAATTGCTTTAATAATATAAAATTATTTTCTGCTACAAACTCTGATTAATGATACCAACTGAGCATTGGAATCGTGGGCCCTGGTTTTTTTGTAAGTTCACTGATTAAATAACTAATACAATAGTTTACTCCTAATTTTTCTACAGGCAGCCATCACCAGGTAATTGATTGGGACACCAGGGTTGAGAGAACCTGCAGTTCTATGTATCAAAACTCTTAGTCATCTCTTGCCTCCTCACCAACAAAATTAAAAAGAGCAACAGCTTCTTTCCCACATCAGGAACTTGTTCATTACTTGTATTTCCAGGGTAGTGGGTTGTTGGTGGGGTGTGGGATGGTCCTCACAGAGCCCAGGGCCTTGTGCTGGGAGCAGAGCAGGGATCTCATTTTAGGATGAGGTGGAGCCAGACTGAGCAGTGTCGTGTCTCAAAGCCTGGGGGCCAAGGAAGGATAGAAGAAAAAGGAATTCCCCCACCACCATTTCCTCTCCCCATTTTGAGGTGAAACAATCCCATTTTGTAGATGTTTGATGCTCACTGGACTTTCCAGGACAAAGGGTCCTTCCCACCCCAATTTGCACCCCACTTTTGGCAACCACTTCGACACCTCTGAACTCTTTTGCCTCTTTGGCAACAGAGATAAATCAGCCTTGGCCTCCCCGCCTTAGCAGGGTGTTAATGAAGCGTTTAATCATTTGGTGTTTCTTTTGCTTTGCCTTCTTTTTATTTTAGTTTGCAGGAATCAGAGAAACACTCAAGCATGGAAAAAGGCAGCTATTGAACGTCTGTATCTGTTATTTGCCCCCATGATGGGGAATTAATTGCCTTTTGATTAATGAGCCCTTCAGAGCTGTGCCTGAGCGGCGACTGAGGGAAAGGAGGAGGGAGAAGTGGGGAGAAAAGCGGCTGCTGTGCTCCAACCTTGATGTTTTCTGGGATGCCAGGAAGGGGTTAAAGAGCCAAAAGCCGATGGTGCCGTGGGGTGATGTCGATGGTGGGAAGGCAGAGGGAGAAATCTTAGTCTTGGCATGTGTCAGAGGAGAGAGAGAGAGAGAGAAATTCAAGCAGCGGTTTAATTCTATGAGTGCTTTCACGCCCCTTGAATGGAGAAGGGGAAAATTATTTAATTAAAAATATATTTACTTTTAATGCAACCATCAATATTTCCATCCGTGCTGATTGTTGAGAGGGTTTGTGTGTTTGCATGTTTAAACACTTCTAAGCTCTGCCTCTCACTTACTCCTTCTCCATCAGCAGCTGCTCGTGCACACTCATCCTGATCCCTGTGTACTCACCCAGATCCCTAAAGGCACTCATAGATCCCTGAGTGCATTCATCCAGATCCCTGTGCACACTCATCCATATCCTTGTTCACACTCACCCAGATCCCTGTGTACTCATCCAGATCCCTGAGTGCACTCACACAGATCCCTGTTCACACTCACCCAGATCCGTGTGCACTCATCCAGCTCTCCAGGACTTCCCAGTTTTGGGGCTTGGGTAGTTTTTGGCGATTCCCAAAAAGGGAATCCAGCTGGGACAGCTCTGGATTGCAGGTCCCCCCTGTGTGCTTTCCTGGCTGGGTCCTGTGCCCTGCCAAGTGCGGGTGCTGAGGGGGCACAGGCCGGGCGAGCAGGCAGGCACGAGCAGCCCCCTAAACACAGGAGCTGGGAGCTGCCCCGCTGCTGTTTCCTAGATAATTTAGCCAATTGAAAATGGCAGGATGCAGGGATTTCGGCAGCAACACGCCTCAAGTTGTACAGCAAAGCTCCAGGAGCCCTTCCCATCTGTATTCCTTCCCAGTGTCCAAATGCTTCCCAGTTACCCATTTGCCTTTCTTGTTCCTACACAACACGGATGGATTTAAGGGATTTCTCCACAATAGCCTTTAAATCTCCTTGCTGGGTGCTGCTGAATAGCAGCACAGTTTGATGTGGCTGTGCTGTCGGGGTCCTCCCTGTGTTCTGACCACATAGGGATAGCGGCTCAGTGTGAAATACAGCTGGAGGAATGTGTGCTGGGATAACAAAAAGTTTGGCTTTTGCTTGAAACAAATTGCCTTTGTCAGTATGACCTTGAAGTTCAGCCACCAGACCACTAGAAATGGCAGTGTTTGCTCTCTTATCATCCTTCTTCCCCTCTCCAGAGAAGCTCTTGTCTCCCAAGACTTGGCAGCATCATTCCTTATTTCTGAGGCTTGAGCTGTATTGCTTTGGCCGGTCTTATTTTGCTGTTTATTTGTTAGGTTTTTTTTAATATATGCAAGGCCATGAGGAAGAAGCCCTACCTTCCACAAGGATTTTCAGCCCCATCCTCCCTTTCCCATGGTTGTCAGAGCCTGGGATGAGGGTCTGGGTGGGAATCAGAGCTATGGCTCTGCTGGCCCCGTGCAGGCAATTCCAGCAGGCTCCAAGCTCCCGTCCGAGCCCAGCTCTGCCTCTCCTTATTGATGCAGCTCACGGCTTCATTTCCGCTCTCATATTTCAAGTGGAAAATTTGGTGAAAACAAAAAATTAGCAGGACATTCTTAGTAGAGTAGCAACAAGCAGTACAATCTATTAGCAACAGCCTTTTTTTGTGCACGCTCGGTTATTGCTCGGCATCTGTTTACAGCAGAGCTGCTAAAGGATAGAGCCGTCACTGAGAGCTGAGAGACTGTGCATCTTCCTTCTCCTGGCAGGTTTTTGGTTGCAGCCCACTGGACTGGTCCCATCACTCCATGTCTCCCTGAAGGAGAAGGTTGCTCTGGAGCCTGGAGCCTCCGGTGAGACGCAAATGCAATTTGCTGATTTTTCTGAAAATGGTGTTGAAATGATATTAATCCCTGGCTCCACATGAAAGATCAAAAGAGCCAGAGAGGCAGTGTTGGACACGGAATGGAAACCCTGGTCTGCAGAAAGAAGAAAGAGAATTGGAAACTTCCTGGCGGAAATACCCGTGTATTCAAACCAAACCCAGTGGCAGCCAAAGTTGCCTTTGCTGGACCCAAACCATTGAGCAGAAACCAGGACAGAGACCCCAGAGGGCTTCTGTATTTTACTCCCTGTCCAGAGAAGGCTCTTTCTGAGCCACTTCTAAGGCAACCCTGCAGTCAGCCCTTTGCCTTTTATTGCCACAGTCTGTTCCACTTCCCATCAAATACAGCCCTGGATCTTTTTCCGCCGAGCTGCTGCCCAGCCCATTGTAGCCCATCTGGTGTTTGTGTGAGCTGTCCTCCCTGAATTCCACCAGCTTTACAGAATGTCTCGGGCCCTTCCTCCAGTTTCCCATCACTGGGTCTCAACTCTGGTCTGATTTTGGTTTCATGTCCTCCGAAGGGTCAATGGCCTTTCCTGGGGTGAGCCCTCTGCAGATCTAATAAACATCTCCCCTCTTCCATCATCCGGGAGGTTAATTGAAATATCGAATCGTACCAGATCAGGAGAGACTCCTGTTAGACACATCCCTCCTTTCTGACAGGGAACCATTGATAATCCCTCTCTAGGTACAGCCAAATTGCCATATAAAGCTGTTTCCCAGCGTGCTGATGAGAATGTCATGGGGGACAGCTTGAAAAGCCTTCCTGAAGTAAAGACAGATGACAACTCCTGCATCTTCCCCCAGCACCAGCCCTGCCACCCTGTAACTGGAGGAAATTAGATTGGTTTGACCCAATTTGGTCTTTACAAAATTCGTGTTGGCTGTTATTCCTTTTCCTCTGTCCTTCCAGGTGCTCGCCCAGGCTTTGTTTGCTCTCAGCGCGCTGCCGAAAATTTGAGGGAGAAACTCGTTCTCCTCCCTCCCCTTCCGCAAAGGCAGGTGTTGCATCTGCCCTTTCCTGCATTTTTGCGTCGTCATCTTTTCAAATATCTCTGTGCTGGCTCCAGAATCATGTTCAGTGGTTCTGGCTGTGCCCAGGGATGGAGCTGGCATGGCTTGGCTGCAAAACACCTGCCTTACCTATGTACACTCCAGTCTCCTCTGTCCCTTCCCAGTCTGATACTCCTCAGTGTTAATTGTGTCAGACACCAACTCTCAGCTGATCTGTTTAGTAAAGACTAAACTGAAAGAGGCTTTAGCCGTCTCAGCATCATCTGTAATAGCTTTCCCTCTTCAGCCACTCTGACATTTTCAAATGGGATTTTTATATTTTCTTTTTTAAATTCAAAGTGACTTTTTCAGCTGTTTTGAAGCGTAAATCAATTTCTTCTTAAAAAATTGAAGCGTTTTAATAACGCGACTGCAGATGTTGGAAAATAATGCCTCGAAATAGCTGAAGCAAAATTGTTTCTCGCTACTTGTGATCAGTTCTCTGGGGAATAACTATTAATGGTGGGGCCAGAAATGGAGGGGTTTTGAAAGGGAAAAGATTCAACCCACCAGATTCTCATCATTTTGTTTCTCAGTAATCAGAAACCCCATATTCGCCCTGCCGTGTGTTGCCTCAACCAGAGCTTTCAGTACCACTGCAGCTATTTTCCTGGAAAATTTCTCTGGGCCAGAAAACTCTGGATTCTCAGGCAACTCCATCTGCATCGACAGCGATGCGTGCCACCAGCCTGGATCCACAACAGGGAAAATTGGACGGGTATTGAGCAGAAATGTGTCTTGTCCCACGCACAGCAGCTGAAAGCTAGTTTTAAATGCAAATAGGATGGGGAAGACTATGGAAATTCAATAGCAAATGTTCTTTAAGTTTCTTTCCATCCAGCACGGATCATTAGGTAGAGCTCTGGCTGCCCAGAGACCTCTGGCATGAAACAGAAATATGAAATCAGACCTTTCTGCTTGGATCAAGTCAAAGTCAGCACCATCGTGCACGTTGCTGCCTGACCCTCCTCACCTCTTTCGGCTCCATCTCAGAGCAGGGTGATATTTCTTATCCCCTGCTCCCAGCAAAAGATCAGTCCAGGAGCCCCCGGCTCTGGTTCAGACCTTCTCCCAACTTCCAGTGGGATTTGATTTGTGGCCTAGCTCCTCTTATGCAAACATTGTCCTTTAACTTAAGTAGCTCTTCCTTTCTCGTGTCTGGGTGATGGATTGGGCGAGAGCGTGTTTGCCATTTCAGCTGTCTCCCACAACAGCTGCTGCTTCAACCGAGAGAAGGATGGTGGTTTTCTGTATAAACAGCTTTCTCCACAAAGTGATTATTCCCAAAAAGCAATGATGAACTTTCTAAAACCAACACTTAAGCACTTTTAGTGGATTGGAGATATTCATTGGAGAACTGAGTCAGAGGGTTCAGTGCAAAGAAAACTATAACTTTCCTCCCAGAAGTGAAAGTTTCCATTTTTTCCCTTTAGTTTTGGTTGACAAGTCATCTGAAATAGAAAACAGGAATTGTTTCATGGGATAAATCTCCCAGCAGTGCAGCCTAGCTGGGGTAGAAAACTGAGATTCAGGGTCTCGGGATCAATTCCTGCACCCACTGGTGGACGACTTTGAGTGATTCCTTTGCTCCCTGCATACATTTCCCCATCTGTAAAGCAGGTAAAAAGCTTGGTAAAAGGGGTTGAAAAGAGACTGTGGGGTTGTTTGAGCAGCCCTCAGAGAGACAAAGAGGTGGGAATGACAGCCACGAGGAATCTTGTGCAGAGGAGAGGGACGAAGATGGAGCAGGAAAGCCCAAGTGCTGCTCAGAGCAGGGGATGGGAAGGTGCAGGGACTATCAAACAGGGAACACGGATGTCCTGTCCCATAACTGGCCACTGTTTTGCTGGGCTCAGATTTGACTGCAGTGGTCGTTGTTGGGGCAGGTGAATGAGGAGCTTTGCCCTGGCAGAGACAGTCACGAAGGCTGATGTTCACGACTGGCTGTTGCTGATCCCCCCAGAGCTCTGCTTTTCACACAGAAAGGGCACAGCACCATTCCAGAGGTGACTGATATCCCAGTGCTGTGTCGTGCTGCTGTGCCAGAGAAGGGGGAGAGCAAGGGAAGGACGTGCTCTGCCTCAACAACTGTGGAATACCATTTCCCAAGAGCATGGAGAGAGCAAAGTCTGTTGTGGAGGGTACTTAAATCACTAATTAAAGCTGTTACCCTCCGGATGACACTAGTACAGGCACTTCTGAGCCTGCTTGGAGGCTAAGGGGGTGGACGAGATGGATCATCATCTTGTTTTTCTGTCTCGCGCCTTTCCTTTTCCTTTTTTTTCCCCTCATCCCTGCAGCCTGGGATTCGCTCCTTTATCCCCGCACACGTCTCGCCTAACTCCCATGGTTTAAAATTAAGATAATATTGATCGGGAGGGCTTGGAGGGATTGCAGGTCATTTGCATTCTCCCGTCCCTCTTTACTTCTCCTCCGAAGCCGGTCTGGGTGAAGTTTGGCGGCTGGAGCGAAGGAGGTCTGGTTGCTATAGCTACCGGCACTGCCTTCCTCCCGGCGAGGAGGAGGAGACTGCAGGACTTCAGAGCAAAGCCGGTTTTTGCACAAACTTCTGCCTTTGAAACCCAGCCAGGGGCTCCGCGGCACCCTTGGGTCACCCTTGTCCTCGGCGCCCCCCCTCCGGCAGCAGCGCGATGCCGAGCAGGGAGGAGCACCACCCGCTCCCCGCAGGCAAACGGGACCTGGCTGCAAAGCTGGGGATGGGCAGCGCCTCCAAAAAAATCCTGCCTGGCCCATCTCGGAGCGGACACCTGGATCAGGGCTCACTTCTCTCCTCCTGGAGGGCGTATTTACCACACTGGAGAAGGACTTGGGGGATGGTTTGTAGGTACCTGGAGCCCCCCAGAACCCCCTAGTTTCCTAGAGCTGGTGGGTACCTGTCTCTCTGGAGCTGCCAGGGGTTGTCAGCCGGATTGTGCAACACCTCAGAGGGCTTTAAACACCCAAACGCAGGAGAGTGATACTTTTATTTATGTTTTTCCTGCTGCATCCCCCAAATCCGTACAGAGGGCTGAGCACTGCACTAAACCCCCCTGCACCTCAAACCCTGGGGTTTCACCTCCTTTCACCCCCAGGAGGGTCCGTGAGGAGGAACAGACCGAGCTGGTCTCGTATAACACGGACTCCTTTGTTTCCAGGTTACTCCAGATTGTCTGTAATTATGTCTGGGGATGCAGCCACGACAATTGTTGATTATTTGCAGCTCCTGTGGGACTGCTTCCTCGTGGAAGAAAAGCAAAGAGCCTGCACGTAGCATAGACGAGAAATTCAGATCAGCAGCATATTTCTGGAACGGACTCAAGAACTGAATAAATAGGTGAATAAATTAAATAAATAAAAGGGGGGGTGGAACGAGGGAGATGGCCTTGCCGTGTCAAGATAACTGTACCTTGTCCCCCTGCTCTGCAAACTCTGTTGAGCAGATTTATTAGTTTTAATTAACAGGAGGGGGAAAAAAATGGAGCTGGGAATACATCCAAATTTCAACTCACAAAATCACTGCTCCTTCCTCAAGATTGAGAGAGAAAGAGGGTGAATGACCAGAATAATAATCAGAAGACAGATCTGGGTGCCAAGAAAGCCACTTCTCTGCCCAGCCTTTGCACTGGCTCATAGGATCAGTAGGAACTTGTTCAAAGCAGAATGGGAAGTCCTAGTAGGGTCAGAGTTTAGGGCTGGAGCCTGTGTAAAGTTTGGAGTAGGGCAGATGAAAGCTCCTGTTAAAACTTTTCCTTTGGTGGAAAACTGGAGCTGGGTTTAAGGTTATGTCTGTGTGTAAAGTACTGTTTTCCACAGAAAATGTGATTTATTTTTTTTCATTATATGTCCTTATGCCCAAGGAGGAGTGGTGTGGCATCAGCCAGTTGCTGATGTACCTCCAGTGGCCACAGGGACAT
Source organism: Cephalopterus ornatus (assembly GCA_013396775.1). NCBI lineage: Eukaryota > Metazoa > Chordata > Aves > Passeriformes > Cotingidae > Cephalopterus > Cephalopterus ornatus. Next base: position 405,960 of record VZRE01012472.1, read on the forward strand.
GTCCCCATACTGCTCTGGGCACTGGGGAAGGTGACTTTTGTGCCAAAACAGTATCAACCTACTACCCATGGGGTGCATTCATGAATGCTGGTAGAAAGGTATTTAACTTCAGGTATTTGCTTTTTCCCAGTAGCAGAAGAGAATTAAAAAAAAAAAAACAACGTAATAAAAACTCAACGTTCAGTCCAGAAAACATTGACAATTCAAACCATCCAAAACTAAAACAGTGCTTCCTTTTATTTATTAGTGGGTTTTTTTGCCATTGGCATTGACTCGACATTTTCTGCCAAGGATTTATGAGGATGGTAATACATTTTCTTCCTGTCAAAATGGTCTGTGAGGGAGCCCTGGTCTGGAAGTATCTATCTCCCTTCCTCCCAGTGCAGCACGGGACAGAATCCCCCTGCTCCCCCCAGGACCAGCAGAGTGCAGCCTCGTTAGCCCAGCATGAATATCAGCTCGTTAGCCTTGATTAGCAAACGAGAGCTAAGATACCCCTGGGCCTCTCCTGCAGACAGTGCTGTTCCATGGCATGGTAGGTCCTGATTCGGGGAAGTTGCCTCTTGTCTGGTGTAGAAATTGCCTTTCCAGCTCTGCACCATCAGCTTCTGACGAGGCTGAACATCTTCCTGTGGCCCCAGGAAGGTCCCTGAATTCTTCAGGGAGCTGCAAGGCGGCCACAAAGCAAAGACAGAGAAGGAAAGGGGGCTTTGTTTTCTCTTCCATGTTGAAGTTGTTCCCTTTCAAGTTTTCTTCTAGCCCATCAGAAACCATTTGAGAAGAGCTGGAAAGAATGGACTTGGATCTGGCTGCCAACATCTCCAGGATTCAGAGGTACTTGGACCACAGATTGTGCCTCGGTCCCCTTTGCAGATGTTCATTACAGGAGTTTCACGAGCAAACACGGCATCTCTCTCCGGGAAACAGCAGTGAGAACATTTTATCTTTGACTTTTGCAACTCCAACAAGTCCCTCAGGAAAAGCACAGGCGAGTTTTATTAAAAATAAAAAACCCTCACGGAGAGGAGTAACACTTTGTCTTCCAGATTTAACAGGAGACGGCGAAGACACTTCAGAAAGGCTCTGGGGGAAGAACAGGACGTAAATAAAGAGACCTAATAACAGCTGGACCCAGCACAGTGATGGACGCACAGGGCCCTAAGGCCACAGCCAGGTTTGATCCATCTTGTGGCCAAAACGCTGGGAACAGCAAGAGTTCCCAGGGAAAACACAGCATGACGTGGCACCACCGTGAAAACCGGCTCCACAGGAAAAAAATTCAACTGAAAACGCCGCAGAGAGCTGCCTTCTGACCCTGGGATGAAGATCCATCACCTGCTTCATCCTCATTTCGTTGAGTTTTCAAGGCTGGCCTGGCACAGACCACACATGGCAGCTCCTGTGGGGAATCCTGTCCCAAGGGTGACGCCGTGGACGTGGCATTTTAGATGAGGCAGGAAAAAATGCTCACTTCTGCTCAGAGTACATCTGAGTACACTGGTTGACTTACAGGCCAGAAAGGTGCAAACTCCAATTGCTGCCAGATGGGAAATTTTAAGGAGTTTTGTGCATTTGAAATTCTTTTATGTCTAATAAGAGTCAAACCTCTGCTACCTACCACCTCTTCTTCAGTTAGAAATCCAAATATCATTGATTCTGGACCGCAATTTTGGAGAAGTTTGTCAAAACCCAATTACCTCCAAAATCTCATCCCATCTGTGGGATCTGGAAATCTGCCCAGTTGTGCCAAAGTCTAATGGTGGAAAGGTGACAAACAGGCACAGATAAGGTGTGATTTTGCAGCCTCAATTCCCCAGGGAAGCAGTCCAACAACGGCTATTGGGAGAGGTCAGATCTGGGGTCTGATGGCATATGTTCAGATTACTTCATCAGCGGTCTCTTTGAAACATTTCCATGGATGCTGCTGGCAGAAAAATGGGTCTCTTTTTTAAAAACTAAATGACGTTGGGTTTTTTTCCCACTTGAGAAATGTTGACACTGTGTCAGAAAAAAAAAAAAAAAAAACCCAACGAAAAATACAGGCCAACAGCAAATGTTGAACAAATAGAGACACTTTCGCTTTGGAACCAAAAATCAAAACAGATCTGTTGAAAACAGAAATAATTTCATGCTAACAGCACCACTTACAACTTGGTCTCCCATCGATTGCTAATGACATGGCAGGCCACTGGCAGAGTGTCTGACAAGGAGTTCTGGACCAAACCTCAAAGGAGCAGCTAAACCCCATCGCTGGCTTTGGGCTCCCTCCATGTTGGCACCAAGGTCCGTTCCTTTGCTGTGGTGCATTCAGGAACGTGTCGGACTTTCTGGACACCAAGTTTACCCTCATCTCAGAGCAGTGATTTATTGGCATTAGAGGATGATCCTCGGATGTGCCTGATGTTGTTGTTGCTCCTCTCCATTGTCCAGCTCGGAAAGTCACAGTGGCCCTGGAGCTGCAGGTGCTGACGTGTTACTGTGTCTGTCGTGACAGTAACACAGGACTCCTGCTCCCAGGTTTTGGGTCAGCTTCAGGAAGCTCTTCCCCTCTATTTTCTCCCTGTTGGTGCATTTTGGCAAACAGGGTTCTGTGGGGAGCAGGCGAAGGGTGGGAATCCCAGCAGCGGGTTCTCACCGGCTCCAGAGCCTCCTGCACCCGGTGCTCTGAGTCAGACGGGAGAGAGCTGGATTGTTTATGCATGAACATCCCAGCACGAAGCTGCCTCCATAACAGAAAGACTAAACAAAAAAAAAAAAAAAAAAAAAAAAAAAAAAAAAAAAAACACACTCCAAAAAAAAAAAAAAAAAAAAAAAAAAAAAAAAAAAAAAAAAAAAAAATCAAAACAGAAAGAACATGAAAAATTAATAAGGTTTTAGACTATTCCATTTTCCAGGACTTGCTGGATCGTGGCTTTCGATTCTCGATCAATCACGTTTCAATTGGGCTGATTAATTTTCCGAAATACTTTGTCAACTGGCTCGGACGTGCTCTCCGCTCCTGATCCCGGGGAACAGAGCCAAGCCCAGGGCTGGGAGTGGGGTACTCATGTCGGGGGACGCGGTGGAGTTTGCCCGTGTTTTGCCGCAGGATGGGGGTCCATGGATACAACCCGAGGTGCATTAACCCTCCGCCCGGTGCCGGCGCAGCTCCCGCTGCTGCGCCTCCACATTCCAGCGGCCGCTGCTCCCGGCCTGTCCCTTTGCCTTGGCCTGATTGCCCTGGCCTTGATGGCCCGGGGTTAAGGAGAGCACTTTATTGTGCCTAACGAGGCGCTTTTGCCCATCCAGCCAGAGAGCAGCCAGCTCAGCCGTGGATTGTCTTTCCCTTTTTATTGCCCAGCGGGAGGAGCGCGGGGAAGGTCTTTATGTGATTTTAGAGAAAGACAAAATGCCTTAATAGCAGCCGGTGCTGCCTCTCTGGGACCCAGGGGACCCTGCAGCAGCCCGTAATAATCATCGTAAATAAAAGGGGATGGATCTAGTGTGCAGCATGGGCCGTTAAAACAAGCCCTAGGGTGGAAGGGATGTCTTAAAAACAAGCTTTAGAGGATGTTTCTCTCCTCATTGCCCCTCTAATTCTCCTTCCCTGCATGGCAGAGCAGTGGAAGGCTGGCACAGCTCTCCTCTCTCCCAGCCTCGGTTAGCCTGACAAGCACATATGTGTGTTATCTTTACTTCTGTGCTCCCGTGGCCTTAGGGAGCGGAGTCCCATATAGTTAGGCTCATGCCTGACTTCTTGACCTAGTAAAGCTAAGTAATGGGTGTGTTTAGGCTTCTCAGTCCTCATCCACTGAAGACAACAGGCTGGCTCCTCTGGCCCTTTACCACAAGTCTTTTTGCGGCTTGGTTTTCCCAAGGGCATCACAGGGCTCTGCGGGAATCCCTTCATTGGGTGGGATGAGAAATCCAGAATTCTAGCCCTCAAATGCAGGGCAAAAGGTGTAAATCAACCTTCACAAGGACGAAAAGAAGAGATAAATGGGGAGGAACACAGATCTTCCTAATGGAGGATGCGGGTCCTGCTGAGGTGGAAATGTTTGACTGTCACTCCCAGGCTCCTGACACTGAGCACAGGAAACATTTCACTCAAAACCCAAGTTTTTTGCCAAGCAGCCCCTCTGGCTTTAGTAGCCCTGGAGTCAATGCTGGATGTGGAACGGTGTGGCATTGGAGCAGAACTCCTCGGGAGAGAAGCCCTTACACAATCCCATGGGGAGGAAGGGACTGTGGCCTCCATAAACCAGAATGAACTTCCAGGAGAGAGGATGGCTAAGCCAGATTTCAGGAGCTTGCAGGGAGTCTGGGATGAGTTTGGTGTGGGCTAAAGCCGCCTTCTTTATGTCTCAGAGCATGTTGGGGACATGGGAGGTCTCAGGAGGGAAGGGACCTTAAAAGACTTCAGCATAGAGGATACATGAACTCCCTTTCCTATTCTATAATACATGCTCGTTTCTCTCAGGGTGCATTTCATGGCTTTGCAAGAAACAGATTGGCAGCTAAAACTGTTTTTTCTCTCTTTTCTTTAGTTTCTTTTCCCCTCTGCAAACGTTTGGCAGAGAGGAGAACCTGCAATAAAAAATAAAATAAAATAAAAAAAAAAGGAGTTGATTAAAAACCTGAGCTCTAGCTGTGAAAATGTTTTGAAGCAACTGTAACTACCTTCATTTTCTACATAATTCTTCTGTTCTGCTGCATTCACACCCTTCACAGGTCCGTCTGTGACTCTGCTGTGGAGCCGTCGGTGCTCGGAGGAGTATTTTCTTTGCATGTGAAGGGAACCACTGCACCACACACTCCTTCAACCCCCCAGGCTGTGGGAGATCTTCCAGGAATGTCTGGGAATGACTCACAGGGGGGTTGCCACACGGAGAAGCGATCTGGGCTGCTCCCCATCCACCGACCTTGCAGCCATCTGGGGCCGAGGTGTCCCTGCCTCTGTGAAGCCGTGAGGGCTGTGAAGGTGATGGAGCTTTGGGGAGGGCTGTCCCCATTCCCAGTCCCTGCACTGTAGTTCTGCATCCCTCATCCTGCTGCCTGGCCAACTTCAGCTTTGCAGGGTGTGCGCTCCATCCCTCTTGTTACCCTGTGGGAGTCAAGCTCTCTTTACTCCCCTACATCTAACAGGGCTTCACCTTGTCCAGAACGTCATCAAATTGCAGGTGTTATCCCCCTAGCCCCGTATGGGGCTGCAGCACATAAAAAGGGAGCTCAGCCTGGTTGTCACCACTCAGCCAACACGGAGGAATTCCCACCTGAGTCCTCGCAGGGTGAGCGTAAACCATGAGCCAACTGGAGGTGCTCAGCCCTTGTGTGAGAGGCTGGCAGGAGTAACTGCAGGGTTTTGATGTGCAGGTGAGAGGCCCTGTCTGTTTGTCCCTCTTGATGTCTCCTCCTCGAAACAGACTGTGTGTGGCAACAAACACACCTCCCCTGGGACCTGGCTGTATGACAAGAGTTCATCAAGCAATTAACATCCTTTGCAATAAAAGCATTTTACTTCCTCCTGCTGCCTCGCCTATTGAGTCCTCTCCCTCCTCTGCAAGGAACATTTTGACTGTGGAAACGCAGCCTGGTCGGAGAGCTTTAATGAGGGCTGGAGGCTGCAGCAGAGCTGAGCCCTTCCCTTTCCCGGAGGCAAAGCTGGGATGTCCCGCTCTTGGGGGAGTTGTATCCTGGCCAGATCTAGGAAATACACCCCAAATCACCCACCAGGAATTGCATGTAATATCTGCTCTGGTCTCTGAGCCCATGTGGAGGGTAAGGAAAGGCAGGAGGGCCTTCACAGGATAGATCAGGGGCTCTTCCACTTCTCTCAAACAGCTCACTACAGCCTTGGAAAAGGGAAGGGAGCGGGAGCCAGGTCTCACCTCCCCTCCATAAGCAGGATGGGATGCCCATGTTTACCTGTGTCAGTAAATGGAAGGACAGAAGGATGGAAAGAAAAGAAAGGCGAGAAAAGGGAAGGAAGCGTTTAAATGGGATGTGGATTCAGGAGTGGGTCCTGCGGGCACCTCCGGACCAGCAGAAGCTGGTGGGACGAAGCTGGCAGTGGTGGTGGAGCAGGGTGTCTTCCCTGCTTGCCTTTATTAGTTTCCCAGAATTTAGAGTCCCCGTGGTACCCTCCTCCTCTTCCGTCTCCACACAATTAATCTCCTCCTGGCCTCTCCCTCAGTAAGAACCTCCAATAAAGGCAATCACACAGTTTGTGGGCTGTGTGGCTCTGCTGGCATCAGCGGAGTCAATAAGGTGCTCAGGGCACCAGTGACCCTTTCCCCCTTCCTGTTCCCTTGCGTCATTCATCAGTGGAATGAGTTGTGTGTTCTCAGCTACCACCACCTTGGTCCTCTCTGCTGCCAAATCCAGTCCCCACCCCATGCAGGTGCCTCAGGGGAAGGGAACAACCCCAGGAGGTGGGGAGCAGACTCGAGCATGAGAGGAGTGATCACCCAAAGTTCAGTGTGGAGCAGGGAGATATATGGAAACAGTGCTGTTGCCACCCTATAGCCCAGGGAAGGGCAGCCCAGAAGTCCCCTGGCCAGTGCCCAGAGCCCTGTGATTCCCCAGCCGAGGTGCTGTGCCTGGGCTTTGGCACATCTTCCCTTTTCACTTTACCCTGCTCTTGGCCAAAACCTACATCCCCAGGCAAGGCACATGAATAAAACACGGCAGCTGCTGCTCCTGCTGCCGCTGAACCTTAAAAACAACACCTGCAGGACCAGCACCAGCGATGGCATCCTCGGCAGCCTGGTTACATTGTCCCTGTCACCAATTAGTACAGCTCCACATGTCAGGGTAGCAGGGTGGTGAGTGCGGGGAGGGGGAGATAACCGGGTTGAATTCGGCCTGGTTCAGTAACACAAAATGTACAAAAACCTTTCCAAACCCTTGCTCAGCCTTGCAGAGCCCTGGCTGATCCCTGTGGCCCTGCCTGTGTAACTGGGTGACATGTGACAGCCACCAGCTGGGAAACAAGACGGGACTGACCCCAGGACCTCGGGGCTGAGCAGAACAAGCTGCTCCCGGTGAGCCCGGAGACCCGGAGCTGCCGTGGATGTACATGGCACAGGGTGCAGGTACACTGCACACAAGCTGGGATTTCCATCTCCAGAGACATCTGATTGTTTCCAAAGTTAAAATAAACTTAACAGAAATGTCCATTGTTGGGGCAGGACAAAAGGCTCCCAGTGCCCTGGGGAGCAGCCCGGCCATTCGCACTGAGCTGCATGGAGTGCTCCAATTATACATGGAAACCTGCTGTTCCAGCTCTGGCCTGGGGAAGGGCTTATGCAAAAGCCCAAAATCCATCCTGTGTTGCCAGAACCAGCCTTGCCTTCACATCAAAACTGCCCCTGGCTTTGCTTCTTTTAGAGATAATTTTTTTCGGGAGGCAGTGAGTTGTGGGGAAGGAGGGAAAGTCTGGGGCCAATCTCCTGCTGTGCTCCACCTGATGCAGAGCAAAGCAGCGGAGAGCAATCCTTTGGGGTATATTTATGGATATTTCACACCATCAGAGCAGTGTGGGGACAAGAATTTATCTGGTCCCTCAGCATTCTCATCCGGAGCTGGAGCCTCAGATCCAAGATGCCCTGGTAATGCAGTGGCATCATCACAGCCAAGGTGAGCTGTCCCCTGCCATGTGCCACACACCTGTGCCAGCACAACCACTCCGACATGGCCATGGAATTCCGGGCTGCCCCATGCCCAGCTGCCTCCACGCTCTCCATTCTGCTTCTGGCTGTGGGTGACCCGTGGCCCCAGCCACCTCCTTTGTTCCCTCTGCCCACAACAGGGAGCCTGTTGTTTGTAAGTTCTGTTCTGTCTGGGGGCACTATTTATCTCCCCTGAGAGGTTTCCTGGAAATTCACTTCGTATCCTGCAGTAGAATGAAATCATTTTAATGCAGTGGCAGCTCACAGTACACTGTGGATCCAGAGACTGCCCTGGCTGTGCTGGGCTGCAGTCTGGGCTGTGCCATGGGCATGGAAAAGCATTCCTGGGGATGGGAAATGGTATCCTCTTGCTCCTGGACAGCCACTCCAGGGCCCAGTGCCCATCCTGTGGGCACTGCCAAGGACACAAAGGGCCAGGATGAGGCCTCTCTCTCCATCCTGCAGCAAGAGGGACAGGAGTGTGCAGTGCAGGAGATCTCTGCTCCTCTGCAGGCTGAGTTATCGCTCAGGTGACTGAGTTACCTAAAATAAATGCAGCCAAGAGAGTGAGGTGATGTGCTGTAGGAGAGGGCACTTCACTGTATGAGATCACACACTGCACTGGCAATTCCTTAAAGAAAACGGAGGCAAAAGGAACACATTGACTCCTAAAGGCAGCTTTGTAGCCTTGGCTTTCCAGGGACTGCTCAAAACACACTCGGGCACCCTGGGGCTTAGCTGCTAGAGCAGGCCTGGGGTACCATCCCCCTGTGTGCTGGCTGGAGGTCTGGGATGCTGCAGGTGCCATTCCAGAGTCCCCATCAGGACCTGGCTGTCCCCGGGGACACGCGGCACCATGTCTCCAAGGGCTGCAGAGAGCCCTTTGAACGGCGCTGGAGCTGCAAAGTGTCGAGGCAGAGGCTTGGCGAGGTTTTGAGGGAGAGGCAAGGCTTTTATCAGATCAAATGGATCACTATGATGGATTAGAGAGATGCATAAAAGACCAGTGAGTCAGGGCAGAGGTGGCCTGGCCTGGGAATGGGACACACAGAGGGAAATGTGGTTATCAGGTGCACACAGCAACACCCAGGGGCACTGCAGTGGGCCAAGATGGAGAAAAAGCAGTTTCATTTTGTAGTACTGAGTCAAATGTTTTGACTCAGGGAAGAGTTTTTGTAGTTTTCTTTTCCTGTTAATGTGTTTTGAATTTTTTTTTTCCTTTATCCTTTCCACAAAAAGTGGAAAGTTTTTGTAAAAGCCTTTCTTTGTTAGAATCTCCAATTTTCAACTGAAAAACAACTTGGGGTTTTTTTCTCCTTCTCTTTTTTTTTTCCTGGGGTACATCTGTAGTTTCTAACGTGTACTAAGGAAATGGCACTGATGCTTCTTGTGCTCAGAACTCCCTGGGTTGTCGTTCTGCTCCAAGCCCTGGGTGCAGGGCTCAGGCCCCACATGCTGGGTGAGCCACATTTTCCTACAGCAGCAAGTTAATGGGGATTTTCCACAGTCACTCCCACATACAGAGAGGATTCCCTGCATCCCCCAGGAGCTGGGAAATGGTCTGTAACGCCAGAGTCTTGTGGGTCTTAGCACCCTGCCACAGCATCCGTGTAGTTAAGCCTGCTCTTAATCCCCAAGCCCAAATATCTTCTCCTTCAGCAGGTGCCACCCCAAAGTCCATGGGATCAGTGGAGGAGAAGGTTCTTGGACTGGTGTTGGGATGCAGGGCAGAGCGACCAGCAGCTGCCACTGAAAAGGGCAGAATCCTGCCACATCTACATCATAAAGTCAGCATGAAGAGGAAGGAGGCTCTAAATCCTAAAATAAATCCTATTTAAAAAAAAAAAAGGCTCAAATAGGATTTATTTTAGGATTTGCATCTGGAGGTTCCTCCCCCTCCCCGCTGGTGGAGAGCCAGTGCTGAGTAGAGGTTTTAATGCTGAAGTTCAGCTTTGTGCATCCTCAGAGCTGTGTTTTAGGAAGGGATGCTGGGCTGCTTTGGGATGAGGGCTGCACAGGGCAGAGAGCTGGGGAGGGGATGGGGCACTGCAGGGTACCCCAGCAGCAGAAACCTCCCCCCGTGGAATCAGCTCCGATGAGCTCATTCCCAAAGAAGATTTTGCTTGGCAGAAGCATTCAGAGGAAGGCTGCAAATTGAAAACAAACAGAAGAGAGCCAAGAATCATTTATTTGGAGAACATTTTGCAGGTTTTGTTTAGGGTCTGGTTTTAGCCTGGCACTTGTTGATTGTATTTGCACTAGAAATAAGATAAATGTGACACCTGCTCCATTTAATCTTTCTCTCCCTTTTCCTCCCCCCCCAAATCCTTCCTTCTTTTAAGAATTCACCAGAAGAGATTGTAAAAGAGGAAGAGCTGTTAGATCATGTGCCTGATTAATGATTCTCTGAGGGGAAAAGAAATCATTTAACCACAATATAGAGCACTTTTGATTGAAAAGAACTTTAAATTCCATGTTCGAGCCAGGAGCAAAAACTGGAAAAGCAAACCCAGGAAAGCTCATGTCCGTTTTGTTATCGCTGTTGGCCCAGGGGGCTTTGCATTACTATTAAAACAAGATATGGAATGAGTAAATATGCAAACAGGCTTCCAAACACAAAAGCAAACAGGGACAGGATGGAAAGCCACTAACGAAGAGAGGATTCAAGGAGTGGAAGAGACAGGAGGTTGGATTTAGTATGGGCACGTGGCAAGGTTGGGCATGAGGATGCCCTGGTCTCTGCTGGGTTTTTTTCTTCTTTTAAGCAAGTTGCTGGCTCAGACTCGTCCCCAAATTGCCCTTCCTCCCCAGGGTGCATCCTGCGCATCTTGGAGCTGATGATCCCACCAACAGCCCCTGTGTCCAGGGAAATCCCCTTCTCTGCTGCCTGTGCAGGGGTGGGGATGCAGTGGCAGCCAGAGGAGCTTTCTCTGGGGGAGAAAGGAGAACGATGGGTGTGGGAAGCAGAGCTTGGCCAGGGGAATGCAGATCTGGAAAAGAGTTTGACCCTGAGCAAAGATGCCAGCGCAGGACCAAGCCCTGCCAGCGCCGTGCCCGACCGCCCAGGGACAACTCTAATGGATTTATTATCTTCCTCCCATTGCTCCTGCCGTAACAAAAGTCTATTAAAACCAGTAATGCAAAACTGTAGGTTATTTTTCCCCGTCTTTCCACGTGGTCTTTTAATATCCAAGGAAACAAACCAGCAATTTGCAGTTTCCTTCAAATAATCCGTAAAGAATGAGTGAGGAAAATATTGTCACAATCATGTTAATTCCGTACTAATGAGCCGTTGCACTGCTCATGCCTCCTCACCCTCCTCCTCCTCCTCCTCTGACCACCCCCCCGATGCTGCAGCATCAAGAACTGGGAGTGTGTGTGAACATGGGAAAGTAAAAGCAGAAAGGGAATGGCGTGTGCAGAATAAGCTGTTTGCTTTCCTCTGATTGTTGCTATTAATAAAACATTACATTAAATCAGTGCTGGAAGAATATAATTGGGATCATCCATCAAATTTCTAGAGGAGAAGAGCTCCTGTTTGTCAGTGAGCGCTGCCAGTGAGTGTGGAGAAGGGGCAGCCTCGTGTTGCCCTGATTTGGACTGGTCCCCTCCCCGTAATCAGCACCATTCTTGTCCATTTTCTGCCTTTCTTTTCTATGGGCAAAGGCAGGAGGTGGAGATAGAAGGTGGCATCAGCTGGGGACCCCCGTGGCTGGACCAGAGTCTGCTGGGATTTGGGATTGAGGACTGGGGATTTGGGATGCCCCATCCCTGGAAGTGTTCAAGGGCAGGCTGAACAGGGCTTTGAGCAACCTGATCTAGTGGAAGTTGTCCCTGCCCATGGCAGGGGTTTGAAACAGTTGGCCTTTAAGGTCCCTTAAACCCAGATCATTTGGATCTCTGATTTGGGTTTGAGGGCAGTTTCTCCATTCATGGCTGGCTCTTCCTCACTCCACAGAGAACAAACTCTTCTCCATCCCTTCTGCTGACAAAGGCAGAGGGAAACACCCCTCAGATTCACACCAATAAACTCCCTTGCAATAGGGAGCAGAACAGTTGTAATTTCAGCCACTTTTCAGGGCAAATGAAACCATTATACGAAGGAATTGACCCATACAACATGAACCGGAGATTTTTCCCAAGCCCAGTAATTTGTCTTGGGCTAATGCACCTCTTCCCTGGTATCATGTTGTGTAAAGGAGCAAATAACTCATCTGTGTGCTCCCAGAGGAGCACAAAGATGGGGATGGGCTGGGGCAGCTGGGCTGGCAACAAGGAAACTCTCTGCCTGGCAGAGAAAATCCTATCAAAGGCTGCAGGACTCCTGGATCTCCCAGGGTCAGGCACACTGAGTGTCTGAGCTCTGTTAAATCCCTGTTGCTGGCAGCTTCTGACTGCGGTGTCCAGACTAAATTTCCAGGTGTGACTTTGTTTAGTCCCATTTCTCTGAAATTTAATAAACCCTTTAATATTTCCTCCTGGAGAGTGCATTTGTCACTTTAACTTACAGCTCTTGATGTCTTTGATACATCAAACAGGTCAAATCCCTTTGGTCTGTCACTGCACAGCATTTTCTCCAGGTTCAGTCCTGTAACTGTTTCCTGAACCCTCAGTATCTTTCTTCAGATCTCTAAGCCTGGCTGGACGAAACGATGTCCCAACAGCCTCAGCAAGGCAATTCATTAGAAATGTTCTCTATTATAAAATAAAACACCCAGTGATCATTTTCCCCATATTTATGCTTTATTTTCCCATTCCTTGAGCTGCTAAGAACAGCAAATAAATGGTGCCACACACATACATCAGGCTTATAACAAGCACTAATGATTCTACAATAAAAGCAGAATGATAACTGGTAAGACGCAGATTAGGAAAAATAAGATAAATGCACGTGGTACAATATTTTTAAAACATGCCCCTAATTTCAGAGCATCGAGACATGATCACAGCTAAAAATATGACCATCCATCAAAATCCTGTCACACGGAGAGTTTGGGACTCATTTCAGACAATGAAGAGCTAAAAGAAACGCCGAGTTTCTTATGGTATTAATACATAACTGAGCAATCCAAGAGGAGGATATTACATTAATGGCATAAATGGATCATAATAAAAGACCGTTCTGACATGTCAATACTCTTACTCAGTGGTATTAGAGAAATCAGAGATGGAAAAGGCCTTCTAATGAGGGCTGGCGCCTGCAGCCCTCCTGCAGCCCCCGGCAGCGCCTGGCACGGGGAGCGGATCCATCCGGGAAAGCCATGGTTTGAGGCGGCCGGGGGATCAGCTCCCAGCTCTGCCTCGGGTTATTTTAACCCGAGCTGAGCCCGCAGCTCAAAGTTGCCTTGGCCTTGCCTGCCTGCCCCACATGGGGGATGCAATCCGGGTGGGACCTGGGGATGGAGCAGGACCATCACCGTCCCAGTTGGCTGTCAGGGGACCAACCTCTGCCAGAGCCGGCACACGAGCTGCCCCAACAGCCACTTCCCGGCATCATTTCCCCGAATCCAGCATGTCATCCACTTCTGTCACTTGAATAATTGGTTATCTGAGCACCAAAGATTAATTACTGGTACTTAATCTCCTCGGAGAGCACTTAGGAACCACCCTGCCTTGTCCTGGCTGCTGCTCAGAGGCAAACGCTGGATGCCCTCACGGAGAACTCCCTGATTCCCACTTCGGGAGCTGATGGATTTGGGATATCTTGGCACCTCCCACCAGCATGGACACCACAACTGCACTGCCCTGGCACCCAGACAGTCAGCAAAGCCTTGACACCACGGCTCTGCAGAGCTCCTCATCCCAGCCCAGCACCACGTTCCTGCACTGGGAATTGGCCACGGAGAAAGGAAACGGTCTCTTCTCTGCAGCTCCAGTTGCACACTATTATTATTGCCCACCCCAAAATCAGTTTGCTTTGCTTCTAGAAATCCAGCACGAGCAACACAGATTGGGGGAGAGGAAGAGATGCTTTATGTGCTGGGCTGGAAGGCTTTCAACAATGTTTTCCTGCTTTTGTTCTGTTTTGGGCAAAAGCTGGTGCTTTCAAGGGATAGGAACTTTTTTATTTTTAGATATGAATTGGAGATATGAAAGTTTGGGGAATAGGAGCCAAGGGGAGATGAGGAGTTGCAGTGTGGAGCTGATCCTGCTGCTCCAAATTTTCTGATCACTTCATGAAATGAATCCAACCCTAAACTGTGTCTTGAGGCTCCTCAAAATAGAAAAGGACCAATTTGCATTGAGCTGAATGGGACTGAAGGGCTTTTCCCTCTCCCTTTAATTAAAAGGGATTCCCATTTAATATAAAGTAAAGCCAAATAGAGAAGGTCTCCTATGGAGAGCAAGACAAAATAAAGGAATATATTCCAAAAACTGGAACCAGATAGAAAACGTTCATTTGGGGAACATTTTGATGAAGAGAATGGTATTTTTCTTGTTTCCAGCCAGACTTAGCAGACAGAGGGAAAAGTAAAGAGGAGAAGCGAATGTCCCAGTGTATTTTCTGGGGCAGTTGAGGGTCCTGGGAGACCAGGAGAGGGGTCTGTGAGCCAGGAGGGCGCTGATGTCCTCTGCCAAAATCCCCATGGCTTCCTGGGCCAGCCAGGGATTCTGAGGAGTTCGGCTGTGGCTCTTTCATCCGCACAAATCCTGCCACGTGAGAGCTGTGCTGACCCTGCTACTGTGGGGCACAATGGAGTTTGGATGCCATCAGTGTCATTTTCAGGGTAGAAATGCTCCAAAACAGAATGGGATGAAGGATGGAAGTTGCTCAGGGCCTGGACAGGGCTCTGCCACCCATGGAGGAGCAAGCAGTGAGCAGGAATCTCCTCCACCAAACCTCAGAGCACACCCAGCCTGCCAACCGCGCTTCTCTTGGAAGGGTCACCCATTAGCTCGTGTCATGGTCCCTTTTTGGTGCCAGCAGCCCACTGGGGGTTCATGCTGTGAGGTTGTGGGTCTCCTCTCCCAAGGAATCTCTGTGAGTCCCCTCATGGATGGTTCCTTCCCATCCCCAGTTTCTTTCCCTTCTGCCTGCACCTCCGTCAATGCAAGGCTGCTTTCCCCACATCCAGAGCAGTGGCACTTGGCCTTGCTGCCATCCTTGGGTGGCTGCCAGGGATGGCAGGGTGACAGGAGCACCCTGCTAGAAACTGTTTAACAACTTGGGCTTGTGTGGCTGTGCAGCATTTCTGAAGGCAGGGGGTGTTTGTATCACCGTGTCTCCAAACAACAGATGCAGCACAGCCCCTACCTCTGTGCCCCATCAGCCCTGCTGAGCTCTGCCCGTGGTGGCAGGGGCAGGTCTCTCTCATAAGCATCACCAGCACTGTGTAAAAGCTCCTTTTCAGCGTTCACACCAGAGCCCTTCTCCGTTTTCCAGGAAAGCTGCCTGGAGCACTTCTGTATCCCAGCCCAGCCTTGTTGTCAGCGAGTTTGTTCTCCTTGACTAGAGATTAGCTCAGAGGGATCCTGCCAGTTCAAGTCACACTGTGGGTGAGTCAGTGTCTGGGTAAAGCCACCCCTTCCTTAGCCCATCCACTTCCCACGCCCAGGCGTGTTGTGACTCCCACCAGAGCCCCCTCCCTGCACTAAGGAATGTGAGTGGGGTTCCAAAAGTGATTAGGCAAATTAACTGAGGACAAGGTTACCATGGGTGGGTAAGCCTGGAATGAAGAGATGAGTTCTGAGTCAGGATTTTCTTCCCCCTGAACGCAAGAGAAGCAGCACTGGGTGACTCCCTGTCCTTGTGAGCAGTCTCCAGGCATCTGCTCTTGGCCACTGTCACAGCCGTGATGTGAAGGACAATGGATTGGTGTGACCCAATACAGCCCTTTCCTCACCCTCCCCTGCCTGTCTGGGGATTCCCTGCATTTCCCACAAGCCAGAGAATACACAGGTCTGGATTTTATGTTTCCTTACCCAAGCTCTTCCCAGATTCCACTCCCTATTTCAGAAATGGAAACAAATGGTCTGAGCAACCTCAGCATTAGTCCAGCCCCTGGAGTATACAAAGCTTTAGAAAATATTTGGAGGGAAAGAGTCTTTAAAAGCACAGAGGTAAATAGAAAAGGACATGAAATGCAGGGCAGGAGGTGCCAGGCTCGCCTCGTTGGTGCCGGGCGGAGGAAATGCTGTAGATCTGTTCTCTGCACGCTCCAGTGAGGTGTCTGGTCCAGCACCTTGTGGGAACTATTAATGAGGACAGGGATTAATGGGAGAGTGGGAAGTGCATGAGGAACCTGCTAAAGAGGAGCTGACAGCTCGGAGTGCTGCACACGGCCGTGTCTGACTTACAGGAGATCCATCCCGAGGACAACCGAGGGATTTGGTTCCCGACCTCCGCTCAAATAGTGGAAATGCAGGAGCGACAGCGCAGGGTAACACAGCAGAGTAGAGAAGGGAGGACAGATGGCTCTGACTGAATCCCTAGTTGGATTTATCTGCAATACTCATTGCTCCTCTGGTCTCCTGAAGGCAGATCCAAACAGGGATCGGGCAGGAAAGGTCTCTGCTGCTGCTGCTGTAGCACCCATTTGGTGAGACAATGGCTTCTCTGGCCTGCCAAAAAAGAGGTATAGAATATGTCAGGGAAGGAGAAGAGCTCCTCAGGTTAAAGGATTGTCTGTGCAGCGGAAAACTCAGTAGAAATTAGGCAGTAACACATTTAAGCTCAAAATTAGGAGCTGTAAAGAAGGTTTAGGAATTAAGGAGGAAACAGCCTACACAGAGACTGATACATTAATGTAAGAGATGAACAGGCTGCCTTCAGCATCAGGCACCGGGATTGATCCACGAGATCGTTTTCAAGAGATGGATGTAACTGACCCACTTGATGTTCCCCGTGCCTCCCCGGGGGAGTCTCAGGAGGCATCGAGCTCGTTTGCAATTCACTTTTGCTGCATGGAGCTCCAGTGACAGCTCTCCAGCCACTTGTCCTGCTCTCCAGCGTGACCTCTCGCCGCAGGGTGCCTTGGTATGATCAGCCAGGCCAGACGCACCTCCCAGCAAACACACCCTGCTCCCAGCGTGTTCCCAGCCAGAGCCCCCAGCAGGGTCCACCCGCCCTGCAGCAGCCTCAGGATCAGGAGTGTGAATAAAACATCTCTCTGATAGCCTCAATTTTCCACAGGCTGAACCCAACCTCTGAGAGCTGTCACCAGTTTCGCTCTCGGACACTCTGCCAACTCCACCAGGGCAGTCGGAAACACTGAGCAGATCAACTCCGGAGGACGCTATTAAGGGAAGGAGACAAAGCAAGGAGGGAGAGAAGGCTCCTATCTCCAACCCCAGCTTTCCCCTTCCTCTGTTTACTTGGGTTTCTATTCCTACCAAGGAATTTATACCCATGGTCTGCCTTCTTGGGAAAAACAAACTTCCATATCCCAATGGCTTCTTGGTGCAAAACATAAATAAGTAAAGCTTTTGATGTCAGGGAAGTTTGGAGCTCAGCAGCCCTGTTTGGACAGCTTTGAAGTGTGGAGAGGATTTTGCTGAGGTGGGTGGGCAGAAGATGGCTCTGATAGGAGAGAGGAGCTGAGCTCGGTGTGCAAACAGGAGCCTAATGGGCTGGGAGGGATTGAGGTGGAAAGAAGACTCAGCTTTGGGTCTTGTCGCTGATGATTCCCAGAGCTGAGGGAAGCAGAGAGAAACTGGGAGGGCAGCAGGGACCTGGTGGGGAAACAGGGATTTTCCTGGATATGGGAACATGCCTTTGACAGTTTCCTCCACCCCTAGAACATGATCCCTCAAGCTGCTTTCCAGACCCTCCTGGTGTCATTCCTGATCAGGACTGACAAAGGCTGAAGTGAGGTTCATGCCCACATGGAGTGCAAGGATGCAGAAGGGTGGGATTGATGGAGTGTGGTTCACATTCAGGATACAGATGGAAATCCCACAGGAAAAGATGAGAAAGAAGAAACAGAAGAGAAGGGCAAGTGCATTCCCAGGTCCCAGCGTGGCTTGCAATGTCCCACTTGGATTTGCGTCCCCTCTCTCATGCTGTGGAGAGGAGTCACCATCAGTTCCCATTCCGCTGGGAGTGCTGCCTCTGGCTGGCTCAGGGCTGGCAGGTGTGTGGGAATCCCCATCAGATCCCACCCCACCCCGATCAATGGGGAGTAACAGGTCTGTGACTGGGGTTATGGGAGCTGCTCACAAGGGGAGTTTAGGGGACCTGCACACATCCTAAACCATCACTAACCCCCAAAAAGCAATGAGCCGATGCCGAGCTCAGGCTGCATGGGAATGCTCTGTCAGCTGATTCTGTCATCCCTGGGGAAGCCAAAATTATTAGAAAAGACAAAAAAGCCATTTACACACAGATGAGCAGCCACGACGTGGAAGGGAACAGAGTAGAGGAGGTGCCGTTCGGCTCCACTTCCCTTTGCTGAACATGGCAGCACCTCTTGTTTACATTTTCCAGCTCCTGGGTGTGTCACTCAGCATTTGACACCCCTAGGTACCACTCCAGCACATAAACTGTTGACTAGGGGCTGGCCCAGGACGGGAGCTGCAGCCAGAACTGAGCTGGGTTTAGTTGTTTTGGTTCTGAATCACGTCCTTGACGAAAAGCAAACCTTCAGCTGCATCCTAAGTGCGGGTCGAAGGGAGTGATGGCTTTCTGCTGGGCACTAATCCTCATGGTGTTAGCAGTATTCCTTGCACAGCTCTATCCATCCCTCTGCCTCCTCAGATATCTGCCAGGGAAGGGGAGATGCAGGCACAGACCCAGCTGCTGTAGAAACCTTTGGAAGGGAGGCCAACACAGGCTCCCACCTCAAGGACATCTGGGGAAGGTCTCAGCTGGTGGCCACAGGTGGGTCCCCGCAGTCTCCTTTGAAGCTGCTCCACTTAGTTTGAACTACTAACTTTTCACTAGAGTGGGGATTTTAACCCAAATATAATCCCGAGCTGGGGGAGCTCTGCCTCGCTGCTCCTCTTTTTGATCCGTGCTGTTTATATCTACTTATGTCTCCCTCAGGAAAGCCTGAGGCAGGGAGGGACCCCGCGAGCCCATCAGCCTCCCCTCTCCCTCCGCTGCACAACTTCTCTCCAGAAGCTGTTGCTGCACGTTCCCGGAGCTCAGCCTTTGCAGGAAGAGCTGGTTTGGGCAGAGCCAATTTGCGCTGTGCTTTTGTTTGGATCCCAGTGGTTTGGGATTGATCGCTAAAGAGCTGCGCTTTTTTTTTTTTGGCCATTTTTTTGGTTTCTTTCCAGGATGCTGCCTCTGCATATAGCTATTTGCTATAGCTTTTGTAACCTTGGGAAATGAGGAGGTAAATCCACTCCTGGTGCTGGAGCAAGGACGTGGTGCTATCAAGTGGCTGCAAGGGTGACCATCATCACCAATGTCCCACAGAGCCACCACAGACTGACCCAACAGCAAATTTAGCACTGGGACCTCTTGTAAAACAGTTCAGGGTAGGTCTGGTTAAATCCAGACCTCACCTCATCCTTCAAATGTTTTTTTTTGGGACACTAATTTGTCTCCTCTGCCCGGGTTTGGCTGGTTCTGCCTCCTGAGGCATCACTTTCACTGCAGGGCTCGTACGGAGGAGAGTGGAAGAGCTCAGTGTCAGCCCAGGCTGTGAGCAACGAGCCAGCCCCAAAAATGCTTCTGGTTTCAGTCGAGGAATTAATGCCAGAGAGAGCTGAAGTCCTGCATCTCCTCCTGAAGCCTGAAATCGCCCAAGGGCAGTGGCAAAGTCAGGCTCAGCCCCCACTGAGGACCCGAAAAGGGGGGTGAGAGGGGAACCATCAGCGTCTGTGGCACACGTGCCTGGTGGGGTCCGAGTGCAGCCGGGGGCTTGGGCAGCTGTTCAATGCCTTCTCTGTGGTCTTTCCCTATAGTAAAGCCCTAAAGTGATTGTAGATCATAGCAGCATTATGCAAACCGTCATTTGCATAATCATTATGCAAATTGAGATGGATAACCAGCTTTAACCAGACTCAAGTTTCTTTCAAGTACCTCTTTCTCAGCCGGTACTTCAGTCACTTAAAGGACAAAAAAAGAACCCCAAACACCAAAACTTCTAAGTTCCTTCTCTCTGTTAAACACAACACTGAGCAGGGAGGGAGGGGAGGTGGCACGTGCAGTCCCCAAGTGGCCTGGTGGGGTCACTGGTGGCTTTCACATCCAGAAGCCCCTGAAGGGGCTGTCCAGATCTCAAAGCCCTTGACTAGGAACTAGAGGAGCCCAGTGCGTGCTCTGCTTCATCCCAGCTTTCTTGAGATCTTTGGAAAGTCTCTGGGCCTTCTTCATCTGAAAGTACTTTGTGGGATTGTGAGAGCAGCCACAAGAGAAATGTTGGGATGCTCAGGTAATTTACTCGTTGCTGAACTGCTCCTGTTGCATCTGAGGGGCTACAAAGTTTAACTGTCTCCCACTAGAAAAGGTATCTGAGGTATTAAATATGACTGTGTGGAGCAAAGTGAGATATCTTCCTCGTGCTGTCCCTCCTATCCTGATACAGAGGGATCAGACCCAGAGCATCCCATTCCTTCTGCTGAGGGAGCTGGACTAGGGTCAGTTTGTCCCCTCTAGTCTGGCAGGGGCAGGCACAAGCATTGCACACTCCCACCTCCAGTGACACACTTTTCCTTCCCCTCCTTCTGTGAGGTGCTTTCAGCACAGTAACAGTTCAGTGGCTGGTGCTGATAGCCCCTTCCCGGGGAGCTAGTTGGTGTTAATCCGTCTCTGGCCCTGGCTGATGGAGTGAGCCCACATCCATCACAGGGCACTGCTGCCATACTTACCTTCCCTGCCGGCTCCACTGCAGCCACCCCTCATCCCTCACCACCATCCCTCTCTCCATTTTTGCCTCCTGCCAGCCCTGCCTTTCCCTTCCCTGCTCACCCATCTCAGATCCCAGCCTAGGATGTCTTCTGGGTGTGTGGCTGCTTTCCAGCTCTCACAGCCTCTGTAAGGAGAGATGGGAGCATTAACCATTAGAGCTTCTCACTTTACTCTCTCTGAGTAAACTCAGTCCTGTTCCTCGTGGACCAGCTCCAGTGTGCCTTGCGTGCCCTGGGTTCGTGCTAGGCTGGGTCAGGAGCATGGGTGGCCTCTTGGTGACCTGCAGATAGATGCTTGCATGACGCAGCCATGCAAAACCTCAGCTCTTCTTCCTCTCCAGACCCTGGGAGTCCTTGGGCAATTTCTAACTGAGCAACTGCTCTTATCTGCTGTGTGATTAAGGGATATCACTGAATGTCCTCAGAGAAAACAGATTAGGGAGAGCATAGGGTGACCCAGATAAGGACTTTTACCAGGGGAGAGGCGTCAGTACAGTACGGGTGACATGAAGATGTCATGTACAGACTTCATTAGTGACAGCTGCCCAGGGCTCGCTGCAAATCTGCCTGACCCCACCCCATCTCCCACCCCAGCTGACACAGTGACTCCTGCAAACTCCCTGGCCCCGTGGCAGGGAAAGGGGGTCCAAAAGGGCTGTGGGGTCCCCCGAGAGCAGGGCTGGAGCTGTGGTACTGGAGGAATTGGCCTGTGACCCTCAGAGTGTGGGAAGTTTTTGGGGCTTGAGCAAGTGCAGTGGGCACACACCTCTGGAGAGGAAGCAGCGTGGCAGGTGAGGGTCCTGCACCTCGCAGATCTCCCCTGCTGTAGGTCCTGCATCCAGCCTGCCATGTCTCTGACCAGGTGGGCATGCTGCTGTCTCAGCCTCCCTCTTGCAGAGGCATTAAGTTAATTACTGAGTTAATTGAGGGGGGAGTTTCTGCTGAGCAGAGCTCTTGATGTGCAGGCGTGAGCCCTGCTCAAGGTCCGGACTCCAACAGAAAAGAGGCGCGTAAAGAGAATTTCAGTTTGCGTAAGTGAGGACCAAGGTAACACCGTGTCTGTGGCCCTCCATGTCTGGCCATGAGGAGAAGTGCTGATGGGACAGAATTGGCTGAATGTCTCCTGTGTTAAAGGAAGACCTAAAATCCTTCCTGTGGCAGCAAACTGGTGGGGATGGAGGAGGGGCAAGACCTTGGTAGGTGTGTAGAGGCACAGATGATGACCTGCAAGAACACAGGGGTCTAAAATGTTGGAGAATGGGTAAAAGTCTGCTGAAATGCTCTGGGGTGTTAGTGGTAAACAGGATGGATTGCTGAACCATCTGTTTGTGAGCTTTAGGGAGATGATTCAAGAGTTGGGGGTAGAAAGAGGGGCGACTTCAGGAACACTTTGTGTCCTGAAGAACAAAACAGCCCCCAGCTGAACTGAAATAATGGATGACTTCATAGTGCAGTGCTGGCACACACACTGCCACCCAACCTGCAACAAGCCTGGTCCCCACTGACAGAGGAACATTGAAAATAAAATAATAAAAAGAAAACCCGTGATTTCCTGAAGTAGAAGCAAGTGTAATTTGATTACAGCCCTTTCCTACTGTGTGGGTCTGCCAGCATGGCAAGACTCAGCGGTAAACAATGTGTTATACTCCAAGTGTTGAGAAACTGGGCTTTCTTTCTTGTTTTTATGCCTCAATAGTGCACAGGTGTAGGAAGGAGGGAGAAAACAGAGAAATAAATGTTTCGGCGAATGCTAAAAAAAGGAATGTGTTACCTAAAAACACAGGAAGAAGACAGCAGTTGGAAGAATTCAAAGAAACTAATGGACTATGAATGACCAGAAGGGTCAAAGACAATAAGAAAGCACTTAGACAGAGCAGGGAATTTATTTCTGTGTCAGAAATGGCTCTGTTGTTAGAGACAGATGGTAAAATTGTAAAATATCAGAGTGGAAAAGGTAGGAATGCTCCATAGATATTCCAAATGTAGAAGGAAGAAGGCAGGAGGCTTTATTCGCCACAGACAGTGCTGTGGCTGGCATATAAACCCACTGTTCTCAATGCAAGAGGCTGGAGAGCATCTGATGTTTGTCAGCCTGAGTACGGAACACTAAAATAGCAAGGCAGTTCCCCAAACTGCAGCTTTTCCCACCCAGATCTTCAAAAGCTGGGGGATTCCCAGGGGGCCAGAGGGAACCCGGTATTATTGCAACTCTTGGGGAAGAAATTGGGTCACCCTGAGGCAAAGTCATGGGAAAATCCATTAAAAATGTTAGCAGGGAAGGAGCATTGGGAATACCTTTGCGAGTCGGTGAAGGGGAGGTGTCTGGTCTGGGGGCATCTTCATGACTACAGGGGGGATTCTGATTTCTTCAAGACCTTTGGCTTGGTACCACACGACCTCTTGTTTCCTTCAGGTGTATTGTGGGGAATTAAAAGGGTCCTTATCGGATGGAGGGATCACTGGCAGTGTTTGAAATGCAGGTAATAACAGAGGGATCAATGATTGTTCGTTTCCATAGGGATCTCCTGGGGATTCTTTTCCTGGTTCAGTTTCATTTAATAACTCGCTGAGGAAAAGGTGGAATCACTGGTGTGCTGTGCAGGGGGATGGTGAGAAGGGGTCAAATATTGAGCAGGAAAGGCCCCAGCAACAGTAATGGAATTAAATGATCCCACCATTCCATCAGACAGGGCCACGCGAAGCTGGTGTTACAAGTTGCTGGGAACCAGGAAAAGCCAATTTATTTATATGTACATGCACAGGGCAAAGGATCAGCCTTTCAAACGGTGAGTAATCAGAGGGCTCTCTCGGCACAAATCGCTGCCTCAGGGGCTCTGCTCAGCACTCAGCAAGCAGAGGATCAAGGGGTGACCCCTTTTCCAAAAGGTCGATGCCCCAGGTCCAAATTGTGGGGGCAGTCCAGGATGAGCCTGTCCCTTATCCGCAATCAGCATTATCCATAATAACCGTCACTGTTATTGTGGCTAATGCCGTATTATCCAGCTCACAGCAGGTCAAGTGAGTTGTTCCAACAACCTGCTGGGTCAGGCCTGGAGCGAGGTGTGAAAAGCAAGAGGTGAGAGCGAGAGGGACAGAGCAGAGATGTGTAAGTGTGGGATTTTTGGGGGTGGCTTCAGGAGGAAGGCTGGCCCAGGGGACAGCCCTGACGTGCTTGGCTCCATCAGCATGCCCCAGCTCACTTTGGAGGTGGCTGATCACTGAAATAAGCTGTTCCCCTTCCCTGGGATGGAGAGGGGCTGCTCCCCTGCCCCAAGTCACCCATCTCTACCCACCCCTCATCCCGGCCGTGATTTGGAGGGGCTGGCTGGGGAGGTTCCATGCATTATTCTTTTTTAAGATGAAAATAACTAAATAACACTCCAAGCCCCCTGC
The DNA here is from genome assembly GCA_013396775.1 of Cephalopterus ornatus. Classification (NCBI taxonomy): domain Eukaryota; kingdom Metazoa; phylum Chordata; class Aves; order Passeriformes; family Cotingidae; genus Cephalopterus; species Cephalopterus ornatus. The sequence goes on from VZRE01012472.1 coordinate 429,800, forward strand.
TCCCACACTGGAATCACAACCGGCCATGAATAATTTATCTTCAAATAATTAATTATTCAGCTTATTTCTTCATTAGCTGAAGAACCTGCACGCAATTAGCTGCTTACCTCCACAAAAAAAGAACCAACTTTTTCTGAGGAAACTAAATAAAATATGAGATTTTCACCCCCAAAAAACCAAAACAACCCACCCACTGGTGACCCTTTACAGCAGGTCCCCTGAAGACCTTTCTGGGTATTCCCAGGCCGCTGCTCATCCATGGAGCTGGAATTGGATCAAGGTCCCTCAGTGCTCCCCAGGAGACAGTCACTAAAACTCTGGTCTAAGCCAGCTGTGATGGGGCTGACAGATCGCGGGGGGATCTGGTGAACCCCTCCCAGCCCGGCATCCAGAGCTGCTCTATTTACAATGGCACACTCTCACGGAGTGTTGATGCCTTCCCACCTCTTTAAAATACTGTTACATTGTGGTTGTGTATCTTTGTGCCTTTTACAAGTTATTCTTTGAGGTGACACTTGCCCTGTGCCGTGGGCTGCACATCAAACCCTGCTGGGATCCTCCAGCCTCATCCTGACTTCCCGATGGGGTTGGCAGAGATGGGCATCTCTGCTGGTACTAGGAATGCTGTCCCCCTCCCTCAGCTGGCATTCCTCATCCCACTAGGGCTTAGCAGGGAGGGTTTAGGGGGAAAACTGTTCTGAATTGGCAACTGTTGCTGCAGCCCCTTCCTTTCTTGTTCTGCTGCTTCACCTCACATGCCTGCAGCTGTGGAAGGGAAGTCTCCTGACAAAAACTCTCCTCCAGTTTTCCATGCAGGTGCTTGGGTTTGCTGGTGACTTGTATCTTGGCTGTGTTGTCCTTGGCCTTGCTCTTGATTCACTCCTCCATTCAATATGCATCCAGACCCTGAGGTCAATCCCTGTCTCCCCTTTGTTCTACTGTCTCTCCCAGCTGGAGGCTGTCACTTGGGTTGTGCAATACATCCGGATTGCTTACTCTGAACAAGGCTCTGGATAGCGCACTGTGGACTTGGAGCATCCATCGGCCCTCCCACCTCCTCCAGTTGCTCAGGGGCCCCCACTCCAAGAGTTTCTGCTCCAGCCTTGTGATCCACTTGCAGCTTTTAAGATCAGCTTCAGCAGACTTGGCAGGGAAAGAGATGGAGATGTCAGGGATGTTTCCCTGTGGGCTGGGCTCTGATTTCACATCTGTGTGCACATCCAGGGTGAGGTCAGCCAAGAGAAGCTCCAGACTGCAAAGGGGTCGGGTGAGGGCGGGCGGCTGGATGGGCCTTTTGCTCCCGTGGGAGAAGGAGCTTGGGGAAGGGCCAGAGCTGGGACAAGCTTGCCAGTTGTCTGGCCAGTAATTCCTCCTTTTCACAGCAGGTTTGGAAGTACTCAACATTCCATGGCTTGCAATAGTGGCTTTTCCCTGGCAGCCCCAAGTCAGCCTTTTGGCAACTGAAGGAAACACTCCAGTTTCAGTGATCTGTGGGCTCTGTGGCCACAGTGGAAGCTCAACCTTGACAATACAGGCTATCCTGGGATGCCCCCTGGGGCCTCTGCACCTGGTGAATCACAGAATGGTTTGGGTTCAAAGGAAAGTTAAACCTCCTGGCATGAGCAGGGACACCTTCCACTAGACCAGGTGGCTCCAAGCCCCATACAACTTCACCCTGAACACTCTCAAGGATAGGGCAGCCACAGTTTCTCTGGGCAACCTGTTCCACCAGGGTTTCACTCCCCTTGAGTGACCTTAACACAGTGTTTTGGCAGTGCTGGCGCTGATTGCTGCACCAAACCTCCCACCCCTGGTCACCAGCATTTAACCCCGCTCCCATCTCCCTCTGCAGGGGATGCCAGCTCCTCTTTTTCTCTCCATTTCCTGTTTGAGGTGCAGCTTGGCTTGAGGTAGCTTTGTCAGCTCCACGTTTCCCTGCGTTTCTGCTGAGCCCAGGAAGAGCTGTGCAAGCTTTATCACACTCCTTTTTTATTTATTCATATTCTTTTGCCATGTACCAGAGCCAAAAGGGCCTCGGAGTTGACGTTGCTCAGTTCTGCAGCTGCATGCTCCGTACACCCTGTATCTTTGTTCCTGTTCCTGCAAAGTCACTTCCTGTGTCCCACTCTGGGAGATGTTCCCGGTTTCCTCTAATTCTGCCAGATGCCCACACCTATTTCACAGCCCCTGCTGGAGGCTGCAGGTGGTTTTTCCATGCCTGTGTCCCACTCTCCTGGCTGTATCTGTGTTTCCATCACACGCACTGGCAGGTTGTAATGGCTGCTTTTATCTGTTCTCTTGGCAATCTCGGATAGTCTGGATCTTCAGGCGGCTTTTGCAAACGCTTACCTCAGTGATCTTCCTGCTTGGATTTCAGCTGGTGGAGATTAGGCTGTGTGCTGAAGGATACGCATCTTGCAATTGCCTTCATTATCAGATTTAACAGTTTACTCGCTGCTTGGCTCTTCCTTGGCTCTTCCTTGGCTCTTCTCGTGGAAAACTTTGCTGCACACGAGGACTGGGGGGATGAGGGCTGTACTTTTGAGACCAAGGAAGGAGGAGGCAGAGGAGGGGGAATGCTGTAGCATATCCTGCCTGGAGCTGCCTGGGATGCCAACAGAACCTGAGGCATCAGCAGGGTCACCTCAGGGGGTGTTGAAGTCATTGCCTGCCCACATTGCTGCAGCCACCTCGCCACTGCCTGTGAGAGGAGCTGCTCCCAGGCCCGGGGAGGGATCAGTCCTGCTCCTGGATGGATGGGGCATCCCTGGAGAGATGCCACTGTAGCACCAGAGGAAGCCACTTACTCTATCACATCCCAGGGGCTGGGACTGCTCTCCCACCATCCCCTCCCTCTCTTCTGCCCTTCATGGGGGGAGCATCACTGCAAGAACCAGATCTTCTTCAGGTTCCCCATACCTGGGGGGTGATCCAGAGAGTGTTTCCATTGCCCAGAAATACCCCTGACTTGTTCTCCCTCCGTCTGGCTGGAATCTCTGTGGCAGCACCTGATTTCACCGGTGCTGTGTAAGCTGTGGACATGCTCCTTGGCAACTTCCACCACCACCGGGGTGCCCTGGGCGTAGAGCTGCACCCAAAATTGCTCAGCATCTCTGGGTGCTTTGGCTGCTCCAAAGGCAGCTTTCCTCAGACCATGAAATCCATTTTGGTGCGGGGCTGTTGGCAGTGTGGCTCCCTGGGGATCAGACTGGAACAGGCACAATGAAAGATGGAGTCTCAGATGGGTGGCAAGGATTAGAGCAGGAGAGAAAGGAAAGACTTGTGCTCATGCCCTATGCCAGGAGTATTCAGCTTGTTCAAGAACAGTCCCAGCTCTTTCTGGTCCAGGAAATGCTGGTTTTCCCTTCTAATCCCATTAGGAATAGCAGGAGCTGGAAGGACTTGTGTGCACAGCATTTTTTCTGCTGGATCGGGGCTGGGAGCACAGAGCACATATGCCAGAGGGGGACTGGCGGGGGGTTGCAGGACAGCTGGCTGTTCTTGTGCTGTGCTGACCATCAGCTGCTCTGACCCCCAGTAACTCCTGACCCCTGCCTTGCCCATTGTGCCTTCCCACCTGGTCAAAAGTACACAAAAACCTCCCCAGAAAGCAGATGATGTGGTTAGGCTGTGCATGCAGATCATCTGTGGGCACAAAAAGTATTAAAAGAATCTAGTATTAAATGGTAACGGATCTTCTTCCACCCAAATGAGACCCAGGGCATGTTACAGAGAAACCCCAGAGACCTGGCACTTCCTTAGGTAAGAGCTGCTGGGCAGGGAGGCTGGAGAGGAGCCTGGGACATCTATTTTGGGCCTTTGCTGCCATGAACACGGTATCTCCCAGCCCTCTTCATGGGCTGGCTCCTCAGGCAAAGTCTCCCAGATTGCAATGCCAAAGCAGGATCACGGGAATAATTGGACGTTTCCTTCTGCAGTTATTCACAGCCAGTTTCAGCCCATTTGTCCTCATGCCAGCATTGTCTTCTGGCTTCAACAGCTTTTCTCCCTTCTGTGTATTTAGACCCTGATGTATTTATAGCTGACAGTAATATTCCCTCTTGGCTTCTGTTTTGCTAACAGACTCCCTCCTCATGGTCTCCCGCTCTCCTGAACATCAGCGGCCAGATCCCAGGCTGTGTCCCTCCCTGCGGCAGCATTACTCCGTACCCTACAAGCGGGATGTGCCTCTCCCCTCTGTGCTCCCAGACGATATTAGTCTCATTCACAGCCACGTGGCAGAGCTGTCCTGTAATCCTCCTTCCCTCAACCTGACCCTCTTTCCGAGGGACCAGAAAAAGCGCAGAGAAGAATCGTTCCAACCCCAGTCCGTGGCCTTGTGTTGGACTCGGTTATGCTACAGTTTCACTCCACTTCTGAGGCACTCAAATCTTGCAGTACAATATCCCATCTTCCTGTTTTGCAACCAACCTCATCTGAACGTTCCCTGGGGGAACAAGGGCTCTGTTCGAAGCGCTAAGCAGGCTTGGTCTCAGCTCTCACTGTGAGCATTAGGCAGATGAAGAGAATGTTACTTTGATGGTCAAATGAAAGGGGGGTTCCCATGTCGAGCTGGTGGTCCTCTGCTGCTGCCGTGGTCGTACGGTGGTTCCCATCTGCAGGGGTTCTGAGGCCACCTTTGCAGTGCAGTGTCTGATGTCAGCTTGGGGAAGTCTCTCATCTTTCGTGCCTCTCTGTCCCACCCCTGTGGGTGTTTGTAGGCTGCATCTCCAGGTTCTGTCCAGGTGGATTGGAAGGGTTGATCCCACAGACAAAGGGGATGTGATAATCCACTTATTCTGGCGTGGTCTCCCCTTGCTAAGCCCTTGTAATGTTGTTTACTTACTTTCAATTAGCCTTGTGTTGGAATCTGCTGTGAAGCCTCATCCTCTACGAGATCAGATTAATGGGTTTGTGTCTCATGCTTAAATACAGCCCCCACATGTGCCGTACGCCAAACCAATAATACTTTATCTTGATGTAATAAAAATAATTGCCAACAGCGACGCTTTCCCTTGTGCCTGTTCTCCACTCCAGGGAATTGCTCGCTCCTGTCTCCCGCTTCCCCGCTCCGCATCCTCATGTGTCTTAACTCCGAGGGCAACCTCACCCTGCTTGAAATCTGAGGTCGAGCAGTGCTGGGATGCGCCCCCAGTTGTCCTTTAATCTTTTCCCTGTTCTCCTCACATAACACCCCTCCTTCTTTCTCTGAGCCAGAGAGGTTCTGGGGCTCTGTAACCAGCTGTTTGTTTCAATGCCTTTTTTGCAAGGTTTAACTCTGACTTGATGTAGTTTCCACTTTGTTCAAAACTTGGTGGCCTCCATGACCTCCATTCCAGGACTCCTCTCATCCAGTCAGTGCTGGGTCTCTGCTTCTTCCTAACACCTTTCTTCAAGTGACTGCTCAGCCCATTACCTCACAAGCTCTTCTTTGTGAGCTTTTATTTTTAGTTTCTCTTCCTCCTGCTTGGGAGTTCTGGCAGCTCTAACACCTTTTCACTTGATGCAGTTCCAGCTCTCCTGCACATTTGTGTCCATGACCTCTCTCCAGCTGACTTCACTAAAAATTCCTTGTGTTTCTTGATGTCTACTCTGCTTGAAATCAAGAGCCACAGTTGCAGGCTTATTCTCATTTGTTCATTCACTTAATCACACATTGATTTAGGTCAAAGTATTCCATTCAGGGCTCACTTGTGCAATCAGCCCTTCCATAATATCTCCCTTTTTCACCAAAACTGAATCTAAATAATGGTTGCCTCATGGGCTCAGGTGAACACCAGCCTGCCAGCTCTCACATCCAGCTCTGTCTGCTCTGTGGCTGCAAGCAGCGTTTGCTTTCCAGACTCTCCTGTAGACCAGAGCCACTGAAGTGGTTTCCACAGGGTAAATGATTGAATTGCCCCAGGCAGAATTGCTGCTTCGCCTCCCAGAGGGGAGGTTTGGTGCACAAATAGGTCACAGCTTGGTCTCCACCATTCCCAGTGGTTGCTATAGGGAGGATTACCCCAAGCTGGTTGTTCAAACCTCTTTTTCCTTCCTCTCACCGCTTTGGGTTGCCCTGTGTGTGTCTCCTCCACAGCATTGGTCTCCAGTGGGTCTTTGGAGAAGACCATCACTGCTTGCCTTGCACTGCAACCATTGCATGTGAGCAACCAGCACCTAAAAGGGTCAGTCCTGGGGACTTGTTCTGAGCTGAGCTACCCCACATAGAACAGTTTGGATTGGAAGGGACCTTAAAGACCATCTCATTTAACCCCCCCTGCCGTGGGCAGGGAAACCTTGTGCTACATCAGGCTGCTCCAAGCCCCAAGCCCTGTCTGCATGTGCAGGGTCCCCTTGCCAGAGCTGAGCCTGACCTTGGGGAGGCAATGTTAATTCCTCCATTTTCAGGGCTGTTTATCTCAGCTAGAGCTGGAGGTGGGCAGGAGGGCAGCGGGCACAGCCCAGGCAGGGGACTGGAATTACCCAGGGCTCTTTAATCCAATAGAGGTGCTCCTGGTTCCGTGCAGGGTGGTGGAGGTGGCTGGGCTGGACTCTGCAGATGGAAGCACCAGACTGCTGACTCTTAGGACACTTGATTATCTTCTGACATTGACTTTTTTTTTCCTCCCCCGAGGAAACACTGGTATAATGAAACGCATATCTCAAGGAACTCATCCAGCAGGCTCCTGCTCGCACAAGGCTTGGTTGACTGGATCAATTTGACCTCCTGGATCAGTGTGACATATGACAGAAATGGCCAAAAGAGCAAAATCGAGCTGGGAAAGTTGTCAGGAAGGCTAGAAAGGAAATCTCCTTGTGCTCAGCCTTCAGGTCCTTCTGAGATAAAGCTGAATTTTCAGCAGCTCAGGGCAAAATTTAATTTTCCGGTTGGCTTTACATGCAGCCCACCTCACTGCTCCTTCCCCACTTGCTGCTCTGTGTCCAAGACACCCACATCCCTGCTCCCACTTCTACACTCCAGCTACTATTCCAGGCTCTTGGAGGACCAAGACCTGAGCCTGAAAAGCACTCACCATCCCACCATGGGACTGGACCCAGCCACTGAGCACCCCAGGAGCCACCAGAGTCCCACATGGCAGGATGGGACCTGACAGGCAGGTGGGTGGAAAGGAAGGGCAAGGAAATCATGGCAAATAGGAGCTGACTGCCCAATAATTGTGGACAGCAAGGCTTTTCAGCAGGGCCATAAATCAATGGCAGATGGAGACACAGGGGGTAGCGGTTATTGATTTCTTTTTTTTTTTTTTTTTTTTTTATTACTTCTTCTCCCCCCGTTTGCTGCCCAGCAGAGTGGAAAGGCTCCGGAGGCAGCACTGCAGGGGTTTGTGTCTGCTTGGCAGCTCTCCTGGCTGCTGTGCAGGAGAGCAGTGCTCACGAGTGGCACCATCCATAACATCCACCCCCAGAGCCTTCAGCTCCCCCGTTGCTGGATCTGGGCTGGGCTTGGCACCCCAGGCCCAGCTTTTGAGCCTGGGGGGAAGATGGAGGCTGGAGGCAGAGGTAGGATGGGGTTAAGAGAGGGCAGGTCACAGCTCTGGCCAAAGTTCCAACTCAGCATCTCCATCAAGAGACCTTCACCCTGCCACCATCCATCTCCTCCATCCAGCAGCTTTCCCACTCGCCCACTTGTCATGTTCTTCTGGTGAACGTATCGGTCCCTATTTCTTCTCCTCTCCCCCTCTGCCACTCAGAGTTCTCAAATGTGATTCAAGAGACCTGCCAGGTCCCTCTGCAATGTCCTTGAGGGGGCACAGCAAGGCCCTGTGCAGGGTCTGTTCTGAGGGACACCCTCCACACTGCAGTTCCCAGGGGAAGGACAGGGTGTCCCATGAAGAAGAACAGCGCTGCTTCAGGAAATCCAGCCACAGGAGTGGGGAAAGCCACAGGTTTTAGGTTGGTCCAGTGCTAAGAAAATAGGGCTTTTCTCCTTGCTTAATCTTTTCTTAAGACCTTCCCTCTACCTCCCGTGCTCTTGGGGGGCTCAGCTCTTTGAGGAAATCTCTGTGCAGTGTCTGTGTAGCATTTTGGGTGATGAGGGGCTCCCACGCCTTGAGTTTAGCTGGTCCTTCTGCGCATTACAGTAAGAGTGAGGGTGTTGGTGTCCCCTGGCTTGTGAAGGCAGTGTTATCCATGTGGGGAGAGAGGATACCGCTGTAGTGATGCCTTTCTTTCCAGGATGAAAAGCTCTGCTGTGAGAGCTGGTCTGAGCTGTGGGGTTTTTTTTTCCCCTTCTCTTTTGTTCAGGTCTGCACAGAGCACTTTAGAATTCATAAGCTGGTAATTTATTGAACAAGCCTTTGGAGAAGGGAAGTAATGAAAGCTGCCATGTAAATCACGGGAGCGTTTGGGATCCCGTTGCTGGCAGGAGCACGGTGGCTCGGGGGCCTCTAATGGAGTCAGAGCTGAGACACCCACTGCGGAGCAGACACCTCCCAAAGCCACACCAGAGGCACGTGGAAATGGGATTGGGGCTGCCAAAATCAAACCAGGAGCCCTCTCCTGCCCTGTGAGGTGTGGGGGGATTTACTGTCCCTGTACCCAGGCCAGGAAGGGCTGTGAGGGCGTTTTCGGTTGCCTGCTTTTACAGTTGCTGGGAATTCCTGTCTGGTTCCTCCAGCTCAGAGTGTCTGTGGGCTCACTGTGTGTCAGCAGGGAGATCCTTAGTGAGAGGGAGCCAAAATATTCATACAGGATCCCTGGGGTTTTCCTCCTGCTGCACAAAGGCAAAAACCGGTTTTTGGGATCATCTGATCCAAAGTGCTGTCAGGAGGCTGGCAGATGTGGCTGCTTCTCCACAGGCTGTGGGAGAGGGTCGTCACTGAGCCCTCCTTTTACATCTGCAGGTGTCTTTGGTCCTGGGAATGAGGGAGGTTTGGTTGAGCACTTCCAAGCCAGAACTCCTGGAAGGCCCTGCACGATGCCCAGGAAAACTCTCTCAGGGAAATGCGCCCTGGCCCAGCCCCCAGCTCCACATGGGAGCTGGTTTGGGGTTAAAAGCCAATGCCTTAGTGAATCCTGGAAAAGGAGAGATGTGAGGTTTGTACCTGAGCAGCATAAATAAATGAATTAATGAATGGATTAAATGTAAATTGTGGCAGCTTTAAAATGAAAGTCATAGTTTCCAAAAGTGCTTTTAACCAGTACTTATTTCTGCAGCAATATAACTGCCAGCAAGGGCTTAATTCATTATCACCAGAACAAAATGAAGACCCTGTAAATTTGAAGTCCAATTTAATTTCCCCAGAAAGAGCATTTTTTCATCTTTCTTTCCCTTTCCCCTCTCTCTCTGCCCAAGGAAGGAGGATTTCCATCACTTGGACCTGCTGCGTGCTTCCTGCAAATGGGATTTTCTCAGCCTGCTGAGCTGTGGTCAGGTGGTGTGGCCTGGGGTGGGTTTGTGTGTCGGGGCTCTGTGCTGCACGTCATGCCTGAGAAAGGCCAACATTGCTTTGGAGAGTTCAGGCTGTAAATCAGTCCTGGATGGGGAGGGAAGTGGAGGCTCAGAGGGCAAACAGTCCCGGGTTGTCATGGGTTCGTGGTGATAGACAGGCAAGGACCCAAGAACTCACCTAGTGCCCGGCCCCATGGCCATCAGTGACATCCCAAAAGGGTTTGCAGGGGCTGTTGGTCACTGCTGAGGCAGAATCATTCCAGGTTGGAGGACCTGGGAAGATCATGTCTTGTGGTGAGTACCCCTGAGAAGGCAGGGAGGGAGGTGGTCATGAGCCAACTCCAGCTGGGTCTGCTGCAGGGATTCCTGGGGCAGAGCAGCTGCCAGAGGCAGCTGAACCATCCCTCCCTCGAGGGCTCTGTCTATAAACCAGCCCCTGGCTTTCCATCCTCTCCCCTCAGACCTGCCTCCTCCTCCTCCTTCAGTTCATCTCCGAGGAGAGGAGCAAGAGCGGTGGCTCCATTCAGCTCCACTAACAGTGCAGATGGCCTGGACACGAGGTTGGGGTGTGTGTGCACGTGTGTGCGCAGGAATGTGCTGCTTCCAGAGCTGTAGAAAACCAGTAATAGCATGTTTCTGCCCTAAAATGCGAGACAGAGCAAATGGGGGAAGGGGCCTGATGCAGCAGGAGGAGCACGATGAAGTCCATGGTCTCCATGGAGTCTTTGTTTATACTCCTCTCATTTTCCTATCTTCATTCTTTTTCTTTTTTTGTTCTGTTTTTCTTTAAAGGGAGTATTTTTAGCACGTAGGAAAGAGAGCAGTGTGAACGCTGGATGCAGGGTGATCAGGAGCAGATGGTGTACAAGCTTCTCATGCTGTGCTTCCTGTAAAAACACCTCTGTCTTGAGTCACCCTGTGGTTACCCTCCTCCTGGGCTCCCCATCCTCCTCCTCCTCCACAGCCCAGACCTTCCCTGGCTCGCCATCCTCACCCTCAGCTCCTGGGGCAGCTCTCAGCAGGGGCTGGATGGCAGAGTGAGGTAGATGGTGGTACACGGACCAGCACCTCATGCAGGTGGGTCAAACACCTTTGGAGGAGGAAAGGGTGGGACTGGTGTGCAGGAGAGATGGGTCACCACCCTGCCCTGGCTCTTGCACTGCTCCGTCCCCTCCCTGCACCCGGTAACTTCATGGCACGATGTGGTTTGGATGTGTTCATACCAGGACACCCCACCAAGGCCGGCATCACTCTGGGCATCGTCTTGTTTCAGCACCACAGCGGCAGCTGCACCAGCAAACCTCCTCACTCCCTCCCCAAAATCCCAGCAGCAAGGGGAATCCCTCCAGGTGTCCGGACAGAGCAGCCCTCCTTGCTTAGCTGCTCGGTGTGCTCGTTAGACCACCCCCACTGCATTTAATTATAGGTATTACAGTCTATTCTCCTGCAAAGAATGACTTGCAGGGTGCTCCCAGAGCTCATCTGAAACACGAAATTACTGGTGCAGCTTTCACAGGGGCAGAGAACCGCTACTGTGACCTGCGGGAAGTGAACGAGTCAGTGCAGGGCCAGCAGCCCCGGGATAATCAGCAGCAGCAATAGGAATGTTCTCCTGCAGGTTTGTTCCCCTAGGAATGTTCTTCCTGCCCTGGAAGCAGCCCCGGCACGGTGCAGAGCCTGGATGTGGGCTTGGGGACATCATGGTGTTGAGGAGACAAGTCTGCAGGACTTGGGGAGCGGAAGCTTAGAGGCACAAACCTGTTTTTCTCCAAACTTCTGCAGAAGATGAAATTTTCTTCTCCCAAATGCAGGGAAAAAAAAAAGAGGAAAAGCACAAATGAAAAGGGGGCTGTTGTGGGGGTCGCACCTACAGATCATGTTTGCTGAGTCTGCCCAGCACAGCTGAAACATTCCTTTCCAACACCAGCCATTCCGCCCCGGGAATCAAATATTCAGTATAATATTTAAATATAATTAATTCATGTAATTTCAGCTTTTATACTATAGTAAAATATTCATTTTTGGATAGTGTAAAGGTTGAGACTACATCGATCAAAAATTAGAGGGGAAAAAGGATAAAGCCTGAAATAAAACACTTCCTTCCCTGTACGACACTGGATGTTGGAGAGGTGAAACAAGGGAGTCAAAGGGATCTTTCACACTTTCCTCCTGGCAGCTTTAGCCCCTGGATAGTGAAGAACTGGCACGGTGGAGCTCCTTGTGGAGTACTGCAGGTGAGAGAGGACCCTTGGGAAGCACCTGGGTATTCCCAGTGCCAGGAGAGGACCTCAGCAGCTCTGGAACTCGCTGGGGAAAGAGAGTTCCTTTCCCTTTAGCAAGACCATCTCGTGCAAGTGAAGCTGGAATAGTTTAGCTTTTATCCATGCGCTGAATAAAACAAGCTTCAAATAATACACCTGGAGCAGAGATTGCCCAAGTTCATATCCCCCAGCCTAGAAAATCCCCAGGCTGGATTTGGGGTCCTTCTCTAGGAAGCAGAAGTCACTCCAGTAGCCGAAGTTTTTCCTGGTGACTCTGTTCCCCAAGAACCTCTGCCCACAGAGGAGGGTTTTGGTCTCCTTCCCACACAGCAGAGTCAGGGATGGTTGAGCCTGGACCTCTCCCACCTCCCAGAGGTTGGCTATGGTCTGGGGATACAGGATGCCCAGGAAAAATTACTCCCATGCCACACTTCAGCTAGACGTTAGTGAGGAGGGGAGTGGCAGGGGGGAGCACAGTGGGCAGACACATCCTCCTGTATCTCTGCTGGCTCTACCTGGGACATGCTGCTGTTTCTCTTCACCACCTCCAGCGTACCCAGTGCCACACTGGGGGTTTACTGGGAGTGTTTGGCCCATGCCAAGTCAGCGCAGGCTCACAGGGGCTTGATTTACCTGCAGACCTGTCCTGGTGCTGCCCCAGTGGTCCGTTCCCAGCTCAACACCGTGCTCTGGATGTGATTTAGGCAGGCTGGGGACCAAGGCCACCATCTGAGCCCAGTGGCAGTGAGCTCTGCTGGAAGATATACATGGGGCACAGTCCTCCAGCCTGACTCACAACTCAAAAAGCACTTGGTGGAGGTAAATGGAGAGGGAAGAGTAATGATTCCAGCCCTAGGGGCAGTGCAAGCTATCTCTGGACTGAACCTGGGACAATTAATACCTCCAAGATAGGCCTAATGGATTGTTTGAGATTTGGGGCTGCAAAGTACAATCAAAAGCAAAGTGTTTGACTGTTGTTATAATTGCTACCAGGCTCCTTTTGAAGCCCCATGCAAAGAAATGGATAGACTTCAGCCATCAATAATATCGCTGGAGGAGAAAATTGAAGGGATATCTGCCCAATTAAATAACCTACAGGGCTGGAATTGAGAATCAATGTGGCATGAACGATGAGGTGTGGACTGCTGCTGCTGAGCACTAAATCCACCACAGCCTCTGGTTTAACCCAGGGAGAGGGATAGGAGCTGCAGCCAGGACTGCCCAGGCTTAGAGTGGCCACTGCAGGAGGCAGGAGGTGGCTGGAGAATGGCTTGGCATCGTTATCCTGTGGGCTGGGACACAGTGAAGTCGTGGATCTTCAGAGCTCAGGTGGGAACGGGGCAGAGGGCTGGTGGTGTGGGGGGATACATGCAAGGAGGGATCCGTGTTCCCAGGGAGCACTCAGGAGCTCTTGCGGATGCTAAACAGGGACTGCTGGGAGAGCAGTGTGTTGTCTTCTGGATATCTTCCACTTTTGGGAAGTGGAAGTGAATTTGCTGGGAGGTCTGAGTGTTTGAAGTGGGCTCGTTGAAAATGAGGGGAGGGGGAGAGAAGGGCAGGTGGCTCTGGGCATGGGGCTGAGGACACGGGGCTGCAGCTGAAGGACATCCCAATGCCTGTTTGCAGGGAAAAGGTGGAGAATGGGAATAGGGCTTGAGAGAAGAACTGTGGATCTTTTTTCCCGCTCGAGGAAAACCAAGACTGGATCGCTGGTGTCTGTGTGGGTTTTGCAGGACATATCACTGGCTGGCAGCGCTGGGACAGCCCTGCCCAAACAGCAGCCAAGGCAGAGTGGGCCCTCTGTCTCTGTGAAAGTGGGATTCCATCATCTGGGCACCTTCCCAGCAGGGATTAAGGGATTAAAGATTAAGGGTAAGAAACATCTGCTCTGTGTAGCTTGTTCCTCCTTCTCCTCCTCCCACCTTCCCCAAGGTGTGCCCCACTGTGGCACAGGGGCCACAAAATTGAGCAAATCCTGGGGTGGGACAGTGGGTGGGGGCACAGCCGGATCCACGCTCAACCCCTTTAATTTTATACAAAGGAGGAATTAATTTTGCCTCTGCCTAAGTACCTGTCACTTTAAATTACTGTGTCTGATAGTGAAAATGACGAAGCAGCCAGGTCATTAGGCAAATTTTAATTAGAGGCTCAGCTGCCCTTGTACTAATAGGATGCTACAATTCTTTCCCGGTGTTCCCACTTTCCATTCATGGGGTCTTTCCAAGCTCACCTGAGGATGTGTTTGGTCGATGGCTCAATGTCCAGATGGAGATCAGTGACAAGTGGAGCCCTTCAGGGGTCTGTACTTGGAGCAGCACTGTGTGATGCCTCCACCAGTGACACAGACAGTGGGATCGAGGGCACCCTCAGCAATTTGCAGGTGGCACCAAGCTGAGCAGTGCACTCCTGAAGGACGGGATGCCACCCAGAGGGACCTGGACCAGCTCAAAAAAGCGGATCCATGTGAACCCCATCAGGTTCAGCAAGGCCAAGTGCAGGAGAAGTACAGCCAGCGAGCTCTCCCACACACATCCCTGGCTGGGAAGAGGGGGAAAACAGGAAGGAGGAGGACAAGAACAGGCTCTTTTCTTCCATTCTTGGCTGGTGACAGGATCAAATCTCCTCTCCTGGTGTGACCAAGCCTCTGTGCCCTGCAGGTACACATGTTTTTATGCTGGGTAATTTCACAAGTGAGATCCATCCATTAAGCTGCCGGTTCCAGTCACTCCACCAGTGCAAAATAACCGACAAATGGGATTGTGACCTACTTATATTTTTTTCTTCCCTGTCCATCCAACGCAGCTGGAGCCAGGCAGAGAGCAAGAAAGGGATGCAGGATGGTGGCTACAGTGAGCCTATGCCTGGATCCCATTTCCTTGGGGCGGGGGGCAGGAGAAAAGGGGGGTGCCTGGCCTTCTCCTCACTGCAGCCATTCTGCAATTCCCTCACTCCACCAAAAGGCTGCAGGGTGGGAACCTGCTCTGGGAAGGGAGCTGATCTAGGATGAAAGCAAGTAAAATCACCCACTTTCATGGCACAACTTGCTGTGTCCAGTGTAGAGGTGAATAATCTCCTGCAGGGAGGAGAGCCTTCCTTTCAGCTGTGCATCCCAAGGATGCTCTGGTCGCTGTCTCAGCTGGATGGACCCATCCCTGACTTTGCGGGTTTGTGACTATGCGTGCCTCTACCATGCTGACTTTATTGTTCCCATCACTTGACCATCCCCGTGGATTTGCACACTGCTGGGAAATCCTCAGCAGGAGCAGTTTTATTGACAGGAAAGGCAGTTTTCTCATAATGGAAACTTCCTGCAGGAAAGTGGTGCTTTCAATCAAACGTTGCTTGGGAGGGTTGAAGGGAAGGGAAAATTGTGTCACAGAGCTTTTTGGTAAAGTGAAAACATCCTTGTTTTCACACATCTGGAAGGGAAAGCTTCAATTTTTCACCTCTAAACGATTTTCATGCTGACATTTCTTTTATTCCATATAATCAGGCAGCTCTAAATATTAGAGTTTTGCCGCCAGAAGGAAACATTTTGAGCGGCATCTCCCCGCCTTTCCCACCTTCCCTTCCCTTGCCTTTCCTCCCTTTAGGTGTTTGGAAATAGTGGAGTTTTCTCTCAGGCAGTAGAAATTTCACTGCCTCCTTGCCTCTGGCACAGGCTGAGGGCATTTTCAGCCCCCAAAGAGCCACATAACCTTGTTCCTTACCCAATTCTTCCCACTTCTGTGAGCTCCTCAGCAGGAACCACACACTGAGGTGAACCCAGGTCTTCCCTTTTTGTGTGTGAGGACATTCCATGTCTGGAGACTTGGTGGTGGTGGCCAGCAAAACAGGGGATAGAAGATTTAGAAAGAAGATTATGCAAAGAAGTAGTGGCCCTTTTTTCCCCTTTCTCCTCATCTTGTGCAAATTACCCTATTATTCTGCTCCCTTAGGATGCCTGAGTGTCCTTATTTCTTCTTTTGAGCTAAAGTCACCCATGCATTAAATTAGTTCTCTGCCTAGAAATAGCTTGATTACTTTCTCCAAGCTGCAGTTAATATGAGGTTCCCTCAGAGTTTTAAAAATAAAAACAGGGCAAAAAGGCAAGAGGGGAGCAAAAGGGGGGAGCAGGGACAGGATGCAGCCTCCTGGAGCCAGTAGGAGGTGGGTTTGACTTGAGCATGAGTTGCAGTGGTGGGCAGTGGCTGTCACAAGGATGGTGTGATTGGAGGGGTCCATCCCCATCCAAGGGCACGTGGAATGGCTGGGGCTGGACTCAGAGGCCCATTCAGTCCTACCCATCATCCTTCCCATGGTATTTTTCCTCATGGCTTGCCTTGAATTTTGTCTTAGACTTCTTACCTTTTCTATGTTCTGTTGAACTCTGATGGAAAGGAAGGAGGGAGACCTTGGCAGGACACCCCATCCCAGCACTGAGGATGGGACAACTGAAAAAACTGTCAGAGCTTGGGAAGACCCAAGATCCCTCAGGATCCCAGATTTTCTTCCCTACAATAAGTGTCCCACCAGTGCAAGGCTCACCTGCTCCCAAGGTGGGAGTCCAGTGCAGAAGGCAGCATATTTGAATAACATTCTTAATGCACTTGCTGTAATAACATGACCCAGGAGCAGGCACGTGCTCCCATCCCAGCCAGGATCAGCTCTTTAGCCCCAGGACCACAAAACACCCTCCCACCACCCCAAACTCCTCACCTCCTCCCCGCTGCACCTCTGAGCCTGTTCCCTCCCTGCTGGGGCAGCCAAGCTCCCCATCCCTGCTCCACCCACAAACCACAGCAGTTTATCTCCCTCACATCCCTCCTTTTAGTCCACAGCCAGCAGGAAAGGCGAATGCTCAGCCCTGCTCCTCTCTGAGCTCGGCAACCCCGGAGCCTCTGGGCTGGCACAGCACAACTCCTGTGGCTCCCACCGACTCCAGGCTCCCTACTGGGCAGCAGGATCATCCTTGACTTTCCCTCCCTGCTGTAACACACTCTCTGTTCCCCTATTAACCGTTGCCGTTTTTCTTCTCCTCGCCCTCGTTTCCTTTTCCAAGGAGACAGCCGGGGCCGAGCCCGAGAGGGGCTGTGAATCTCCGATAATGGCCTCAGAAAATGTCCTGTTCTATTTCGTGCTCCTTCCTTTGTGTCGCCTTGACATTTTGTGTTAGGTTTGGGGTTTTTTTTTTCCTTTTCCCTTAATTCCCCTGACTGTTGGGCAGGTGTCTGCTCCCAGCTGTTTGCAGGAGCCCCAAGAGCTGTTCCCTGAATGTCAGCCGCTAATTCAGGGCCAATTATCCCTCCTTTCCCGCTGCGTTTTGCTGTATCCTTTGCAGAACTACATCTGCAGACATGGGGCTTCATTTCTTTCTCCTCCCTCCCAGTTGCTTGGCTTCCCACAGGCTCCTCCAAAACCCTCCTCATGGCTTTTACTGATTGCTGGGGGTAATTTAAGGAGCATCAGCTAATCCACAGCAAAGGTGTGTGGCTGTTGTCCTCTCCCAAGGCCTGTGCTGAATCCTGCTGGTGCTCCTCCTTCTCTCTGGAAGCAGACCAGTTTTCCCAGTAGCTGGAGCATTGCTGGAGCGATCCTAGCATGTGACTGTCCCACCTACAGCCACTAAAGGAATAATTTGTGATTACCAGAGCTTAGGCTGGCTGTGCAGCCCAGCCAGCATCCAAGCAATCAATCCCCATTCCGTAGCCTCCCTTCCCGCTCTCCCAAACAGTGACAAATGGAGCAGGACATCGACTCGGATGGAGCAGCGTTGGCAGCAGGAATAATCACCTCTTTTCCAGATGAGATGGGAGGGACGGCTTTCCTGCCAGGCAGCTCCCAGTGGAGATGAGGAGAGGCTCCTCACTGCAGCCACAGAGCAGATCCTGGCTGAGATGGATCAGCAAATGATGCTTTGGGGATTCCCAAGGCGGGGAAAGGGGTCCCCAGCCATCAGGGGTGTCAATGTAGCGCTGCTGGGGTCCAAAGAGTGGCTCTGCTCTCGCCTCAGCTTCCAGGGCAGCCGTGGGATGAGCCTCTACAAAGCTCTCCAGACGTTTGGAGGGAACCAGGTGAGCCTGAGATCTTCTCCGTGGTCTCTGCGGAAGAGCAGCCACACCTGCAGGGGGTTTTGCACCATCCAGCCTGCCCTTTTCTTGTGAATTTACACTCAGAGAGTTAAAATTTACTCCCCAGCTCACTTTGTCCAAGGCACACAAGAGCTCCTTGCCATGGATGTGGGAGGGTGAGCTCTCCAAACTGGGGTAACCAGCACAGAAAATGTCCCTGGGCTGGTCCCAGCCCTTTCCCTAGTTGCTGGAAGAGAGATAAACTGCTTCAGGAAAATCCTGTCCATGCTAAAAGATGGAATGGTGCTTGTGTGTCACTACAGCTCTCCTCTTGTCTTCCTTTAATTAAAAAGAAAATGTCTCCCTCCAAAGTCATTAATTACTAATGACAGAATTAGAACCAGTAAAGAGGGAAAGGAGGAATAAGATGAAAAAGAAAGAGAAGAGACAGAAAAAGGCAAAACAAACCCAGTGCCCAAAAGAGCCCACTGGCAGTTTGAGACATTTGAGGCTTGCGAGAAATTAAGGAAATAATTGCTTGATTCAAACTTAATTCTCCTTCCTGCTGGGCCCACACACGATGGGCAGCGTGTGGATGGAAACCACCTTCCCCGAGTTTCTCACTCCCATCAGAGAAAGTCATGCAATCTGGTTTTCCTGCTTGGAGGCAGATCCCGAGGCAGTGCTGCACATTAGGGTCCTTCTCCTGCAGTCCGCCATCCTTCCATGCAGAAAACCTGGATTTAGCGCCGTAATCCCCATAGTCACACTTTTCCATGTCTACTTTGCCAGCATCTCTCATGGCCTCACCCCTATTTTTCTCTCTCCAACCATCCCATCTTCCCAGACAAAGAGTCACAGCTCTTCCCTCCTGCCCCGTCCCGTGTTCTGCTGGTGCCAGGGATGGAGCAGAGCCAAGGACAAGCAGGGACAACGCTCCATGTCCAAGTTTAAAGCTCCTTGGCTTCGAAAGGCCGACTTAAATTCCTTGAAGACTCTCTGAAAAATAGATTAAGGGCTTGGGAAGAGGGAAGCCCAGCAGAGCTGCTGGCTGCCTGCTGAGTGCTTATTATTTTTGTCAGCTGAGTGTTTTAACTCGATAATCTCAGATTGAAATGGGTTTCTGGAGGGGAGGGAGCAGCGGGAGCTGAGGCAGCTGCTCCCATGGGAGTCTGGATTAGGGAAAGAGCAAGTTCCAACCTCTCTTTGGATGGCGAAAAGCAATCTCTGACCTGGAGGTGGGATGGGGTCGAAGTCCTGGGTTTGGCAGAGGAACAGGAAAAGAAGGTAACCTTGTGGGGGATCTCCAGGCTCCCCACCTTCTCCTCCGCCCTGGCCATCCCTGGTCCTCGGGAAGTGAAGGTACCCAGAGCTGGGCTTTGTGCCCCCGAAGGGATGAGGCCTATGGCAGTTCCTCTTCTCTGGGGCCGATGAGGGACAACAGGCTTTCTTGTTGGTCCCGCACTAAATCCCCTGCCAGTGGTTTAAGCTGTGCTTTTCATGGGGGAGATGGATCCCACCCACGCATCTCTGTCCTGTGACTTCTCACACACCAAGAATTCACAGCCCCAACACCCGAGGTGCTGCCTGGTGATGAAGGAGGAGGAAGGTTCATCCTTGCCATTCTCCAGCTGCCCTGTCTTGCAGGCCACCAAACTGGTGGGCACCACACTCCCTCTCATGAGGAGGTTGCAAAGGTATCACCCTGTTCTTGCTCCAGGTTGCAGAATTCTTAGGACAAAGCCAAGCCCTTTTCCCTGTGCAGTGTCACCCTCGGGCAGCAAAATCTGGTCAGCATTAGTCATGGAGGTCCCAGTGAAGGTCTCTGTGCCCAGACAAAGCCCAGCTGGTTTTCTACTGGAATATGCTCTCTCACCAGTTCTCAGCGACTTTTTTCTTCTGGATCTATAAGGCATGTGCAAAAAAAGCAGTGAAAGGCAAAAAAATGGGAAGGAAAATCCAAGGTTTTTTGACAGTTCAGTTCCCCCCTGAGGCCACGGCAAGCAGAGATGGGGAGGGAGAAAAGCTACTAATACATCGTTTTGTCTTCAAGCAATTACGTGAAAATGAGTTAATCACAGGGTCACAGAAGCCATAACCATTAATTAATCCCCAGCAAGAGCCGAAAAGATGAATTATTTCCTGCAGTAAACAAACGTGAGTAACAGCGAGGCAAAGAGGGAGCTCCCGTCGGATTATCACAGCCCACACCAGCAGCTGCTCCAAAGCTCCCTGGCATGGCCAGTTTGCCCCCACCAAGACCCCAGACCAGCCACTCCCATTCCTGCCAAATCCCAGCCCCTTGTGGGGAGCAGCTTTCCTGCTAAATCACTGCCTTTGGAGAGGGGAGCAGGGGAACAGCCACAAGTACGGATGTTCGGCCACTCCTGCAAAAGGTAGAGGGCAAAGGCAGCGTGTCCTGCTCCCTCCTGGTGCTGTGGGCAGGGCTGGTGATCCCAGTGTTTGGAGCAGGGGTAGGACCCTGGTTGGGCAGTGGTGCAGAGTTCCGTGGGCTATCCTTGCTCTCCCTTATCCAGACGAATTAGTCTTGGTTATAAACCAATAAAACTCTCCACTGGGTTGTCTCGGCAGATGGGAAGAGCCATGGAGGTGTCACCTGCTGCCGGTGTGTCCCTGCCCTCCTGTGACTCCCCAGGGGGGTTCACTGCCTGCAGGCTCTGCTCCTGCCTGGTTATACTGGGAGGGGGGAGGGATGGCATGGAGGGATGGATGGCAGGAGCTGCATTATCTGTTTAATACCTATTTTTGCCTTATTGCCATTTTAATAACTATCTGCTCTTGTATTTGGAGCTGTTTTAGAAAGATGCTGTTAAATCCCAAATGCAGACAGATCCAGCACAGTCAAATGGCTCTAAAGCTAGTCCAGGACAAATGAAACTTTGCTGTAAATCTAGGTGTCTCCTTGAAAACTGTCCTTTTCTTTTTTTTTTTTTTTTCCTTTTTATCTTTGTTTTGCCTTTCTTTGGTACTTCCCCTCATTTCCCCACATGAAGCAGGTAGTCACTGGCCCTTTTGGAAAGGGTAAGAAACCCTCTGAAAATCATCTTGTGGCAAACTCTTCCTCTAAACTCAAACCACCCCAGTTCAAAAGAACTGTGATTTGCTTTAGGCTGTGTGAGTTGGCTGCATGCACATGATTAAATTAGTTTAAACCCAGCCTCTATTTATTTAGCTAAATGAAATAGGAATAATGCTAAAACCAAACTGAAATCATCCAGATTCCTCCTGGGCTGTCAGAGATTGTTCGGGGCAGGCAGGAAACTCTCCTCGCCGTGTCTCATCTCTCCTGCTTTGCATTTCTTTGTTAAGCCTCTGCCCTCCCCGGCGCTGTGGGCAACTCATCCCAAGGGAGACAGACCCTCAAAGCCCGATGGAGAACAGACACACGGCATCGTGACTGCAATCCCAATAAAGCAGCTGAAGGAAGCTGGGAAGGACGTTCAGAGCACCGGAATGGCGCCGTGTCCGCTGGGAGCCTGACCCGACCTTTGCGGGGTGGGGACAGCCACTGGAGATGCTCCACCTTAAGATGTTGCGCCCAAGCGTGGCCACTCCTGTGGGACTTCCCTGGTGGCACCTTGCAGGTCCAGGTGACATCCACCCACAGCCCCAGCCTGGGTGACTGCCCTGTCCCAGGCTGGATCACCAGGACAAGGTCTAAGTCTTGTCCCTTGTCCTCAAGGCCACTTCTTGCTGCACACTCTCCAGCTTCATTCCACCCCCTCACCCTCCCCTGCTCGCTTTGGGTTTCTGTAGAAGTAAAGCTGAGCTCAGCTGGTCTCTGTTATTTGGTGTCATCCCCAAACAGCAATTCCTCCAGGGTGTGGGGTGTCTGGTGAAAGGGAAAAAAACCCAAAAAGCCCATCATAAAATACATCACTGCAGATCAGTGGGAGAAGGGTTCTTTATATACTCACTCCCCAATAAATGTCATTTTGAGGCCTATCTACCATTTTTTTCTTTAATATCTTTTTTAAAAAAATAAATCTGTTACCAGGAGGTACAAACATTTCCAAAAAAAAAAAAAAAAAAACCAAAAAAACCCCACATTTTTCACTTTTAAATTATCCAAAGAGAGTTGAGTGTCCTGAAGTGAAACATCTCCTTTTGGAAGCAATGAACAAAACATCTCAGCTTTTCTGGGTGTCTCCAGCCAGACCTGCTCGCCCAAGCTGAACCCCCCTGGTTGTCCCTTTGCTGGGTATCACCAGTCGCGGTGCTCAATACTGGACTAAGCTCCCGTTGACACTGCTTTAACCATCACTAGTCAACTGCAAATCATCACTGGTGTCACCTCCTGAACAGCTGTACAGGAGTAAACGTGGAGCCCAGACCAACATTCCTGGCCTAGGACCTCAAGGTGTAACGCTTGAAACGCCACCAGCGTGTTCATACTCGGGGAGCAGAAATGAACTCCAGACAGCGACAGACGTAAGATAAGGGAGCCTGTGAGAGTGCCCATCAAGCTGTGTGCTCAATCAGACATTGCCAAGAGAGCAGGGGCATTTTGCTGAAATTTCTCATCTCATTTATTTGATAACTGACCTTTACAAAATTTGCCAAACCTCCCACAGCCCGAGTACCACTTGGCAGTGTTTATTCTCCCGCTGCCGGCTCCCTGTTCCTAATGATCATCCTCTTCACAGCCATGCTAACCTTTGACAAGAGCACTTCAGGAGCCTTGTCAGCCACTGGGAAGGTTGTCCGATGGCCCTGTAGGTAAACAGAGGGATCAGGAGGAGAAATCTCCCTGTGAAACAGGGCGTTTTGCGCAAGAGCCGGCTGTGGCGGTGGCTTGGATGGGAAGAGCTGGGCTAGAAGAAGCAGCAAAGTGTGGGCTGAGGAAGGTGCTGCTGGCTGGTGGTTCTTCAGTGACTCACACCAAGGGGGATAAATGAATCGTTTCCCCAACCCCAGCAACGGAGTGGTCAGAAGGGAACAAAATGCCTCCTTCACTTGGGTGAGGGGTGAGGATGGGGATGCCTCTTCAATAGGATTATTGGAGTGCCTGGGAATCCAACCCCAATTCACCTGGGCTGAGACCCCAGTGAAAGCCAAAAAAAACCCCACAGGGGCTCAGGGAAGGCTCCAGGTCTGCCTGAGGCTGAGGCACCTGGGAGCAGTGGGGTAAAGAAATCCTTGGGCCATGGGGAGACTTGTGGGGCAGTGTGGGGGTCACCCAAACAAGGTGCCACTCCTGCCACAGAGCAATAATCCCCTGCTGGAAAAGGGGAAAAGGTTGGGATGTAGAAACCCAGCAAGCAGGAGAGCAGAAGGAAGGCCAAACAGCTCCACACTTTAAAAGAGAGAGAGAGACAAAATGAGCCTTTGCGATATCCTCACCCATTTACACACATAAAACTTTCTAAATGCTAAGCCAAATAAAGTCGTCTTATCGGTGTATTACCACTTAAGGCTCTTTCAGGCAGATTTAGAATGAATTAGTGCTTTTTTTAACTACAAAGAGGAGCAAAGTGAAATTTCTTACTCCATCAGACCGTGCAGCTTCTGCCTTTTAACCCTTGGATGGGAGAGCGGCGAGGACTGAGCGGGGTCAAGGCTGGGCCGAGGTCCCTCCTGGTCCTGAGCTCTGGTGTGCAAGGTGCTGCTTCCCAGAGATCCTGGAGATTCTGGAACAGGTTTTGCTGAGGTGAATTGACTCCATACTGCCCTGATATCCCCCTTTTTATCCTGAATTATGCAGATTTTGCAGTACAGGTGGTGCCTTCACAGGGTGTCCCACCTTGCCATTGCCAGGAGATTAGCTCCAGCAGTGGGACACAGCAGGGACAAGCACTGCTGTCTTGACCTGTGCATGGAGACAAAAGCCATGAGTAACTTGAACACAGAACCTCTCTCCCGGTCACAGCTGGGACAATAGGAATGATGGAGCCGAGCCAGGCAAAGGCAGCCTGGAAGTGATGGGTAGTGTCCCCTCACTGTAACTCTGTGCACGTGATTTGGCTGGTTTATATTTACAGGGACTGAATCAGGCCCTTCCTCCTCCAGAGGAGCCACATCAACCAGCAGCTTGCCCACAAAATGACTTGCTGGCCACGGTTCTCCTGCTCAGGGCCCCCCCTTGCCCATCAGAGAAACATCAATTGTTAGCAATTAGTTGCTTGACTTAATTGCTCTCCATTCCTGCCGACTCTGTCAGACTGTTGGGCTGTTTCAGGAATGCTAATGTTTCACAAAGCCTTTTTTTACTGTGTGTGTTTTGCAGGGAAAGAGCCGTTGGAGGCTTTGTGGCTGAAATTATTTATAGAGATTAATGGCTGTGGCTTTGGGTGCCTCCAGGAACGGAGTCACCACATGCTGGTGCTTCTCAGTGAGACACATGTTCACACACACACACCCACCCCTACACACGGCTCAGCAAGGGCCCAGTGGGGCTGAACAAGACCAGGGAGGGGGGACAGGGGCTTCAGGGAGTCCAAAACACCTGGGGAAGCTGCCAGGAGGACAAGAGCTCTCAAAAGGATGCTCCAGCTGCTGTGGGTCCAACTTGGTCCAGGCTGGTGGTACCCGCTCTGGGGATGCTCTCACGTCTCTCCAAGGCTGGCTTGAGGAGGGGTTACTTAGTCCCTGGTGTTGGTCCAACCACCATTCCTTCTCCCCCTGCTCTCACTGTGAGCCTTGGGAATGTGTTCCTAACCATGTTCCAAAAAAAACCCCTATGGATCTCATGAATCCCAGGCTTGCAGAGCTGCCAGTGCTGGAGATATTGTACACATCATCCCTCAGGAGTAAGGCTGGGCTTTTTTAGGACTTGGCAACAGTTGTCCCTCTCCCCAGCTGCTCCAGGTCTGAACCAGTATGGGAGCAGGGTGGCTTCCAATACCTGCTTCCCAGAATACACAGGCCTGGGATGAGTCTAGGCTGTCCAGGACTTGCTGGGTGTTCAAGGTTTTCAGTCAGGATAATCCAAGATCAGCTGAGATCCAAAAAGCTTTGTGAATGGTCCTTTTGGCCGCTCTGTGATGGTTTCTCTCTGCCCTGTCCTGTACACAGGCAGTGCTGCTCTCACTGGGATCCATCACCCACACAGCTCCTGGACAGGCAAGGATTCCCCCTTCCAGCTCCTGTCCCTACATCTCCGTGAGCAACAGAGGAGCTGCCCAGGGGGGGAAGGTTGCATGTGAGCTGGGACAGGAGCCAAGATCTCAGGGAAGAAAATATCCCACCAGTTTGCATCCTGGGCTCTCTCACAGCAGGAAATGTGGGATGATGGTGGCGAAGTAGAAGACGCCGAGATGTTGCTCCTTTCGGAGACCAGCCTTCTGCAGGCTGGCTCCAGTCTCTGTGGGGTGTTGGCACTCAGGATACAGGAGGCTCAGAAAGGCTTGGAAATGACGCATCCAGCGGCCACCAACCAGCAGCTGTCCAGCACAGGTCCAACGATGCCGCCCAAACCACCTCTGCCCGTGCGAAGGTGACCTGGGCCATTTGCGAAGGTGAAGATCCGAAGCCAAACCCGTCCCTGAAATGTTCACCTTCAAGAGGGGGCATCACTGGTGCCCTTCCAGAGTCCTGCAATTAATAAGGAGTCATTAGCAGAGCAGCTGTTGGGAAGGGCCTCCTGGGACCCAGCCTGAGAGAGCCATATGGCGCGGGAGGGATGGGTGGAGGAGCGATGTCGGAAGCCCGTCGGCACCTGCCAAGCTGGGGCGAGGTGGGAGGCACCTCCTGCCACATGCCATGTGATGGATGGTGCCAGAGCAGCGCTGACATCTCCATTTGCTCCCCTTCCTCGTGTAACTCTTGGAAATCTTGGTGCGCTGGGTTGGAGCCACGCGTCTCTCCCACATGTGTGTGCTCCGGTGTCTCGTGGCGCTGGTGGGAAATTTGCCCCGGAACGTTGCTCCGGTTTGGGATTTTCAGGTCGCTCTTTTTCACCACGTTAATCTCCCACGCTCTCGGGCAGACTGCAGTTCCCAGCACTGACTGCAAGGAGAATTTTCCCCTCGGTGAGGGATCAGCTTCTTTCTGATTCCTTTTCAGTACCTGCCAGGATGGGAGGAAAAATCAAAATATGCTAAATCTCCAGCTGGGTGTGAAAGACCCTCTTCGATCCTTCACAACCGACTTTGCAGTCTGTTAACACCAACTCCACTATCTTATTCTCATTGATTTTTGAGAGCTCCTGGGCCATCCTGCTGAATTCTGAAGCTGTCCAGCTCTCTATTTTGAAAAAAAAAAAAAAAAAATTCAATTTTTTTTTTTTTAAAAGAACACTTTCTTCCCAAGGCAAAAGCCGGCTCTTTGTGCTTGTCCTTTTCACACAAGGCAAGTGCAGCTCACTTTGAACAACCCCACAAAAGGCAGGAGTGATCCCACAGCCCCTCATCCTCCACCTTCCTCAGCTGCACCAAAGCAAACTAAAAGGCAATTTGCAAGTTCTCATTCGCGACGGTCCAGCCAAGGGAAAGTACAAGGGCTGAGTTTCAACTCACTGGCACGTGGAAGGAAGTGACAGCATCGTTCCCATCTCCACTTGGAGAGCACAAGACATCCCCTGTCCAAACCGCAGCCCTGAGCTGAGATGTGGCTGTTGCAAACTGCCACTC
>VZRE01012472.1:456163-507759 GCA_013396775.1 Cephalopterus ornatus
AATGAAGCAAAAAAAAAAAAAAAAAAAAAAAAAAAAAAAATCTTTTTTCCCCTCTCCTAACTGCAGCCACAAAGTTGGCTTTTATTGGTGATTTTAGGGAGGCTTTCTGTGGAAAAATTGTGCCGTGGCTGACTGTGTCCTTCCATGGACGTGGGATGTGGCTCTTGAGGTCACTGAGTGTCTGGGGCATGGATGCAGCTCCCAGACTCTCCGGGTGACCTTGTGTCCTGTCCCAGTGCCCCAGACTGGCTGCACCCGGGGTCTGCAGTGTCCCAGATCCCAGTTCCCCCTGAGCTGGCCCAACCATGGCTACCAGCAAAGGTCTCAGCTGCTCTCTGCTCTCCCACCCCAGGCCAGCCCCAGCCCCACCACAGCCCTGGGCACTCTCACCACCCCGCAGTGACCCTTTCTCCATAGATCACCATCACATTTCCTGCTCCCCTTTTCACCCCTCCCTGGATCTGAGCCATCAGAACAATTTCTCTGCACTTTCTTTGCAGCCCTGGGAGGAAAAACGTATTAAAAACCATGACTGTACACACAAACTGTTGTGTTTCTCGCTGTTGTCTGAGGAAAAAGGGCTGGAGTTTGTAACTGTGATGAGTGAGTAGCAGTGAAAGAACCAAGTTAATAAAGATGAGCAAAATGAGAATCTGAGGGAGGTGATGGATCAAGGCTTTGCCTTATCTGACTGCTCACAAACTCTCCAACAAGTCCTGTGTGCCACAGTATTGCTGGGGATGTGACTTTATTGCCCAAACCTCTGGCAGAGTCAGCTTTTCTTGGGAAAAAATATCCTTTTTAGACAGCTCAGAGAAAACAGTAGGTTCACATCAGTCTGACGTGCTGCTTTACCACCCCCCCCCCATCTCCAGTACATTATTCCTTCTGAAAAGTCAACATTTTTCCACTCGATCCACCAAGCTCTTTGTTCAGGATTACAAGGTGATAGTACATCCCAGGCCCATTTCCAGCATCGCCTCTGACAGCGTGGGCACCGGCTCCCTGTTTGGGAAGCTTTCCCTGGCTAAAAGCCTGTTCCATTTGGATGGTTCCCGTCGACAGAGACTGCTTGTCTTGGTCTTTCACGTTCGTGTCTTCCAAGGCACTTCCAGCAAGTGAATGCCTTTCTCCTGGGATGTGCCTCTTTCCTTGAACGAAACCCAAGCCAAGAACTGGCTGACCCCATGTTTTTTTGTCAACACTGGTGGTGGTGTGGCTTCAATGGCAAAGACTTTTCCCCCATCCCAGCATGGAGAAGGCTGTGCTCTCCATCTGTGTCCGTTCAAGACCAACCAAGGAAGTTGGAGAGGCAGAATTTTGATTTCTGACTCTATAACCCACGGAGTTTTCCCAGGCTGAAGCTGCTCCCAGTACCCACGTGCCCAAGTTTAAGTAGAAAGCATCTTTGGCTCCTTTGAGTGTCAAATCTTCAGCTCAGCATCTCCACATCTGAGACAGGACTCTCCCCCTGACATAAAAAGACTTTTCCAGGCCAACTCTAACATTATGTCCTCTCAGTGCCAACATCTGACTTGCCGAGTCGCTTTATTTTTGCTTTTTAGACAATTTCATCCTGTTTTACTCAAACATGCACTTTTTAGTTCATGGAGCAATGGCATTTGGTAGCAGACACCAATCTAACTATGTGGCTCATAGCCAGCAGCTCTCTTCCTCACCAAGGGTTTCATCTGCATCCAAGGAATTGCATCCCCGGATGACGGCTCGGGATCATGTTTGCTTCTTGTGGTCTTCCACAGTGCAGAGACTGGTGCTGGCATCAAAGCGGAATGGGAACAGTCCCCCCAGCAGCTGTTCTGGGACATGGAGGGGCTTCTTTTTCTCTTTGCATTGATCTTGGAGCTGCAGATGGGCCCAGCTCAGAAAAACTGATGGGGTCAGAACTCTGTGCCAGAGCCAACCTGAGCCCAGTACTCAACCTCCCAGACACATCAGAAAGTTTCCCGCTCCGATTTTTTGCCTTTCTGGAGCTGATACAAGCCAGGCTGTCTTTCCTGGGTCACCATTCATATCTTCTCATGTCCTAACTCTGCACCCTCATGTGACACTGAGGTGGTATCTTCCTGTGTACCGATCACTGAATGACTGAAGGGCAGATCTGGGGGGGGATCAGCAGGTTTTTTCTGGCGAAAAAAACCCCACCTACCTCATAGCTCTTTGCAGGAATGAACCTCAGCTCACCTCCCTGATGGACTTCCTGGTCGTTACTGGAAGACCTGCCCTGACCACGAGCAGCCTGGGATCTCAGGGGAGTGACTTTGCTTTTCTCACCTTGGCACAGGACTGGCAGAATTTGGGTGCTCCAGCTTGGAAAAATCTCTTGTAGGGATTCCAGGGCAAGGGTGAGAGCCCAGCACAGCAGGAGAGGGTGGGTGAAGCACCCAGGGTGCACTCAGGGGCCTTTTTCCCTTTTCCTTGCCCTAAAACACAGGCTGGGTAGTTGCAAGATTTATTGGAGATCCCAGTGATCTCCTCCGGCTTTTTGGGCCCCGGCTGGGGCCGAGCAGGTGGGTGGTGACTGGAACAGATGCTCCGGAGCTGGGGATATTTCTGTCTTGTCTCAATTGCTTGGAAAGCCCTGCAGAGACCCTTCCCCTGATTTACTACCCCACTGACACGTCTTGTCCCCACTGCTTCAGAAGGAGATCAGAGCCTGAAGCCAGAGACCATCGGTTCCTCTCTCAGCAGGGCTTAATTTTCCTAAAACAAAGGAGGGTTCCTCCTCTCCCCAAGCCCAGTTCAAGTCCAGAACATGCCATAATTCAAAGGAAAAAAGCAAACTCTGTTGTTTTAATCACTGCATTCATGAGGAAAACCCGTCCTTTAAGTGCGAGGCTGAGCCTCACCTGCAGCCTCTCCCACAGGATGGACTGGGGCAGGATCAGGCTCTGCTATAAAAGGGACTCCTGGGATTTTGGGGGGAAGGTGGTTGGCTCCTGGGAGGTGGTGGGTACATTTGGCACTGCAGCAGCAGAGCCCTATTTCTGTCAGCCTTCTGGCACCGCAGAGGGGACAGGCTTTTTTTAGGGGATGCGGGTGATGCTTCGCTCTCTCTTCCGATGAAGGGGGAGCTGCCAATTGCATGACTCAGGGTGGTTTAAGGAAAAGTGGAACGAAAACATGAGGGTGTTGGCTCCCACCTCCTGTCTCTCCTGCTGCCAGAGTTCATACAGCTGTTTCCTTTAGCTCAAAACTTGATGCTAAAAATACTTCCGAAAACTTGGGGATGCTGGCATTCCAAACTGCCTTATTCTGAGTTTTTTCTGTTTGTTTTTTTTTCGTTTTCTTCCCCTTAGTTGCTTTCTCCCTGTGCAAAGAGGCTACCCAGGTGCTGTACCAGGGGTTTCCAGCAGCAGCGTTTGGGATAGGCCATTTGCTCCCCACGGGAAGTGTGGAGGGGCTGGCTGAGGGAGAAGGAGAAGGAGGATGGGGCTGACGGTTCCCGCAGCGATAAGCAGAGCCCAGCTGAGTCAGAGCTGGGAATGTGACCCCTGGGAGTGACCAGATTTACACCAGCCCCAGGCTGTTCTTGGTCCAGCAGAGAAATACTCCTCTTCTCCCACCCACTGCCTCCTCTCCACTGTCCATGACACAGGAGCCATCCTGTTCTCCAGCCTGGAGCTGCTGAGGAGAGGATGTTTGCCCCGGGCAGCTGAGGCATCCCACGCCCTGGGAGGTGGAGAGAGGAGATTCAGGAGCAGCAGGGTGCTCTCATGCTCCATTTATCCTCTTTTCTGCTGAGCATGGTCAGAGGCTGACTTTGAGGAAAGGCTGGATTTGGGGCTGACCTGTTCAGGGTAGTTTTGTTTTACCAGCCTATACAGAGCAGCAGGGAAGAGAAGTAGGAATGTGGTGGCCTCTTCTCTACGTGATCCCTGGAGGAAACTTGGTGGGGAAACAGCAGACAGGTGCCCTGTGTGATCCTGTCTCTCAGGGTTCCAAATAATCTCCTCCTGCCATGAAAAGAAAGAGTCCAGGTGACTGTAATGCAGAGAAAAAAACACCAGGAAAAGCCACTCTGCCTGGTGACTTTGCTTCTTTCTCCCCCCCGACCCCCCCCATCCCTGGGGCCCTTCCCTGCAGCTCGGTGGGCTCTGAGCCTTGGGCACCATCCAGGCCCAGCTCCTGCTCCTCGGAGCAATCCCCACAATGTGATTCAAATGCCCTCTGAATGCTGAGATCCAGGTGCTATTGGACTTTATCTGCAATCAGCCCCCGGGACACTGATCCCCAGCTGAGCAGAGAATTACCCCGAGCAGCCTTTCCTTTCAGATATTCAATTTTAACTTCCTTTTTCTTAATTTAATTCCATCATTCCTCCATTTCATCCCCGGGAAGCGATATCACATCCTGATATCCAGAGAGAATTTGCTTTGCTGTCTTTAATTTGGCTCCGCTATTAAAAGGCGAGGAAGAGGCAACGCTCCTATTTGTCTGACGGGGTCTTTGTTAGCCTCTCTTCCACGCTTCCCAGAGCCCCGAGTACGTGCTGGCGGCACATTTAGGAGCTCCCTGTGCTGTGTCAGGAGGGGGCAGTACCTGTATCCCCATCCATCCTGGTTGTCCCAGCCCCTCCATCAGTTAATCCCTTAATGCGCTCTGCGGCGCTGCTGCCACGCTCCCAATTTCCTGAGTGTTTCTCTTCCCCCCGGAGCTATTTTTATGAGGCCTTTGTTACTTCCTAATTGTCCAAACCACTTTTCCACATTTCTCTTGATAAAGGCAGATTTTTAAAAGCAGTTCAGCATCTCAGCCATTTTAGACTCATCATCTGCTTCATCCCTTTTATTGTTTAGCAAATGGCCTACTTTTGCTTGAACATTTTTATTCCCCCCCTCAAGAGAGGGTTGATTTCCACCCTCCCCACACATTTTTTTTAGCAGCTTTCTTCTACCTCTTAAATAATTCTTCTTACATTGATTCCTTCTGCCTTTATTTCATTATTTTATTCCCACCCATTCCTCTGCTGGGCCAGCCTTCATGGGCTCTGCCTCTCTCCCAGCACTGAGACTTGGGTTTATTTATTTTATTTCCTTTTCCTTGAAAGCCTCTTGGGTTTGGGGGGAGGAGGTTCATTGCATTTATCAAAGAAGGGGAGTTGCTGGTGCTGGGTTCCATCCACCCACAGTGATGTGCTGGGGAGCACAGGGGGGTGGTTGGCATCACAGTGGCCATACAGAGCAGATTGTGGTGGTTTTTACTTTTCCAGCCTTTTTTGGCCAAAAAATTTTCACGTGTAATCACTGTCCATGCATAGCTTCAACATTCCTCTGGTGCTTCCAGAAGAAACCAGCTCTTGGAGGAAAATCCCAACAGCCCCTTGGTCCCTCACCCCAGTAAAGAGGGAATTTGGTCCCAAAATGGAATTTTTGGAGCTGCCTGGGGACCACATGAGCAAATCATTTCCTATCAGAGGGAGGGGGATGGAAAGGAGACAAATCATTGCTGCAGAAGAGCGTTGTTTCCAAATATTGAAATAAGGGACATGAAGAGAAAGACTTTTAATCTTGGAGACAAACAAAGCCTTTCCCTCCAGCTGAGGCAGGTGAGAAAAAACAATCCCTCTGGGAGATGATGCTGAATCCCACCCTGGTCCAATTGAGCCCTGGATCAATGGCTTGTGCAGGACTCACTTTGCTATAAACTCGACAGAAACAGGAGCTTTTGCATTTGCTGTTTAAGACTTTTTTTTTTTTTTTAGAAGGGAAACAAAAGATGTCAGGAAGATTAAAGTTTAGGTTTGAAACAAGCCTTTCTATTAAATCTCCTGAGGATTCAAATTGCTGTTTCCTCAGCTGCAATAGCAACATTCAGCTGGATTCTGGGTGTAACAAGTGATATTTTAAGATTAAAGGTATGTACAGCACATCCCTGTGCCTGCCCAGAGCTAAGTGGAAATGGCAGGACAAGCACATCGGTCCTCCAAGCGCATGGAGACCGGCTCTGGGCTGGGGAAAATGAGGGCAGCACACCCTGAGATGTCCTGGTGGAGGGGAAGGATGGAGGGAAGGATCCAGGCAGCGAGGGCTGTGCCTGCCCACGGGCTCCTTGTGTCTGGGTACAGCTCCTTCTTCCTCCCACCCACAGCTGTGAGTGTGGGACAGGAGGGGACTGGGTGGGTGAGAGGTGCCAAGCGCACAACCATGTGGAGAATCCACACAGGAGAGCGATGGGGTGATGTCCCAAATAGGGAGAAGCTTCATCTGCTGAGTTGTCCCAGCAAACCCCCGAGTACCGGCTGGCAGCTGGGGTTTCCTTGCTGGTGCTGGTTAATGCCAGTGCTGCCCAAGGCGTTTCCCCAGGGAATGCTCTTAATTGCCTGGAGAGTCTCTGATGTCTAGTGAGGACAACACTCACAGCATGGCTTTTTCCTCAGCAGGGCCATTAATTATGTCTTTCACTCCTCTGTCAGGCTGTGGATCCTCACCAAGCCTGTCAGAACATAATTCTCTTCAGATTCCTATTATTACTGTCAAATTTGCTTCCAATTGCCTCTTAAGGTACAAAGTGACAAGGGAAGACACACCAGCTGTCTCAGGCACAGGGAGGGTGATTGAATAAACCTCTTTTGCTCACAAAACCAGGCTTGTGGAAACCAAAATACCCTTTCTTTTTTTGTTTCTCTGGAGCTCAGCACACTGATCCTGGCATCGCTGAGGGACAGCAGGGATGCAGCCTCCACGGCAGCTCTCCAGTCCACAGCAGCATCCAGGGATCACTCCCTCCAGGAATGCTTGCCATGGTCTTGGAACACTGCTGAAAACCTGTCCCAGCAGAAGCCCACAGGGAAGGACCTGTCCTGGAGTCACAGGGAAAGCTCCTGAACCAAACCGAGCCCTGAATTCTCCACTGAGCTGGAAGCACATGGTGAGCATCGCAGTGGGACATGCCCTCTGCCTTGGGATTTCACACCGGGAGGTTACAGGGGTTTAGCTGTAGGATAATTCCTTCTTTTTTTCCCCCCCAAATAACCTCTGTGGGCTGCAGAGCTCGGTGCTTTAAGGGACTGGGAGCAACCCCTATTTTGAGGGCTCAAAAACCAGTTAACGGGGCATCTCCATCCCTTCCTTTGGATGCACCTGTCCCTGCCTGGGTGCACTTTGGCACTTGCCAAAGAAAAATTTCTTTATAAGTTTAACCCCAGGGAAAGGGTGTCCATCCTTTGTCATCCTCTTATGTCTGTTTGTGAGTGCCAGGGAGAGCAGGAGCCAGCTGGGGCTGGAGGAGGGATCCTGAGCAGCCGGATCAATCTCAACTCTGCAGCAAACTAGAATAGAAGATTAAATGTTTTCTCTCCCTTTTTAATGTGCCTTATGCCTTATTTATGACCCTCGTTGAAGGCAGGGAGAGCGCAGGGATGTGGGCAGAATAATGCACCGGGTAAAGGTGGGGGAAAGGAATTACATGTGGGAATAACTTCTTGCAGCAAAGCCAGGGCTGAGTTGGGTGAGCGGCACAGGGGACAGCGACCTGTCCAGCAGGACACCACATATGGACTGCTCTGCCCCTGAGGAAGGACTAACAAAACAACTGCAGGGAGAACTCTCCATGAGTGCTTGGGGTCTTTGCTTTCCTCAGCCCATCCTCGCTGGCTGGGTTTCAAGGCTGCAGTTGAGCAGATGGAGACAGGATCTGGTTGGGGTGAAGGTGCTGAGCTCCCCTCTGCTGCCTGAGGATCCAGCCTGGAGCCCAGGGTGCGACTAATCTGAACTCCAGAAGCCATTTCAGGGTAAAAACCAGAGGAATCTCTTGCTTTCAGAGCTCTTCACAGCTTGCAGAAGTTGTTTGTGCTGCTTCCCCCTGACACAGAAAGGCATGTGGGCAAAAATGAGCCCTTGCTTCCTCTGGTGTGAAGTAACCAGAGAAGGAAAGCAATGAAATTAAATCATCCTCCTCCACAAAGCACCAGAATGCCAAAACCAGCCAAGATCCAGCTCAAAAGTAGATCGCCAGTGGTTTGGTATCACAGTTTGCGTGGCAGTACATGGGGAAGGCACAGTGGGGCAGCTCTGTGTGCACCAGTGCTTGGATGTGCCCGTGTGCCCTTGTTAACTGTGGGTGAGCACTGGGTTCACCATAAACCCACATCAGGGCACCACTCTTCACTTTAACATACCAAGAAGCTGAAAATCCAGAAATGCTGGAAATTGGGCTGCCAAGGTGCAGAAGCCCTGCAAGCAGAGCTCCATGCCTCCGAGCAGATGTTGCTCATCCCATTACACCAGCACTCATCTGCTTCACAGATGTCCCTGACTAATGAGCAGCTACTTCGTACTTCTTCCCCTTGTGCTGTGGGTCATCCCAGGTCTGAGTGATTTAAAAATATTCAAGGACTGTGTAGCTCAGCAGAAGTCAAAGGGTTTTGCTGTGCATTGGGAAACTTGGGTCCAGCGACTGACCAGGAGGTGGGTTTTGGGAGCCTTTTAAAGCCCTTTTCAAACCAGGGATGAAGCAGCAGTGTTGATGCACGGTATAACCCTCACTTTCCTCCAGCAAACTCCATCTCGGGGCTTTGGACGCTGCAGCAGCAAGGTGAAGGATCCGTGCAGGAGGTGGTCTGAGAGTGCCCAAACTCATCACACACAGGATGCTTCAACACCAACCAAATCTGGTGTTTTTCAGATGAGGGACTCCGGAAGGGAAGGAGCATCCTGCCCCTGACATCTCCACTGAGCCATTATATTAGTTTTGGTGATTAAATCGAAGCCCATTCACAGGTGACAATGCTGTAAAAATAAGTAGGTACCAGAGCTGACACTGTGAAAACGAGGCAGGAGCACAGAGCTCAGGCAGCATACATAATCCGTGGGGAAATAAGTGTGTGAATAATGAATGGGCACTGGAAAAATAAAATACATTATTGTGGTAAAGATAAGTCTATTAAAGACTTGCTGCAGAGCCTGCCTGATAGATTACTGAGTTCTTTGCCTCAGGCTGCAGCTCTTCTCTCCCCTTGGCCGTGTGCCCCCACCTGAGCATCCACCCAGAGTGGGCTTCCCAGGCACTCTGCCTTGCCTGGGACAGACACCTCAGACCTTTTTGGCCCCTTTCCCTGCTCCCTGTAAGTGCCCTGGGCTGGCTTTTAGCTGAGTCCAAGGGAATAACCCCTGGGATGGGAGCTGGGTGCAGCCGGGAGCCCAGCACCCCAGCACTTCCTCCCTGAGTGTTGCTAGGGTTTCCATTTAATCCCACCAGGGGCTCTGCCCCTATCCCTGCTCAGCCTCCCAGTGTGGGGATGGTGTTGCACCAGGTTTGCTCAAAAGAGGAAAAGTCTCCTGCCTGCCAAATCCAGAGTTACTGCACCCAGCTGCGGGAGGCAACGGCCTGCCAAAGCTCGGCCATCATCCCAGCTCTCCATGAACTGACACCTTCTTTTTAGATCTCCTTGCACCACCCATTGCACCCTCATCCCAGGCTGAACTGCCCTGAGATGCCCAGAACCCAGCAAGAGGTGATGACGAGGGCTGGAATGTCCTGGGGGCCTTCATCCTTTCATCACCCTCCTCTGCACACATGGGGGCAGGGAGTCCCCGGGTGGGCTCTCATGTCCCGTGGGATGCCCCACAGCCATCTCACGTGCTGCCCTGTGTCCAGCTCTTCTTGCAGAGAAACCCAGGTGTTGGAAACTCTGTCCCTGCCCCATCAGCCCTGTGTGTGCTGGCAAGGGGGAAGACACACCCATCCTCCCCTGCCTGGACGTGAGTTTTGCTGTCACTGCTGCTCCAGAGGATAAAAGCAACTCCCCACTCACCATCTGGGTCCCTCCTTGAGCTCTGAAACAGCCTGACCTGTGCCTGTGGGGTGACCCGGGCAGCAAAAGCTGTTTCTCCACCCCATCAACCCAAAAGCAGCAGCAGCCAAGGCCACTGTGTGCCAGGACCTCGTGGGTGGCACGTGCAGGCAGGGATGGGTTCGCACCTCAACTGGCAGCTGGCACGGCACAGCCCCAGGCTCAGCCCAAGCTCCAGGCTCAGCCCTGCAGCGAGCTGAGCCCAGCTTTGCTGCCCTAATTAGAAACACCCAAATTAATCGGTGTGCTGCTTTTCTGTCACAGCCTCTCCAGCTCTGAGAAGAGCCTGTGTTGTTCCGCACTGACCTGAAACGATTTGTCAGCGGTCAGTGCAGCCGTGGCAGGGACGGTGTCTGCTCCCATTACGGCTTTCCCTTCTGATCTGAGCTTGGGCTCCCTGTTTGTTTTTCCCAAAGAAAAAGGAGTTTTGTTTGTGTTTCTCCTTCAGCAGGATGAAATTTTCCAAAGGAGCAGTCACTTTGAATCAAAGTCTCTCCTTTCCCAACAATCTGCTGTGCTCTGGGGAGATTTTGCCCGTTTCTTTTTGAACTTCTCCAGGATGCGACTTGGGTGAAGTGGGGTGTGGGGTCACCACCCTCGGCTCTGCTCTGTGGGGCAGCAGGGGCAGATGTGAGGGGACAAACTGCTGTGTGATGCATTATTGCCCACCAGCTGAACTCCTGCCTTGTGACAAATCCAAGGAAGTGGATTAAGGGTCTTCCTCCCTACACTTCAACCTGGAGCCGTGACAGCTCGGGCTGTGGCTGAGTGTTTATGACCACAAACGGGGTAGTCAGAGTTGGGAGGCTCCTTATGTTCGTTTCTCCCAGGTGACAAGCGATAGGACAGGAGGAAACCACCTCAAGTTGCACCCGGGGAGGTTTAGATTGTATCTAAGGGATTCGAGGTGGCAATCCCTCTGCCCATCCAGCCACTCACTGGGAAGGGGGATGGTGAGTAGGGCACAGATCAACACCGAGCAGAGGTGGGATGTCAGACAGAGCCTGGGATTGCCCCTGTCCTGCAGCATTTCTTAGTGGGAAACTGCACCAATGTGATTGTCACTGTGCTGAAAGAGCAAAGGACAGAGGGATCTGTTTTGGGATGGTCACAGAACCATCGTGAAGGGTGAGGTGGCCTCTTTGGGGCATGTGGGCGCTGCTGAGCATTGTTTCCTTGCTCAGATCAGCACCAAAGGAGCTCAGGGATGTTCTTTTAAAGCAGTCTGGGGTATTGCACTCCACAGCACCCAGTGCTGGCCCTTTGCTGGGGGAGCCCAGGTTTGCTCCGTCCCAGAGTGATGCTCGCAGTCTCGACAGCAGAGCTGCACCTTCCCCTTCTCCTCCGTGAGCTGCCACCCTCTGGGGAAGGCACTGGGAAGATTTCTGCAGCAGAGAGGAAGCACCAGCCCCGGATTCGTGTTTGAAGAATGAGTTCGAAACACGTTGTGTGATTTGGGGAATTGCAGTTGGGGGGGAGGATGGTGGAGGAAATAGCAGCTCAGAATATTGGGGGTAAAATAACATCAATAACGAAGAGAGCAAGAAAGAAATCAGGCAGGGCTGCCCGTCAGCTTGCTGATTTAAGATTCACTTTGAAAACCTATTCCCCTTCAGGGGAAACACGTGCCTGCCCCGCCGGCAGCCGACCAGCGCTGCTCCGGAGGAGGCGTTTGGGAGGGAAGGGGAGGATTGCGGGAGCTGCCGCCGTACTTAGAGCAAAGCGGAGTTCGGTGGTGCTGAATCGCTTGGGGAGGAGAGCAGCGACGGCAATTTCTGCTCCCGCTGCACCTTGATAAAGGGAGTGCGGGGCCGCGGGTGGCTCAGGGCTTTGTGCCGGGAGTGTGGCCGAGGCTTTGGCTCGGGGTGGTCATGGGGAAGGGGCTGCAGCGAGCCCCGGGGAGAGGGTTGGCCTCAGTGCAGGAATCCAGGCACATCCCTCTGGGAAGAGCTTCAAAGGCTCGCCCGCCTTAAATACCTTTCCTCCTTGTAGCCTCTGCTTTGCATTTTCATTTTTCAAACACCTCATAATCACACTAATTAATACATTCTGGGATAATTCTTCCTGGCTTCCATCAAATTTAAATCAGCATTTATTAGCATATTGCCGTGTCTGTGCTGTTTGTTCAAGTCCAGCATAACCTTGTGCTTCATTATGAACCCAAAAATGAGCTGGAGAGCGGCGAGCTGCCGTCAGGTGGCCGGCCTTTATTTTCCTCCCAGATCATTAGAGACCTTTTTGGTACCACAGTAGCATCTTGCAGCACTGTGCCCACACTCAGCTGCGGCCAACCCGTTCACAGTCCATGTTCATCCCAAAGGAATTTTGTTGGAGCTGAATTTGGTGAGGCCAGCTCTATCTCGTGCATTTGGTTCATGCCACCAGCTCTCCCCGGTGCACTGTCCCCTGGAGTGAGCAAGTCCGTGGCATTATCCCACCCTGGTGCAAGGGCTGGGTGCCCCTGCCCCAGCCTCTTCCTTCTTCCTGACGGTGACACCATGGGATAAGGAGAGACTGTCTAATGCGGTTTGAAACTGCTCTTTGCTGCCAAAAGAGGTGATTTTGCCCTTTGATCCTGCTCTCTTCTTGCCTCCCCTTCCCTCATGCAGCGAGAGTGATGGGGTGAGCCGGGGCTGGGACAGGATGAGCACATGGGTGGCTTTAACTCCCCAGGCACATCTATACTAGCACACAGGAGCTCACATCCCCTCCTGCTCCATCCTTGTGAAGGCTGGGGGAGAAGGAGGGTCCCTGGAGGGGCTCGAGTCCATCAGACACAGGATGGGAGGCTGCATCCCCCTCCCTCCTGCCCGTCATCTCTCACAGGGGGAAAGTGGATGTTTATTGCCTTTGACAGCCAGATTTCTGCGGCAGGGGAGGTGAGAAGGTTTGGAGGGTTTACTACACGAATGACTTAAGATTTTGGCCTTTACTGGGGTCAGAAGCCCCCCTGCCCTGTCCCCTCCCTCCTACCCACTGACAGGCACAGAGAAAGTGCAACCTGGGTAATGGTGGAGGCTTAAGGATCTTTTTGACACATTAACTGATGTTCCCCGGGGAAATTCCCGCTGCAGAGCAGAGCCATCCGTCCCTCCCCTCCCCGCTCTCCCTTCCCTTTGCTCCCGGCGGTGGGAATAGCCGTGATCGATCCTTTGTGTCAGCGCCCGCCCCCGCACGCCGGGGCAGGTCACCCCCTGTGCCCCCAGCGCCGGCCGGGGTGAGACGGAAAAGTCAACCAGATGCCCATCACAGCCATTAATCCTGATCGGAGGTGCCAGGGCGGGTCAGAGCAAACCCACCCCATCTCATCTGGGCTGTCAAACCGAGATCCTGCGCGGCTGAGCCCCTCCGTGCCCCACGGGCTGCTCTGCCCGGGCTGGAGGGGTCGGGTGTAGCCCCCAGGGAAGGGGCAGAGAGAAGGCAGGGAGGGTGGAAAGAAGCTGGCAGGGGGTGTGCAGAGGCCTTTTTTTTTTTCAAAGGCAACACAGATATTGGAGTTGTGCCCTTGCTGGGACAGCTGCTGTCTCCCTCTCCCTTTCTATCCCAACAGCAGCAGCTCCGGAACCACCATCACCTTTCACAGCCCGCTGGAGAAGCCTCCAAAAGAGCCAGGAGACAGCACAGGCGGCAGCACCGCACCAGGATTAGCACTATCCCTAATTTATTTTTTTTTCAGCAACGGTTGTTTGCATTGAAAAATCTCAGAGACTTTTGCCTCTGGCTAACATATTTGCTCTGAAAACATTCCCAAAATATTCGTGGAGGAGGGTTTCCCAGCTGCCTGGCCATGTAGAAGGGCAAAAAAATGATCAAATTCCACCGGCTGCTGAGTGCACGAGACTCTGCTGCTGCATTAGCTGTATCAGCCTGGAAAATGTATCCTTCAATCAGTTTAAGCCTCTAGGCTTGATGTAATTTTGCTGCTGCCTTCTCTCTAAGGTACTTTTACGGCTGCTATCTCGAAGTATTTACAGACGGGGCGAGCACCAAAGTGAGAAGAGACTTTGCTCAATTTTCCCCGACATGGGTGGCAGCTCAAGGGTTGGCAGGCAGGGCTTTTCCCCTCATGATTTGCAGGGACCCGCAGTGGGACCCATCCTGCTCACTGTCACGGGCAAGGAGCCTCTTTAAACACCAGCAAAACCTCCAACCTCGGCAGGAACTGTGGCATTCGCTGGTCCTTGAATCCTCCCATCCTTAGTCTTCCTTCTGGGAACTCAATGGGCTGCGGGTGCAGCTCCTCGCAAGGATGCTCTCTGATCCACGCTACCCCTTCCATCCCTTCAATCCTCTCTTTAAGGTCCAGCATCAGGTTCTGGAGAGGAGAAACCCACGCTGGAGATGAGGGAAACTGCAAATCAGGTTGCGATGCGGCCCGAGGAGGCACGTGCCTGCCCACGCTGAGAACTCCCTCCGCACGCTGCCGGCCTTCTGTCAGTCTGTAACCGAGTTAGATCTAAAACCAAGCGCAGAAGAAGCACCAGAGTTAGGCGTGCGCTTAATCTGAAGTCCGCGAGACAAAAGGACCTGCTTAAAGTTAAGCATGCGCTAAACTGCTCTTCGAGGTGAGCCAAGTTTGCTGAATCCAGCCCTGCAGCGAGCTTTTCAAATAGAGCTAATTGCACATTGTGTGTAATGGGCAAGTTCTCGCCTCCAAAATCACCAACAATTAATTATCGGGAAGGTTCTTTAGCAGCTGCATAATAGACACCGGCAGCGCTCTGCAGCAGTCCCCATTCCAGCTACATTTGCAAGGGTGGTGGCATTTTGCTCACTAAATATAATAAGTGGTCTAATAAAGCAAGACAGAGGCTCTGTGTTAGGTACCTGATCCATCTCCCACTGGGGGTGTGTCAGAGTGGGACCCACAGCCAGAAACCCAAAAGGAACCAGAGCAGGGAGAGCAGAAGTGATGGGACCCCTCACCAGGAGACCACTGGCCTGCCCTGCTCCCCGTTTGTCCTGCTCCCTGCAAAAGAGGGGGTTTCTGCATCATTTCTGCTTATCTGGTTCTTCTCCCCACGTCCGGTTCATGCACAGGGGTATCCCCGCTGTCCCTGCTCCGTGCACACCCCGGCAAAAGCATCATCATCATCATCACCCCTCCTCCCCATCAGTTCTCACGGACTCCTGGGCTGCTCGGGTTGCTACATCCAGCAGTGTCCTGTGTCTGAGGCCAGTGTTGCGTCTGGGGACGCTCAGGCAGGAGGGATGTAGCTGAGCCAAAGTGTCCCACCTGGGGACTGCAATGACAGACAAAGCCTTGACTCCTGGGGACATTCATCCGCACTCACTTTTAAACTGAATGCCGTGAAACTGCTAATCCCAGATCCAAGGGTCCTGAACTCCATCCAGCTTCTCTTCCCTGGGATTAAACCCATCCTAAGCACACCCCATGCCCATGCAAGACTCTCCAAATGCTTTTTATAACCTATTTTTTATCCCACCCTGCAGGTAATGGAAGTTAATTCACCCACACGGCCCCAGAACTACCACAACCTTCTCCAGCGCCTGCTCTTGGGTTTTGACACATTTCAGCCAATTTTCCCTCTTCCAGCCATTTTAAAACAGCCTTTATTGAAAAGCTCCAGATTTGGGAGGCAGAGATAGGAAATAAACCATGGAGAGCAACAGAAAACTTGTGCTGTGATTTTGTAGGTGTCCTTTCATCCCACCCCTGGAAGGCAGGAGGGATGCCCACCCAAGTGATTTGTTTTTCTGCCAGATGGGACAAAGCCCATCTGTCCATCCCTTCATCCACTGCATCTCAATTTAGCCAACGCTGAGGCAGGGCCACTTGTTGCCTTGACCATGCAGAAGAAGGTAGGGTTGTTACTGTAGTAAATGAAATTCATTAATCAAGAGGGAGAGAAAATCCTGAAGGGAAGGGAGCTCATTCATCCACTCGCTGACAGGTCTAATGGTGCTTTTGTTTGCCTGCATCTTCATTGTGTCATGTCTCACACAGGAAGAAATTTCAGGACTCAGCCGAGTTGGAAATTCCAGCAGAAGAAAGACAAAAATCCCCCCTCCCCACCTCCCTTTGCATCCTCCAAACTGGAGAGGTTGCTAAGTGACAGCATTTCTGCTCTCACTAACTCACTGTGAGAACCTGAGCACTTAAAAGCAAGAAAATGGCTATTTAAGGACATGATAACTCATGTTCTTCAGCGGCGACCAACAAGCTGTTTGTTCTTGGAGGAATGGGGGTATTTTCACCCAGGAATTAAATTTGGAGGGGATGAGCAACAGCTTTGATGGGAATTTGGCCTTGTCTGCACCTTGTCTGCACACAGGCTGGAGGCGGAGTGTGCAGACCCACGGGTGGGATTTAGCCCCATTTGTGGCTGGAGAGCCCAAAGGGCAGAGCTTGGCAGGTCATCACCCCCATGCTCTGTTTCCCTGCTCTGTGTAGGAAATTTAGGACCTTATTACAGGAGTTCTGAGAGTCCAGCACCGTGGATCCTGTCCCAGACACGATGCTGAAGGGCTGATCCCAGTTTTGCTTAAAACACCCGTGACAAAGGAGCGAGGGGAGCTCACTCGGCCCTTTACAAGCCTGCCTTTGCCCAGACAAGTTCCCAAATGGAGCAGGCAGATCCTGCATCCCACACTGGAGCTCTGGTGCCCATCAGCAGCAGCAGAGCTGAATGCAATCA
This sequence comes from Cephalopterus ornatus, assembly GCA_013396775.1. Lineage (NCBI taxonomy): Eukaryota > Metazoa > Chordata > Aves > Passeriformes > Cotingidae > Cephalopterus > Cephalopterus ornatus. The sequence continues at coordinate 472,634 of VZRE01012472.1, forward strand.
GCCTGGCCCTTCCCTCTCCTTGCTGCCAACCAGCTCTATTTATTTTTTTTATTCCACTGTTGTTGGGATTGCTATTCTGTGATCCCATTTAAAATCATTGATTTACCACAGAGTCCTCAATAAGCAATTTGGAGCAATTGAAGCTGTTATCTTGCTATAGATCACATGCTGCTGGGAGTGGGGGGGAAAGGGGGAAGGAGAGGGAAAACAAGAAAGAAAAATGGCTGGAGCTCCCCAGAGCCAGCCTGGATCCATCCAACATTGCATTCCACAGCTCTGAGCCCCGTGGAGGTCTGGAGGGGGTTTGCATGTCGTGGTCCAGGATTGGGAAGAGGGTCTTTGCTCTCTTTATTAGGGCTTATCCTGGATTTACCAGCACAAAGGTCATGAGCTTGGGCTGGGACCCAGGGGCTTTGCGGGGTGGGCAGGCATGGCATCTTCAGAGCCCGCAGGATAGGGGAGACCTGAGGGGGGTCCTGAGGGTGAGAACTCGGGAATGAGTTGGATTTTTCCACCATTGATCAGCCGCAACCACAATCATGGACATGGGCACTTGTGGAAAGTGTAACACAGCCCCTGTGCACCAGTGCTGGAAGTTCTCTTTCAGCTTGCGTTCATAAATTTCTCCTCTCTCTGCTGAGGAGAAAGATTTGCAGCCCTGGATGCCACTTCCCATCCAGAGTGGCTTTGCCTCCTGTGTCTTCTGCCATGTTCTTCGGAAAAACACCTTTTTTTTTTGGAAACACTGTGGGTTTTCAGGGGAAAGGAGAAGGAAACCCCAACCTGATTACAGGGGAGATTTGCCATCTCTGCACCAGTGAGCTTTGAAACAAAACATTCCCCAGCCACATCAGGCAAGTGGCAATTTGCAAGGCCACTGAAGGGGAGGATAAAACATTCCAACACTGGGATGAGGGCTGTAGTTTTTAGCAATAGGTTTCCAGTACCTTCACAACCCACCTGAAAAGGAGCTCAGGTCTTCAGAGTTAGAAATTCCCAAACCCAAAAGCACAAAAAAGGTGGGTTTTAGAATACCTGTATTTTTTCAACCACAGCCATCAGCTGGAATCAAACCATAAGAGCCCAGGGAAGCTGCTCCAGAGACTCTTTGCTTCCACACTAATGGATGGAGAACTCCCTCCTGATCATAACCTACAACACAAAGCCTAAATACAAAATCAGGTAATAGCGAGAGGACCTGGCAAATGTGTGCACTGCAGTGATTTGAAACAAATTGTGAACGTTTTGAGTGTGGAGAGAAAAATAAACTGGTTATAAAACAGCTACCTGAGAGCCCTGGTAATGACAGCTTTAAAAACACACTAATGAAATGATTCAACCGCTTTCAAGAGGATTTGGGAGCTGCTGTTTTGGGGGCAGAGATGTGCAGGAAGGTGCCTGTGCCCTGGTTGCATTCACAGTGTACAGACCCCTCAAAGTGATGCTGTCAGCTGCTGTGGAACCAGAAATTATGTTTCTTGGCGAAATGGCACTGGACTTGTTGCTGCTGCTCCCAGGAAGCCCCGGGTGGTCTCTCTCACAGCTCCAGTGCTTTCTGCTTAGTCTGGCTGAAGTGGAGATGACCTGTGGTGCTTTTCATGTGGGCTCTTACCCACCCAAGCACACCCTGCCAGGCTGGGTGGGTACCCACAGCAGTGCCTGGCGTGATCCCAGCCCGTGGAGATGGGGATCCCAACAAACCCCAGCAAAGTGCCCCAAGGAAATACCTCAGGCTGGCGAGTTGTAAAGGTTCCCAAATGCCCAGTTTTTCAGGGGGGGAGGAGGAAGAACTCAGTGACAGGGTTGTTACATCATGGGCCAGGACAGGCAGCTTTCCCCAGGCGGCAGGACCCTGAGCTACCTCCCTCCTCACCAGCTGAGAGCCCAAATCCTTGAAACCTCCCCCAAATGGGATCGTTTCCATGCTGAAGGGCTTCACTCTGCCTTCAGGGATGCTGCTCCATCCTCCCTCTGCCAAGCACCCCAGGGCCATACTCCTGCACCTCCCCAGCTCCCCTCCAGCTTTTTCCAGAGGCATTTTGACACCTCCAGCTGTTGGTAGAGCTGAGCCAAGACCAACCCTCCCACCCCGAGATCTCCACACGCTCAGTATCTCCTTCTCAGTAACGGCAACAACAGATTTATTTGGGCTTTTTCTTCCTCCTGGTTCTGGAGCAGTTCAGAAAAAAAAAATCACTTTCCAGAGACATCATCTGTGCTCTTTCTCTATTCCAGTCAAAATCAAAAGGGCTTGGGTTGATTTCCAGCTTTTTAAGGCAAAAAAATAAATAAATGCAATCAAAGGACATGTCAGGGGGGAAGAAACCTTAGATCAAAAGATTGAAGTGGCTTATGGCAAGCCAAGAAAACATGTCAAAAGGAAATATTTTTATTTTGGAATGTGTTTTTTCTGTCCTTTTTCTTCTGGAGTGTGTCAGTGTTTCAGCCACGAACGATCAGGTTAAACAGGGACAAATCCAAGGGGCTCGGAGCAAACTCCCAGGATGCAAAAATGCCCATTGCAACAGCCAAGGTGATGCTTCCGCAGCCCCAGCAGCATCTCTGCCACTGCCCAGTTTTGGGCATCACTCTCTGCAAACAATAACACTTTGGGGTTTGAATGTCACCGAGGGGAGCGGTTTGAATGTCACCAAGGTGAGCAGTATCCAGTGATCTTCAACTGACATAGGGCAGGGTTAGATGGGATATGGGGAAGAAATTCTTCCCTGTGAGCATGGGGAGGGCCTGGCACAGGTTGTCCAGAAAAGCTGTGGCTGCCCCATCCCTGGAAATGTCCAAGGACAGGTTGGAGCAACCTGGGATAGTGGAAGGTGTCCCTGCCCATGGCAGGGGGTGGGACAAGATGAGATTTAAGGTCCCTACAACCAAAACCATTCTGTGATCCAGCAGGTCCCTGTAGGCATCTGGGGTGGGGAGAGTTAGCTTAGGGGAATACACTGATTCCCCATGAAGCTGCCTCTGCTTTTAGGTGTTTTAGAACCTCCTGGTCAATGCCTAGTGTGGCTGGGAGGAATCGGGAGGAATCAGGACCAGCAACATAGCGGGTTGGATGGGTGGGTGTGTGGAGAAGTGGCACAACCCTCAGTAGCCACTAGACATCAATAGTGGGACTCAGATCTGCTCATGGGCCTTGCAGAGGTGACGGTGGGTGCAGGTGAGCTGGGCCAGCTCTCACTGAGTGCTGCTCTGTGTGTCCCAGCTCATGTCCCCTCTCTTGAGCTCTCTGTAGGGCTCCAGCCCCATAAACTGGTGGTTGGGTTACACGGATCTCAACATGGCATTTCCCCCCCTCCACTGCAGATACAGCTCAGAGAATCCTTCTCATTCCCTAAGTAATCCCAGGACCAATTGATAGCAGCCGCCAGCACGACGTGAGCAACAATTATTCCTCATTTTGCTCAACTGTGTGTGCGGGAGAGCCGGGAACGGTGGCATCTCCATGTCCCCCCCCCTCAGACCTAAACCAGGACGATGTTTATTAATCTGCTCAGTGGGGTCCTGCCAGACAAAATGTATTTCACTGCTGAGACAGAAAGCGATGGGCTCCCAGGAACCAGCCATATTATTTACATGGCATTGATCGGTGCAGAGCTTCTGCTGGCTCAGCAGTTTGAACCCCTGGTTTTCATCAGCGGAGTGCTTAACCCTTGGCTAATTGGATTTGCGTCGTTAGGGTGATCTATGCTGCCTCCAATTATTCCATGCGCGGTCCTGGCTGGGCACCTGCTGCTTTTGACTGGGACACGGAGCCAAAAGGCTGAACCCCTGCAAGGTCGGGGTGGGCAAAAGTGTCCTGGTGTGTTGGGACATCAACTCCCTGGTCAACGAGGGTGACAGAGCTGGAGCTGGGTGGAAGTTTGGGCTGAGGGAGGATTTTATTTACCCTGAAAGCGAGTGTAGATTTAGCGGCCTGAAGCGGCACCTTGCAAAGGACAGAACCAAGCATTGTAAATGCAGGGAGGGGGACAGGATGGGGAGGGTGTGAAAACTGGCTGTGATTAATTACTGAGCAGTGAATTATTGTTATATTAATTAGTCTGCATCTGAGACTGCAGCCCTGAGCCCACTTACCCACAGGCTAAGGACATGTTAGTGTTGAGGTAAACTGAGGCACAGATGGGTGAAGCCACGTCACAGCAGGGCTTTGAGGGACTGGGGCTCTGCATCCTGTCCCTATCGTGCTGGATCATCACAGGGATGCTGTTTCCATCCCCAGTCTGGTCTTGCCAGCTGCGTCCCAGTTTAAGCCATTTTTTCCTCAAGGCTGAGCTGGTTTCCCCAACCACGGAGGTCCCTATCCTGCAGAGCAGTTCCTTAGATTCCCGGTGAAGAGAGTGACAATAAAAAAAGGTTGTAAAACCACTAATTTGCAAGGAATGAAGATCCATTATTTTTTTCCTGCATGGCTAAAAGGCTTTATTTTCCCTGGACTGGCGCCAAAAACCACTCAGTGCTTTGGCCCCAGATGAGAGAAGACCCCAGGAGCTCAGCTGTCCCTCCAAAGCCAGATACTTGGGAGGTGCTTTCTCCCACAGGGAGAATGAAGGGCCCTGGCCCTGTGCAGCCCTCCCAGCCTGGTTTTCAATCACGTCCAAGAGGAGCCCTTTAATGGGACATAATGCCAAGCCCACAGACGGGTAATTGGGTGCCGTTCACTGAGCCGTGTCAGGGGAGGTCAGACAAGCTGCTCTTTCGTGACCTTTAAATCCATGAACTAACAAAATTGGGGCTTTGCTGCTGGGACAGCCAGCAGCATCTGCTGCTGCCCTGCCTGGCTGTGCCGTGAATCCAGGAATAGCTGGATTTAGCAAATCTGGGCACTCGCTGCACCCCTGCGGGGAGCGATCCCATTGCTGTGGGCGAGTGCTCCGCATCCACTCCAGAGCAGAGCTGGGGTGGGGGACACGGCATCCTTGGGCAGGGTGGTCCTACCTGGCATCAGACCCCCACAAGGACAGTGGGTCACCCACCAGCGTTGCCCTGTGCCTGCATGATCCCGTCGGGCAGGGCAGGAGGGAACTACGGGAAATGATTCCCCCCCTCTCCGGTGCTGAGTCGGTGAAATGAAAATGAGCCTGTTACCTTACGGGAAGCCCATTTAAAATGCAACGGTGGTTAAAGGGATCTGCCTCTCCTAATGCCATTGCAAAAATAGCTTTATGGAGGCACTGGAATGAAAGCCCAAAGCAGGTTTAGGGGAGCAGCCCCGGGAGCTGGGAGCACGGCTGTCCAGAATCACGGAATCACAGAATGGTTTGGGTCAGAAGGGATCCTAAAGCTCATCTCGTTCTAACCCCCTTCCACTAGACCAGAGAAACCCCAGAAAGGCACTAGAATTCCCAGCAAGAAAATGAGAGTCCTGGAGAGCCGCAAAAGTTCCCAGCAAGCCCTGAAAAACCTTCTAGATGGGCTCCGGTCCCACCGTCCCTGGAAAGTGCAGGGGGATTCCTAGAAAATGGGGGGAAATTCAAAGCAGGATCCTAAAATCCTGTGGAGACTCATTGGTGCTCCCGGACGATTGGGAGACCCGCAGCCCACTCCCCACCCCAGGGCTGCTGGCTGGGGGACCCCATCCAGCTCCTCTCTCTGCACCAGCAGCCATGCCCAGAGGAATATTTAGGCAGCACCGAAGGATCCACAGCTGGGAGGGCGGGAATAGCTTCCCAGCACAGAGGAGAAGCCTCAGAAGTTTGGTATCTCTTGGGCTTTCCAATTCCCGCACCCTGGAGCAGCTCGGGAAGCCCGTCCTCAGCCCCAGCCGGTGTGTGGATTGAGAGCATCCCTCCTCTTTCCCTAGGGAGGGATCTTCGCTGAGCCAGGCAGAAAATGCAGCGGCGAGCCCCCAGAAATACCGGTGCAATTACCAAGGTAATTATGTCCTGGCTGCTGCGCAAATCCTGCTCCGTCAATGTCAACAGCAGGGAGAGACAGCGAGCGGGTCCTGCATTGATTAAACTTCCCTCGGATAGTCGGAGATGACTGTGGAGAGGTTCTTCTTATCACTTGTGTTCCCGGAAAATGAATCTCCCACGCTGCCGGGACTATCCCTCGATGCGGGGCAGCTCCAGACGCAGGACTGGATGGAGGCAGCATCACAGGGATGGCAAAGCAGCTGGATCCTCCACAGCCCCTTGGGTTTTGTGGTCCCTTTCCCAGGACAAGTCCCATCCTGGGGACAGGGCTGCATGTGGAGGGAAAGTGGCTGGAGGCATCCCGAGGGGAGCACAACAGGGATGTGCTGGGGGCAGGGATTGGGGAAAAGGGGCCCTGATGGCTGTTAATGCTTGAGAGAAAACCCAGGCCATGAGGAAATGATGGGGGAGAAGATGGAGGGATGGAGGAGAAGGGAAGGGACTGACCTGAGTGGAGGATAACTCCTATTTTTCACTCTCCTTTGATCCCTGCTCTCTCCGTTGGATGAAGACATTGATGCTTTATGAGGTTTGTTGAGTTTTTTAAGAGTATCATTTTTTAAAGGAATTTTTAAGTCAGGACTGGGGGGACCAAGCTTCCTTCTGGGAGGTGGGGGTCATCGGGGTGCAGGGGTGTGGGTCTCCAGCTCTGCCTCCTCCTCACAGGTGGCTTGTGCAGCCTCACAACACCAAATTAAAATGCAAATATGTCCCTGCCTGCTGGGAACAGATAGTGAACTGCTAAACAGGGAAAAGGCAGCAGGAATAAACAGAGAGAACACTGAGGGGAGCTGGGAGAGAGGCTGCTTTTTAATTATTTTCCTCTTTTTTTTTTTTTTCTTTCAGTGAGACTTGGCTGTTTGGTGGGGGATTATTTAATGGGATCTGAAGCAATAAAGGGGGAAAGTGGTAGTTTTGGATTAGGTGGGTGCTGGGGCACAGGTGGCCAGTCCTGGTGGGTACCACTAGCCCCCAGCACAAGGGTGGGCTGCAGCCTCCATCGCCTCATCTCCAATTGCTCTCTGGGGTCTTTTTTTTTCTGTATGATGTCCCAGCTGGATCATTCCTATGGGAAAAAACAAAATGGCAGTAGTAGGAGTGAAGAGGACCAGCTGGGGAAGGGACCAGACCCCATCAGACCCCACCAGAGCCTTCACAGTGTTCCCCTTTTCCTTCAGTTTGCCCCCGGTGTTCTGCCCGCTGCCTCCTGGTGTGTTTGCTGATGGACTTCCAGGAGATCAAGAGCCCAAATAAATTGGTGGTGAGCTGCTTCCTGGGTGCTCCTGATGCCCAGAGGGACCATTTGAGGGCTGGGAATGGTGGGTGATGCTCAAGGGCAAAGGTGTGTGTATTTATGGATGTTTAAATGTGCATCCACACACCCTTGCACCTGAGCAAAGCCCTTTGCATTGATCCATACAGGGGCTACACACCTACATCCTTTATATATATATATGCATATATAATTACATATAAATAAATCTATATATGTGCACACTCATATTATAGATGCATATATATGTATAAATACATACATATGTATGAAGTATAAATATATACATATATAGATATCAATAAATAGATACCTCTGCACCTGCAGAGAAGGGTTTGCTCTCTTCATTCAAAAGCAAAGCCACCCTGAGCAGGTTTCTTGCCCTTCCTGCTGCCCCTTTACCCAGATCCAAGGGGAAGCAGTGATTCGGGAAGTGCCTGGATGGAGGTGCCTGGGGGTGCAGCTGGCAGGACACGAGCTGGGGGTACATGGGCACAGGAGCATCATCAGCCCCCGCAGGTTCCGCTGGGTGCTTCCCAGGACCAGGGTTCCCCTGGGTGCTGCCTTCCCAAGGGCTCTTGGAGACCTGGGCTGGATCCATCAGCTGAAATGGGAGGTGATGGGCTGGAAAACCTCTGCTGATGGTTGGTGTCAGACCTTGGGCCTGGCTACAACTGGGAGGAAGTGGTGGGCGAGCAGCCAGAAGAAGGGGGGCGCAAAACCTGGCAGTGGCTCAGCTGCAGGGATACCCCACATCCAGACTGCCCAAGCTGCCTGATTCCTGTGGATGATCCCTGTTCCCCCCATCTCCCACCTTCACAGCTCCACAGACTAGGAGTCAGGTGCTGCGGTGCTGCTGGGTCTTATCACAATTATAAAATTTTATTATACCCTTTTCTCACCTTCCCCCCCTCTTTTTCTTCCCTTTTTTTTTTCTCCCCCCCCCGCCTCAAATATTCATATATGTTAACTGAATGAGGAGGTTTGGCAATTCCAAGCAGGGAAGTCAGCTGTGTTAATTTTGCTGCTCAGAGCCACTATCAGCTCAGCAGCTCGTTCAGCCAGACCTGGGTCCTTCAGATAACAGGGCACAGTTAAACCAACTAATGGCATCACCCTCCTGGCCTCTGAGCACATCTCAATTCTCCCATACATACATATGTATATATATGTATATATAAAATCAGCATAGAGCTATCAGGTAAGTTTTAAGGCCACTCAGGGGAGAAATTTTCAAAGCCCCAAACTGATAAACTCTTTAAAGAGGCTTTTGAAATACCACGCATCACCCTCGCCTGCTGCTCCCTGCTGGGGAAACTGAGGCACTGGGGCAGCAAGGATGGTGCTGCATCACTGGTCCCTGCCCACCCACCTCTCATCAGGTTGCCCAGGAGGGGATGATTTGGGAGGGGGGAGCCCCAGATCCACAGCTTTGACCCCAAAATGCTCAGGGCTTAGGTGGGGGTCAAAGCTGAGCCAAGCCCCCCTGGCAGTGTGTTTGTCTCCAGCAGATCCCACACCCACCAGGGCTGACCCCCAAACCACTGGAAGCCCCCACCCCGGGTGCCGCAGCAGAGACAGCGTTGCAATGCCACTTCATTTAGGCTTTTTGTTTCATTTTTAGGCTTTTTGTTTCGTTTTTTTCTTTTCTGGTCTTTTATTTAAGAAAAAAAAAAAAAGAAAAAAAAAGAGAGACACAGTGGTGGGTAACTTCCAATCCAGAAATAATCCGCTGCCAGCCTCCACCTCCCCCTCCACCGGGGGATGCTGGGGGGATCCCTGTCCCCACAGGTGGGTGCCCATGGGACAACTGCACAGCCTGGGACCCCCAGCCCCACAGCCCTGGTCCCTGGGTGTCCCTGCAGGGGTGACCTGGCTGAGGATGCTCTGAGCTGGGAGAGGGGGTGGCCCTGGGCTGGGGGGGCCTCTCGGGTGAGCCAGAGGGGCTGGGAGCTGCCACCAGCATGGGGTGACCGGGGAGGCGTTGGGTTATGGCAGTCAGAAGGCACCACAGAGGCTGAGCCTGGCTCCGGGCATCCCTGCTGGGCTGGCACTGTGGGGACGGGGCTGGCACGGGGAGATTCAGGCCAGGTCGGGTTGTGGGTGTCCCCCCCCAGACCTGGCCCCCCTGGAGCAGTGGGAAGCCCCCACAGCAATTTCCAGTAATGGAGCTGCATTCCAGCATTTTGTGGGGGGAAGAAACCAGTGGCTTGCCCTGGAGGTCCCAGCAGGGCTGTTGGGTTGGGGGGTCCAGCAGGGGCCCCACCACAGGGAACAGAAAGGCAGGCAGGGCGGGCAGGCTCACAGGCAGCAAACTTGCTGGCCACCTCCAAACTGCCCCTGCCCGGGGACCGCAGCCCTTCCCAGGCAGCAGGGGAGCGGGACAAGCCTGGCATTTGGGGCTGGGACACAGCAGGCAATGGGGACAAAGGGGTCCCAGACCCAAGGCCACTGGGCAACAGCCTCCCAGCAGCCGCCCTCCCTTCTTGCCTCGCTCACCCAGCATCACCCACAGTGTGGGCCAGCGTGCTCTGTGCGGGAGGGGACCCCCCAAACACCCCAACAACCACAGGGTGGCAAATCCCTGAACCGGCACTCACCTCCAAAATTGTGCAACTGAGTGCAGCAAAGGCAGGGGGAGGCCTCCAGGAAGCCCCCACCTGCCACCCCTCTGCTGCACTCCTGGGGGGAGTGGGACATCTCCCTTCTTCCACCCCCTGTGCAGCCGGATCCACAGCACCATCCTGCCCGCTCGCCACGGGACACGCGCACGCACCAAGGGTTTGACCCCATCCATCTTTGCCCTCTGCTCGCCCCGCTCCCTGCCCCTCACCACAGGCCAGCAGGCTGGGGGGCCACGTGTGTGCCGCTGCCTCCCCTGGGAAAACCAGTCGGTAAAGGGCAAGAAAAGCAAAAGGCCCCGGGGGCACCTTCCGACGGGGTGGGGACGTGAGATGTGCGGAAGAGGGAACACGCAGCAGAGCCAAATTTTGGGTCTCCAGCCCCAGGGAAGCAGCCAGCGTGGTGTGGCGTGGCGTGGCGTGGCGTGGCATGGCACGGCGTGGCATGGCGTGGCACAGCGTGGCAGCCCCCTCCCTCCCACCCCATCCCCTCTGCCCCTGCGTTAAGCGATCTCTTTGATTCTGCGGATGTAGTTGTGAAGCTCTTCGGGGTCTTGCAGCCCCATGTCCTGGCAGACCCACTCCAAGTCCTCCTCATCGGCGATGGGGATGGAGTTGTAGGCCAGCTCGTCGGAGGGCATTGTGGCGAAGGTGGTGAACTTCACCCGCTTCCGTTTGGAGGTGGGTGAGTTGAGGGGGTCCTCGCTCTGGTCCCTTGTGGAGCCCCCTGAGGAACCATCTCCTCGGCCATGGACCTGGCTCTGCACACTGGTCTGCGAGCTCCCACTGCTGTGGTGGTCCCCATGGCAGCAGGTCTGGACATTTTCCAGGGGGTTCCCCGGGCTCTCGGGCTGTGGGGAGAGGTCATTGTGAGCCCGCAAGGGCTGCCCATTGCCCAGGAAGACCCAGTGGTGGGAATGGTCCATGTTGGTCTGGCCTTCGGGCGGGATGCGTTTGTGCCGGTATTTCAGCACAAAGACAATGCAGTTGATGAGAAAGACCAAGATGGCCAGGCAGAAGACACCCAGGAGGGCGTACATGCCTATTTCCAGGTCCGTCAGTCCCCTGGTCACCTGGACGAAGCCGGTGGGGATGGTGGGGAAGTCCTCGGTGGGATGAGACGCACTGGACATCCTGCTGTCCTCGCTTGGGTCCGCTTTCCTCTCCACCTCTGCCCGCAGGGTGGTACTGGCCCCTGTCTCCCCCAGCCCTGGCTTGCTGGGCACGTGGTCATAGTCGTAGGTTGGGTCCTCCTCAGACCCGAAGTGGACCCGCACGGTGGCCAAGGCGGTGAAGAGGACGCTCTTGCGCTTGGTCTTCTGGCAGCTCTCGCAGATGACCAGCTCTGCCCGGAGCAGCTCCCCCGTGCCCTCGCTCTCCGCCACCACCAAGGGGAACGCCCGGTCCTGGGTCACCGAGACCACCTTCTCGTCCAGGCTGCTCACCACCAGGTTGTAGTCCTTGGGGTCGTAGAGGGAGAGCGGGGCCGTGGTGCCGTCGCTGTAGGAAATCCACAGGCTCAGGAGCGCTTCCTGCGGGACCAACACAGGCACCGGTTGCCCAGCAGGATGCCAGTCCCACCTGCACCCGTTTGTCCATCCCTCCACCCATCTCTCCTCTTTTGCATCCTTCTCTCCGTTCAACTCACCCTTTTCCCTCCGTTATCCATCCTGCTCCTCCCAACCCTTACTTGTTTTTTCTCTTTAGCCTGTTCTTCCCTCCATGTTCCCCATGCATGCCCAAGACCACCCCAAATCCCAGCCCCAGAGGTGCCAGATGTGGCTACCAGAGATGTGCTAGGAACTGTATAGGATTTCATCCCTCTCCCTTTGTCCCCATGGTTGTGTCCCGTCCCCAGGATGGGCAGGGTTGGATCACAGGTCTGTGTGAAGTTTTATGGGGTGCTTTGGCGTCACCAGTGTGTCAGGAGGACAGTGGGTGCTGTGGGGGCTTAAGCTGAGTGTGGACAGGAGTTGGGAAGAGAGGGTTGCAGATGGAGCCCTCACCCCACCCCAGGTTCCCCACCAGCCCCATCAAGTCTCAATGCACCCCCTTGGCCCCACCTGCTTGAAGAAGCTGAGGGTCTGCTGCACGGATGTCCGGGCGATGATGGTGTGGCTGTTGCCAGGGCTGGGGTGGAGGGACAGCGAGAGGCTGGAGACCACCTGGGCCTTCAGGTCCGTGATGCTGACCTTCTCCTCCGCCACTGTCACCAGTGTCTCACCCAGCACCGCCTCCACCAGCGGGGACACGACCTGCAGGGGACGAGGGTGCCTGTCACCACCTCCTGCCACCCTCAGCCAAGCTGGCAGAGGTGGGGGCAGGCAGCCGGGGGTACCTTGAAGAGCGTGGTGCCCGGCTCCCTCCCGGCCAGCGTGACACTGTCCACCAGGTGGGCCACCCGCGGGTCGTCCACGCGCATGAAGTCGCTGACCAGGTCGGTGACCTCCACCAGCCAGTCGGGGCCCAGCATGGTGACCACCTGCTCCGTGCCCTCCACCGCCATGGTGTGGAACTGGGTGAAGACCTGCAGCGTGGAATGCTGGTACTGCAGGGCACAGCCCCGGCTCTGCTTCCGCTCCTCCTCGTCCTCCTCGTGCTCGCTGTCCCGCACCGACCTGTGGGACGGGGCAGTGAGTGGGCGGTGCTGCCAAGCTCCCCACTGCCACAGCTCTCCAGCCCCACCCCTCAGGAAAGGGGAGGTCTGCCCAAGCAAGAAAAAATGCAATGTCACCAAAACAATGGTGGCTCCCCAGCCAAAAGATGTCCATTGTCCAACAAGGTACTCAAGGGGTTTAGCAGTGTGTGGTAAATGGGTCACCAGCATCTCTGCCCCCTAACCAGCTGAGAGGACAAGGTCTCTAGAGCTCAAAGAAGGGTTAACTTTGGAGCTTGGCTCTTCCCAGTTTCATCCAGGAAAGCTTTGACCATTGCCAGCAAGGGATATTCCCCACCAACTCCAGCCTTTGACCAACCTCATAGTGAAATTTTCTTCCTTCCATACAAACATACAAACTTCCATGAGCTCCCACCTTTCCACTGAGGACCCCTGAGATGACTCTGGCTCCATCATCTTCAAAACCTCCTCATTAAGTAGCTGAACAAGGCGATTACCCCACTACCACCACCTCCACCTTGCCTTCTCCAGGCTGGGCAGAACCGCACACACGGTGGCTCCACAGCACCCACCTCCTGTCCGGCAGGATGGGCACCCTCCAGCCCTTCACTTGGCTCAGCCGGGCGTCAGAGAGCTCGATGTGCAGCGGCAGTTTGGGCACCCACACCGTCATCTCCAGCGGGGCTGAGAGGTGCTCGTAGGTGAAGGTGACCCGGGCGCTCATGGAGCCCCGTGACTCCTTCCCGCTGACGAAGACATAGTCACAGCTGCTAGAAACCTGCGGGAGAAGGGAGGGTGAGAGGGTTGCAGGGGTCCTACAGACACAGCAGAGGTCCTGGCAGGAGGCTGCCCAGAGGACAGGAAGTGCTGGAGGAGCAGAATTTCACTGGCATGTATCCAGTTAATGGCAGCCCCAGGAGCAGGGATGCTTTCTCCTCCCCGAGATCCCTGCTCAGAGACCCCCACACGCCGTGTCCATAATGCAAAGTGTCCCCTGACCCAGGCCCTCCTGCCAGCCCCTCACCCACTGCCAGCTCCTCTTGGTGCCTCAGTTTCTCTTTGGCCTCTGCAGTGACTTGTATCTTTTTCCATACCCGAGCTAGTGGAACCCAGTGTGCTTCACAGAGGTTGAAAATTCCTTATCCTGGACATTTACCCCAAAATCTCCTCCACCAGAGGGCACAGGCAGCGAGCACAGACCAGCCACATTCTCGTCTCCAGCGGTGCCTTGTCCCTGTCCCTCCTGCTCACCCCAGAGCGAGTTTCCTGCAGTCCATATGAATCTTGATGTTCATCTGCTCACTCTTTCTCTTTTAATTCTCATTTATGCAAATGCCATTAGTTAAATTCACTATAAAACAAATACATCCTGCGGGAGGTCACTCATTACCGACCGACTGAGCCAATTAAGGAGCTCAGAGGACACCACAGCAGCATCACCCGGGCTTTCAGTTTAGGTCACCAGTCAACAGCTCCTTCACAGTAATGGGGCCAGAAGACAACCAGGCGAAGGGGACTCCAACCTCCCATCTGCAGTGGCCCCATGGCCTGACCCCGACACCCTGTCCCCTCCCTACACCATCAGGGATTGCATCTGAGTTGTCTGATGCCAGGGAAAAGCAGAACTCATTTGCTCAGCCAGCAGCGCGGCCGTTCTCAAATGCACTGAGCATCTCAACAGCACAGAAAGGCTGATTTCCAACAAGCTGCTCTCCCACATGGATTCTCTGATGGCTGATAAGGGATTGAGGCCATGCTCCATGGTAGCTGACAGCAGAGGTGAGAGCATCCCTGTCTCTCTCCCCACCTATTCTCTGAGCACCTGTGGTCAACCACATGCAGGAACTTTGCATTTCTGAGCCCACAGCAGGGCCTGACTTCTACAACAGCCCATGTTTTGGTTGCAGGAGCCCACCACAAGGTGCCCGTGGTTCCCTGAGGCCGGTGGAGGAGGCAGAACTCTGGACTTGGGTTCCTCAGGGCATCCCTGGTCTCTGGGCACAGGGGGGAAGTGCAATGCAGGAGGGTTTGTTTCTTGTCTTCCTATCAGAGATACCAGCTCAGCAAGTCTGAAAAGACAATCTCATCTCTGGCAAGGCAGTGTCTGAATAAAGATGAGCTCCCGGGTGAATCCTCCAGCAAAGGATGCTCTGGATATTGTGCCATTTATCACAATAAACACATTGGGCTGCTGCTTGCACTACCCTGGCTAATAAACCCCCCGGCATCTTCTCCTAGGGACCCCTTGCTTTGCAACTGAGGGGGTTGAAACTATGACAACAAAAAAATCCCAGCACATCAGGCCTGTCCTGATGATGGAGTGACTGCAGATTAGCTTTTAAATGAAGCCCACGCTTGTTCGGAGAAACTTCCCGGATTTGCAGCGAGGCGTTGGGAAGCAGGAGGCTGAGGTCTGCCTGGGCTCCCAGCCAAGGCACCACTGGCTCTGCTTCTATGGCCAGGAGCTCCCCCCTTGGCACGGCCTCAAGCTGGGATCAAGGGGACACATGTTCTCCACGACCCTTGGGAGTGGGAAGAGCCACCACAGCTGGTGGCACCCCATGTTGTCCAAGGATCCTGGGAGTGGCTGTGGATGACCAGGGTTCCTGAGGCTCAGCCCCACTGGGCTGACTTGCTCCTGGTGAGTCCTCTGGGGGATGTGGATGGTGGGCTCCTAAGAAGGTTCAAACACAGGTGAGGTTGAGCATCTCCCATTGAGCATTGCTGGCAGCAGAGGTGACCCTTCCACTCCCTGCGTGTCACTCAACACCTACACAGCCCCAAGGTCACCATACAGGCAGGCAAGGGGGATTATCTCGGCACTACCTCGAGTGATGATGTCCTCCTGTCTGGGCTGGTGTCATGGGCACCTTTGTCAACCCATGTCACCAGAAAAGGGGATGAGGATGACAACTCCCACCCATGCTCTCGCAACATCCTTCACAGGCCCTGGAACCTCCACAGCTACATCCACACCAGATTCCCAGGACAGATTCCCTCCATGTTACACACGAGAGCAACCACCACCGAGCCACAGTCAGCGTGGGGAGAAGCAGCTCTCCAGCCCTCCCTCATGTTAAATTATTTACAGTAACAGATAGCACATCCCACTCTGTAAGCTTTGATTTATGTAACAGGTTTATAGCCCTGACACCATAATCATACTCCCCAATCTCAGCAGGTAACTGAGAGCTCCCTCGGAAATGAAGCTCCAACACAAACACAAAATAATTCAGGAAGAAATCGCGCGGGGCTCCGAGCAGGAGGTGAGCTGGGGCCGGAGGGCTGCTCCCTGCATTATTCATCCTGGCTCCTGTGCATGTGTCTGCTCCCCCCAGGTCTAGGGACAGTGTGTAAATAGATTTATGGGTAGAAAGGCAGCACATTAAACAGTTTAAGTGTCTTGGAGTCCATCCTGAAGTGTATTATTGCTCCAGTGTTTTATCACGCTGTGGAGGACTGGTCTCCATAAATTAGACCCGGTGCTGTAAATCCCACGGACTGGAGTTTTAGTCGAGAACTTGGGTAAACAGTTTGTGACACTGCTTGTCACCCACCCACGGCCATGGACAGCTGAGGACAGCAAGTCCCAGTGGGGACAGGGCTCTGCCCATCACCCCTGGCTCTGCTGGGAGAGCTGCTGGTGGCTGCTGGCAAAGAAAGGGAGAAGGAGTTATGGTCTGGGGGACACAGAAGAGCCCAGAATCCCAGCATGGCTCTGTGTCTGTGCCCAGCATGGTGGGGACATGGAAAGGGAGGAAGAGCTGGGTGCATGCAGGGAGAGGGGTGGGAGGTGTTTGGGAGAAGGTAATGATGTGTGGGGGTGGATGGATGGGAAATGGTGGTAGAATGACATGGACAGGTGGGTAGATGGATACATCCAGGGATAGAAAAATGTATATGGATGAATGGGTCTGGTGATGGAAAAATTGGAGGATTTGAGGACCGTCTGCTGCCTCGGTGGCGGGGGCTGGTGTGGGGGCACTCACTGCTGCTGCACTGGCCTCACCAGCACCTCTCCCCTGCAGTCCATCCGGCTCCTCTCCCTCAGTCCCCTTTTCCCTCTGTCGTCCCCAACTGCCCAGCTCAATCCCAGCACCTCACTGGGGACAGCCCCCAGCCCAGCAGCCGATCCAAACAGGAGATAAATGTCATCCAGAGCCCCAAGTGCAGCCACTGATGGGAACATGCAGCTTACACTGTGAGGTGACAATATTTCCCCTTATCAGCACTCAGTGCTGTGATAACCCATAGTTATTGCTGCTGCCTGGTGCCAGCCTGAGCAGCACTGCAGTATCCCACAGCTTCTCCAGGGACAGTGACAAAGTCTCTCGTGCTTCTCCCGACAGATCCCAGGGAGAAGCATGTATGGACTGAATCCACTGAGGGGGATGATGCTTGGGATGGCCGGGCTTGTGTGGCACATCAGCTCCCCCAGCTCATGCCACTGTTGGGGTCAGCACCCCTGGAAGAAGCTCAGCCCCTTGTGAGCCCCCTGCCCACCTTGATGATGTCTTCGTTGTTAGACTTGCACTCGACCATGGCCGAGACGTCCACGATGACACCGCTCAGCTCGATGGCAATGACCTTCACGGGAATGGCCACCGTCCGCCCCGTCAGGATGGCTGTGTTGATGATCTCTGTGTCCTGGGGGTGGAACACAAAGGGTACCATCACATTAGAGAGCAGTGTGTCCCCTCCCGGGCTCAGAGCCTGGATGGCCCCTCTCCTGCTCCAGCCCTGTGGGGGTGGGTGGCATGTATGGATGTGTAGGATGTATGGACGTGTAGGATGTATGGATGTGTAGGTGCTATGGGGCAGATGGGCAGGTCAGAGATCCCTCAGGGGCAGCCCATCCCTCAAAGCAGATAACTAAGCAGATGGCAGGAACCTGCTCACCATGGCCAGGGGCACGATGGCCCTGATGTCCCTCTGGATGACCGTCAGCTCCGTCACCACCTTCTCCAGGTCGGGCGGGGGGTTGCGGCCGCGGTAGTCGATGTGCCACATGATGCGGCGCGTCACCGACTGGCTGGTGAAGTTCTCCATCTCGAAATCCAGCTGCATGATCTCAGAGGAGTCATCCCCATCCCTGGGCAGGAGGACAGGAGGGGACACAGTGAGCGGGGTGTCCCAGGTCCCACAGATACCCCAGCATCAGCGCCGGGCAGTCCCCACCATCCCCAGCAGGTCTCCTTGCTGTCCCCATGTCTGTCAAGGGAGACTGTACTGTGGGTGCCACTATGATTCTGGCTCCCAAATCCAGCAGCCCTGACACCCACCTCTACCAGGAGCTGCTCTGACTGGAGCCTGCAGATTCCCATGAGATTCTCCCCAGTGAGAAGAGAAATGTTTTTCACTGCCTCTCCCCAGCAGGAGAAAAACCTCATCAGCTCCCCAGGGGCTGCTGTGGTATATATTATCACAGAGCGAGTGTGTGGCTACAGCCCCAGGGGACAGTGGGTGGCTGCAGGTGCTGTCCTCATCTCTCTGGTTCTGTTTTCCCAGCAGTGTGGCAGGATTTACTGTCCTGGGCTGCTCCTGCCTGCACACTCATTTCCCTCAGGTCAGACCCCAAGTGTCCCACACCCAAGCACGCTCAAGGATGGCAAGTAAGTCCCTATAGAAGGCTCAGTCCAAGCTGTGGACTTTACAGCCCCTTCCAGCTGGATCACATGGGAAAACTGAGGCACAGGAGAAAGAGGTTCAACCACAACCAGCAGAAAAGACAGTGCTGGAACTCGGGGCAGGGCTGTTCCCCAGCCAGGGGGATGAGGGAGGTAGATGCGACGAGCAGGGAATAACAGGCCTGAGACCATCAGCTCATCAAATACAGACAAATTAATGCTGCTGCTGAGGACAGGACACGGAGCTAATGGACAGAGATTGAACTCTGGGGCATCCCCGAGGCAGGATAGGATAGAGGGGGTGCACTGCCAAACCCTGCACATAGTGCCAGTCTAATGGGATACACTGCTGTTCCTCTGCATTGTGGCTTGGAGAGTCTGATGGCCATAGCATAAATCACTCTTACACCCCACTCCTATGAGCAAACCTCCACAGAGGTGGTCCTGCCCTCCCATCTCTTCCTCCAACCTGCAAATTCATTGGGAGGACTTGCTGACCAAGTCAAACTTCTGTATTCGTCCCCAAAAATAGAGCATCCCCAGGGGACACCCTGGAGCCTCCACAAACCACAGGACCAGCAAAAGCTCCACAGAGCTGGGTGGGGGGAGAGGCGAGGAAAAATGAAATGACTGTGGAAGGGGAAGCCAGGACTGGCTCCACTCTTCTCACAGTGCAGCAGCCACAGAGAAGATCCCATCGATCCGGGGATGCAGGATACAGTTGGGTTTCGCTCCGATCAATATCTAATGAGTGAAAGGGAGCAGAGAAAGAGGAGAGCAAGAAGCTAGAGCTGCTCCAGGCCATGGCAAGCCCTGATCCCTGATCCTACAGCAGTGATGATGGGCTCTGCAGTGGAGCTGCCACACAGGGGCTGGTAAGGCCCTGGCTGTGCCCCCAAGGCAAGTAGGGGGCTGCAATGAGAATAGCCAAAGGCCTCCTCGTCTGAAGAAGAGGATTTGGCTGCTCACTCTCTCCTCCAAGGCAGAAGTGTTAAATGCAGCCAGGAAGAGCCAGGTTCAGAGGCAAAGTAGAGCTGCAGCTTCATGCCAGAGGTGGTCCAGTGCTGGAACTCCTCACCATGGGGTGGCCAGAGGCATCCCGGGAGCCCTGACGGGGCCAGCCCCCATCTTCTGCCTTCTCCAGGCATCATCTGCTCCCAGCCACGGCAGAGACAAGAGCCAGGCTGCCCAGACTGGGGGGGATAATTCAGGATGCACTGCTGGGGCGCAAAACATCCCAAACTGCCCATTATCACTCCAAAGCTCAGGGCTCTCACCCCCTCCCTGCACTGCCAGTGCTGCCAAAAGCCCCCAGAGCCCCAGCGAAACAAACGCCTCTGTTTGCACAGCCTGGAGGGCAACACGGCTTTGAGTCATTCATACTCTCCATTCCGTTAATATTTGATGGAGTTGTTTGTCTAAAAGGTGATTGTAATCACTTTAAATTCCTCCTCCGTCTCTAACCTTTGCAGGCTGATTGGAAGCAACGGTGGCAGCAGGAGAGGGGGAAGGGGGAGAGGATCTCACTGCCGGCAGCTCAGGTCTCCATGTGCTGTGCAGGAATGCTGGGGTGGGTGTGCAGAGGACGAGGGGCTCATGGCCCTGGGGACACTCCAATATCAGCCACGGGGCCATGGGCTTGGATGCTGTGGGGCCAAGGAAAATCCACCCTCTGGATAAGCCCTTTGGAGGGGGTGCTGCAGAGAGGTTTTGAGGTCACATTTGGAGCAGTCAGAGCTGAGGATCTTTCTGCAAGAGCCTGTCCCCAGCTTTTGCTTAGTGTTGGGGTGGGGGGCAGAGATATGGGGAGATATGGATATGTTCCTGCCCCAGAGGGGATGTGCTCATCAACTTGCTTTAACCTGGCTCCTGGAGACACTCGTGCCCCTTTTCCCAAAGACACAGTGATGGAGATAATCACAGCCTGGGAATGACTGTTTTCCAGCACTTCAGAATCTTTCCTGCTGGTGTTTTTGACCCCATGCCCACTCCCTGCCCTCGCCTGCTGTGTCCTGCCAGTCCCATGTCTCCCCTTCTCCGAGCTGAACAGCTTCTGGGTTTTCAGCTTTGCTTTGTGGGTCCTCTCTCCTTCAGATCACTCCCATTTATATCCCCTGGGCTCTCCTCAACTGACCTGAGCCTTTCCCAGAGCCCCAGGAATGGGCTCATATTGAGCAGGGCAGAACTGCCCTGTCTCAGGTGCTGACCTGGTTTGTGCTCCCATTCCAACACTCATCCACCACCTTGGGGTTCAGATGGGACCCTGCCTGGGGACTGCTCCTCTTCCTTCCCAAAAGAGACACCAGGATAATCAGCAAAGAGCTGCTGTGTCTCACGGCATTAAAACTCATTAAAAAAATTAAATATTTCCACCCCAAAGTGGGGGATCCTCCATGGCTTCACAATTCAGCCCTAAAATCCACCCCACCTGCCCACCAGCATCTGACACAGCCAGGCAATCCCAGCTCAGAGGCAGGGATGCAGCTGCCAGTCAGTACTGATGACTGACGAGTGCATTGCCTGAGCCCCAGGGACCAGATGGCACCTGAATGTGCCACCTCACACAGTCCTTGGGCACAAACCTGCCCACAAACCTTCCCACCTCGGGCCACAAAATCCACCTTTTCCCACCCTTCACCCAGCTGCACAGTGCCAGCCAAGCTTAGAAACCACACACAACATTAAGCCACTTCCCATGTTGCTGCAGGACCTGGCCCAACCTCAGCTGGACTGAGGGTTTGACCCTAAAATTGCTCATCCTCCCTCAGTCTCACATTCCAGGCCGTGCCTCAGTTTCCCCTGCCAGCACCCACGTGGCACTGCAGCCACCCAGACACCCAGCTGGGGGGCAAAGGGAGAACCACTCCAGGCCAGATCCTAGCAATTTCTCCAGCACCCCCAGAGGTGAATCCCTTACCTGGGCCCGGCACCATCCACCCTGGACACGTCGACGGTGGCCGTGGAGTGTTTGCCACCCGTCAGCAGCTCCGAGCTTACAAGCCACTGCCCACTCCTCGACTTGGTGCTGAGCAGGTTGACACCTTTCTTGGCCTTCACCCTGCAGAGAGCAACAGTCAGGGCTGGACCCTCACCCACGACACCCCTGGATCCCCCTGGACACCCTGTCATAGGCACAGGGGGATTTTTTGCCCCAATCCCTCCTGGCTGTCAGAAACATCATCAGCTGGCAGCAAACTCATAAGGCTGAACCCACCTCAGCTTCTATTTTTCAGAGTATTTTGTTCCTCCCATTCCTCCAGCAGGGATTTGATCACCCGGGGCTGCCCCTGTGGGACTGGGCATGCCCAGGGCAAAGGACAGGAGAACCTGGAGCGCTGCATCCCCCATGCCAGGGGCTTGCTGCTGGCCCAGAGGTCACAGGGACACTTGTAAATGCCCTTTGAAGAGATGTGGCCAGGGCTTGTACCCCCATCTTTAGGGACATGCAGCAAGAAAGGGTTCTCCTGCCCACTGCCCCATACTGGGGTGCTCAGCACCCACTGCCCCATTCTGCTCCCACCTGGTTCTGGGGCAAGATGAGGGGACACAGGAAGCCTCCTCTCACTTCACAGCAGCCCCATGGCCATACCATAACTTGTCCCCAAAGTGGCTGTGAATAAACCCACATATGTTGGCAGAATCACAGTGCAACTGGGAACACTGGGAGAGCAAAGGCAGCAGTCCATAGGGCCAGTGCAGAGACAGAAACCCTGGATGGACAGCGATTCTGCAAAAGCCCCAAAACTGCAGAGCCACATGCCAGCTGATCTCCTGGCCTCTCTCACCTTCCCAAGGTTCTGCCAGACCTGGTGCAGCACTCAGCAGGTCCCATAAACGCCCATAAAATACCCTTCTGCCTAAATGAAACTCCTTGGAAAGGTGGCTGCTCCCGGAGTGGGGGCAGCCCCAGGGCTTTACCTGAGCGTGAAATGCTCCACCGTGGAGTTGGACATCAGGTAGAGGAGGATGCTCAGCACCTCTCCCGGCTTGAGGGGCTTGTCAGGCAGGCGGATGAAGATGTTGCCATCCAGGCGGTGCTCCTGCATGGGCTGCCCAGGCAGGGGCTGCAGGAGGCTGACGCTGCCGATGCGCAGCAGCGGGTGCTGCGTGGGACCCTCAGTCCTGGCCCCCCCGGCCCCTCGGCGAGGGACCGTGTCCCCAAGGCACTGGCCGGCC
This sequence comes from Cephalopterus ornatus, assembly GCA_013396775.1. Lineage (NCBI taxonomy): Eukaryota > Metazoa > Chordata > Aves > Passeriformes > Cotingidae > Cephalopterus > Cephalopterus ornatus. Next base: position 494,881 of record VZRE01012472.1, read on the forward strand.
CCGTCGGGGGCGTGCAGGGTGTAGTACAGCTCGGCCTGCTGGCTCTCGCCCGGCACCTCCAGGCTCTCGGGGCTCTTCCTCCTGCCCAGCGGCACAGCCGAGGGGCCGAACCAGGCGTGGGGCAGCTCCACCTGCACCAGGCACATGGCCAGGCTGCCCCGCAGTCGACACGAGCTCTTGATCTCCCGGGCGTCGCGGAAGGCGTGGAGCCGCACGCAGGGCAGCCGGTCAGTGACGTCGAAGTCGTCCCAATCCCGGCCGGCCACGTAGAAGAGCACTTGGACCACGGGCTGGCTGGCCACCAGCCGGGGCTGGATGATGAAGGCGCGCACCTTCCAGTTGACGGTGAGGCGGTCGGGGACCTCCAGGGTGCTGGAGGGCTGCAGGTGCTCCTTGGGCAGCACCAGCCCCGTGCTGAAGGGCCCCAGGGTGACGTTGAGGACAGGCAGCTCCTTGGTCTGGAAGACGACGAAGGGCTCGGAGCGCTGCAGAGGGGCGCTGCCATTGCCCGCCGGGCTGGCTCCCACCTCCTTGAGGAAGAAGGCCAAGCGGGTGTTGGACAGGCGGTAGCTCACAGGCAGCAGGATGGCACCAGGGGGCTCGGCGGGCTCAGGGCTGGGTGCTGGCCCCTTGGCATGGGCTGCAAAGGAGATGGAGAGTGCGGGTTAGCGTGGGGCACCCCCCTCCAGAACAGCTCCTGAGCAGGGAAAACAGTCAGGAGTGATCCAGCCCTGCAGCAAGAAGGAGCTGGAGCTTCAGCCCTCATACCCCTCACAAGGGCAGCAAGAGCCTGGCTGGATTTCTGTCTTGCAAACCAAAAACGCAGAAGACCTCCGCAGGACCTCGAGCATGGTTGTGCCTCCTGATGGGTGGCACCAGCCTCACCAAACCCACCCTTGGCACAGAATGGGGTGTCCAGCGAGGAGGGATGCTCAGTGGCTGCCCAAGGCTGGACCAGGGTGTGTTGAAGTCACATCCAGCCTCATACTGTCCCTGGGGAGCCCGATGCTGGTCACCCACCCTGGCACACATGCCAAAGGCACTGACTGAAACAGCACAGACCTACTTGCAGAAACAGGGCATAAACGTCTTCATTTCTGCTTCCAAACCCACCAAGAAAAGTATGAAGAGTTTCTCCAGAGGCTCGTTAGCAACAGTCAGATCCAGGCTAATTTTTGGCTGGCAGATCCCACCACATGTCTATCATTAAGGCTTTCCTCCTTCTTTCAGCACCCAGGTCACACAAGGAAGGTGGTTAAATCAGACCCCAGGTCTGCTCTGTCCCCACAGGCTGCCTGTAAGGGTGTCACAGCCAGCCTGTCACCCGTCACCCACCCAGGGCTGCCACCCACACACTGCTATTCCCATGCGACAAAGCTGGCCCAGACCACATTTTTCCAGACATGGACATGACCTGGTGGGAAAGTGATGCAGATGATGTCGGTGCCACCTTGTGCAAACCCCAGCAGTGCCCAGGTGTGACAGACCTTAGGAAATCCCTTTTGTCCTTCCTTTTGATCGTTTTGCCTTAAAACAGAGTGACTCCACTACTGGCAGAGCAGGCAGCCACTGCCAGCCATGCGCTCCTGAGGGTCCAAGCTGCCCAAGCCCCTCAGAGTGGGGAGCCAGCTATCCCACTGCCATGGCCAGCAAGAGGGGAGAAAACCCATGGACATGTTCCTGCTAAAGCAGATCCTGCGAGAGGCGGCTGGTGCGGAGCTGGCCGAGGGCACACGCTGCGCTGGCAGCTGCGGGAGCCTGGAAGACATCTCAAGGTCTTTACATTCTCCATCGGCTGCCAGAAATTCCCAGGAGGCCTGGGTACCCCCCACTCCCCTCGGCTCTCCGCCAGCCCCCTGCAGCCCCGTTCCCAACGCTGATTGCAACCGCTCCCAAGCGGCTCCTGAGCAGTGGAGCCCAAATTACCCGTGTCAAACGGCGGGGAAAGGTGCGGGTGTGACAGCTCGGCTCCCGGGAATGACTCAGCCCCCTTCTTGACAGGGGCTCTGGAGTGTGCCAGGACCCTGAGGCTTTTTCCAGCTGGGAGAGTTGGCCTCAGACAAGCTCCTCAGGGCTGAAGGGGACGCAGGAACCCCCAGCCCACCCAGGGCACTCTCTGCTGCTGGGCACAGGGGGGTTAAGCAGCTTAGAGGGCTCATTAAAGGATTAGCACTTGATATGGGACAGGTAGCATCCACAGCTACATCTCCTGGGATGAAAGTCATCCAAGAGCCAGGTGGAGAATTCCCCTGGGCTGGGAGAATGCTGGGGACACGCTGACAGCACCCTCGTGTCAGCACCAGCATGAGCACAGCTCCAGCCTCTGTCACCCCATCCCACTTGCCTTATCTGTTTTCCCATCTCCTGCAGGAGAGGTGCTGAGCCTGGGAAAACACCCACAGGTGCCCCTCTGATCAGCAATAACCAGCAGCGAGAGGTTTTCTGCTCCTCTGGCTCACAGAGGTTGATTTCTGCTGCGAAACATGAAGGTTTGCATCGTCCCTGCCATCCCCAACAACTAGGAAAAGGGATTTTTAACAAGGCATGAGATTATTCATAGAAATAATCTGAAGCAACATGGGCAGGACAGCTTGGATGAGGTACCAGCAGGACCGATGGAGGCACGGACAGCAGGGGCTTTGTTCAACCCACTCATTGAAACAGCATCAGTCTCTATCCCTTAAAAACCGCTGGGGTTTTTGGAAGGATCAGGTCATTCCATGGAAAAAACTCACACGAAACCCAACCAACTCAATGCCCAGAACAGCCCCAAGCAAAACCTACCCTTGGGGTGGTGCCAAATGCCTGGAGTCACCACCTGTCCCTTGAGCTGGGGACATGAGAACCTCTGTGTGCCCCCCCACCGGTGACACCAAGCACCTGCGGCGAGGGGCAACTACTGTCACCCACCACAGCTGGGTTTGGCTGCAGTTTGGCTTGTGGCAGAGACCCCCAGAAAGCAGCTTCTTCCTCCTTGCCACGGGGATTCTCTGATGGCCAAAAAGGGTTGTGTGCTGCCCCTCTTAAACATATGCTGGGCACCCTGCTCGACTCGGACACGGCACCCTGGTGCCAAACCCTGCTGGGATGGGGACACCTGGGGGTGGTCCCGTCACCAATTCCAGCACCCTGGCCATGTCAGACAGGGGAAGGGACAGGGACAAGCTGGGATGGAGATTAATGGGATGGCCATGATTAGTTCAGCGCCGGCAAAATGCTGGCACCCAGAGAAGCGATTTCCTTCCACAGACAAAATGCATTTAAACGATGCTATAATCTGTTGCTGGGAGGGGGACCGGGCCGGCGCCTCTGTTCCCTGGCCATAAATGCATCCTGCCAGGAGAGGGTCTAACCCAGCCTGGGGAGGGTGCCAGGATGGGGGAATCACAGCCCAGCCAAGCCCAAGCCTCCGCACCAGGGTGGTGAGGGAACGAAAAGGGAGGCAGGTGATGCATGGAGGTATGGATGCAGCTGCTGGCTAGATAGCAAGGAAAAAAGGGTGGATAAGGATACGTAAGCAGAGAGAATGGAGGGTGAGTGGATGGATTGAAGGAGAGACGTGGATCAGAAATAGCTAGACAGCAAGAGAATAGCTCTAGGATGAGGGAGAAGAGGTGATGGATGGAAGAATGTACAGATAGAAGGATGGATGGAGAGCATAATGGCTCAAGAGAAGGGAGGAAGGGAAGGAAGGAAGGGAAGGAAGGGAAAGAAGCTCAAAAGACGGAAGAAAGATGGATGGAAGGAATGAAACAGGAAGGATGGACAGACAAGTAAGACAGCTCAGGAGACTCCAGTCCCCACACCTCTGTCCCCAGCCCTTGCCCTGGTTTCAAGCCATCCCCAGGAGGGAAGGTGGCTCTCATGTCCCCACTCTGGCTGGGTTTGGGGGGGAAGAAGGGTTAAGCCCTGCTCTGCAGCCCCACTGCTGCGGTTAACGGGATTTGCAGCACCTGACCTGCATTCCGGGTCTATTAGGCCGGCACAGAGGGGACCATATGGTCCTTCCACCCTCACAGCTCAGCACAGCAAGCCAAAAAGCAGATCTCCGTGCCTGGCCAGCCTCTGACTGGCCTGGGGGCTTCCCAAACCTCCCAGGCTGAGGAGCCACCCCAGCCTCCCACAGTGGGATGGGACGAGCCTCCCGTGTGTCCCATCCCTCCCACCCCTCAGCAGCCCGTGGGAAGCCGGGTTGACCTGCAACCCACAGCAGGGAGAGGGGGGAGAGAGGGAGATGTAAACACACAACTGCTGGTGACCCCCTTGTTGAGCCCCCACATCTGCCCAGCCAGATGTGCCCTGCACTCGCTGCAGACACACGGCCAGATGAGCCAAGCTGCTCTGCCCACCCGGGAGGGCACGTGGGGACAGTGGCAGCACCCTCCAGCCCTGCCTTAAGATCCAGATGACCCTCCCCAGGCCAAGGGGTGTCGCTGCTGCAAAAAGCAGCACCAAAAGCCCCTGCTCTGCTCAGCAGGGCCCCAACATGGGGGTTTGGTCACCACCGTGCCTCCTCCTGATTCATACCCCTGCTCAGGGATGCAGGGGTCAGGCAGACTGATGGACACAGGGGAAAGGAGGCTGAAGGAAAGATTGGATGTAGCTCTGGCTGGAGGGGAACACCAGCTCATTCTCCTTCCCTCGTTGCCCTGAATCCCCAGAAAACGGGGCACGGGGGGAGTTCAGCCCCTCCATCCTGCCCCTACTGCAGCCTCATCAGATCCATCCCTGCTCCCACCTGTTATCCCAAGGCTGAAGACCCTCCTCCTCTTCCCCTTATCCTGAACCGATAGCCAGTGCTGAGCCCCAGCTTAGCCCCAGCCCCAGCTGTCTGCCATAGGGATCGCTTTAGCCACGCTCCAGGGGGGGATCTTTATCCTGGCTTATCCTGTGGGACACAGCGGGGGGCCCCCAGTAGTATATCCCCACTTACGAGGGGAAAACCATACAGGAAAACCACTGGAGAAGAGGGAGGGAAGGTTTGAGGTCATGCCAGGAGGGTTAAAACCTCTCCTGGTGATAACAGGCGGCACTGGGGGCTCAGTGAATCAATGGACCTGAGGGAGACGCCAAAATACCAGTGATGTGAGACACCAATCCAAGCTCTCCTGCTCCTGCCAGGCCATCGCTGGGCTTCCATGGTGCTCAAACCTTGGAGCAAGCCAGCGAGTTGTCCGTAAAGCAGTGACTTGAGCTGACATGGGGATAAAAGCCTCCCTAAATACACGGGGAGGGATGGCAGGGAGCGTGTTACAGTCCCTAGCAGAGGGATCCACACTGGCTTCCAGCCCAGCTCGGGACACCTTTGGAGAGGTTTTGGTGTACATCAGTCACTGTGATTCCCGACCACAGGATGAAAAGGCCAGCAGGATTTCATCCATGACCCAAGACCCCAGTCACGGGTCCTGGGACCTTGTAAACCTCAGCCCAGGGCCCAGGCAGAGAACCACCTCTGGTTCTCTGCAAACACAGGCAAAGGATGCTGCTTCTCCCAGCCACAGGGACTGCCAGCAATGCCAGGGCCACCAGCGCTCCCACTTTCCCCAGATCCAATCCCATACCAGGGACTGGTACCTACCCCACTGATCCTACCCTAACCCTACTCCTGAATCAGGGAGATGGGGGGCGGGACACGCTGCTGCACCCAGATGAGTCAGAGGAGTGATGGACTCACCCAAAACGCCAAGAGCAAGGGGACCACAGCAAAACCCCTCAGCCCCTGAGGAGGAAGTCCAGCCTGGATATTCCCCACTGGGCCACTGGCATGGAACTCCCAGCTGCTGTTTTGTTTCAAGCCAGGATAAAGCCCTTCCGCGCTTCCTTGAGCATCCTGCGGATCCCAGCGGAGGCTTCACAGCCCCAAAACCTGGTGGTTCAGGTTTTGCCACCGCATTCATCAGGGCCAAGCACAAAGGGGAAATGTGGGCAGCAGCCTCAAATACCAGGAATGTGCCACATCTGGAGCTCCCAGGGATGTCCTACACCTGGATGTTCCCACACCTGGATGCTCCAGCTAGAGGGAGCGCAATCTCCCAGGGAAGGATCAGGCTCACACAACGTCTCCTCACCTGTCCTGGGAACAGGCACTGAACCCATCCCTTTCCCTCCTCACCCCACAGCACCAATCCCTGACGCACTACACTCCCACCAAGTGGGGTCAGCACCTCCAAACACCCTAAAAAGCAACAAAAAGTGGAAACAAAAGCCTCCATGCCTCCACTACCACTCAAAACTCAGTCAGCCCCAACCCAAGCCCCGCTCCATTGCACACTCCCAGGGAAAAAAAAAGCCAGTAATAAAGTACAAGCCAAAATTAGACAATATGGGCAGGCCCCTCGTGGAAACCTTTGAAATGTTACCTGCAGCCTGAGCCTTGAAAATTGTTTTTGGCGACATAAAAGACAACAAGCTCTCCCTTCCCTCCGATGCACCGAGAGCCTCCATCTCCAGTCCCAGCTAATTTGAACTCAATTAAGTGAATAATTGTTACAAACATGAAATTACCTTCCCCAGGCGCATGGCAGCGAGATACCCCAGCTGTGGCTGCGGGAAGGGCAGGATGCAGGGATGCTCCAGGCCCTCAGCTCTGCCTGTGATGATGGGGTGACAGAGCTGGGAATCCCCATGGTACCGAGGACCAGGTGGTTGAACTGGTCCAGGCTTCCCAAAATCAGCCTGGGGTAGGAATTGAGTGCGTGCTGGCCAGGATATGTGTCTCGAGTCTTCCTGTGAGCAGCAGCACCGGCTCAAGAGTGGATTCTCTGGTGTCTAATACAGGCAGTGTCTCGTGCCTGGTGAGCATTGTCACATTCTCCTTTCTTTTACGTCCTCCTCCCAAAGGTCCAGCCTGGCTTCTCCATCACCAGGGGTAGTAAAATGCTGTAACACTGGTGGGACTCAGTCCAAGGCCAGCACACAGCCTGTATTTTGGGACCAGCAGCTAAAAGGGACCCATCCCAGCACCACAACGGGCTGCAGTGCCAAGGTATGAGCTTCCCCCAGGAAATTAATAAGAGGGAATAAACAGAAAAGAAAAAAAAAAAAAAAAGCAAGGGACCAAAAGGAATAAATAAATATGGCCTAAATGGGATGTGCTGTGCAGAGGCACAGCCTGCCATAAATTCCCAGAGCCAGCAAGGCTTTTACACGGCAGCTACTTTAGAGCAATTTCCACAAATCACGGCAAGGGACAGGCTGGGGGACGGGGAGAAGGCCTTTACAGAGGAGGAAGAAAAATGAAGAAATTAATTAAAAGTGGGGGGAATAAAAGGACAGGGAAGTGGCTGACTATGAATATCCACAGGGTTGCCCAGGGGCTCCAAAAGGCAATGGAAGGGGAGCTACTCTGGGATAAAGTGGGCAGCCCCTGAGCCCCCAGTACGTGTTGTGGTGGGTCCTGGGCTGGGTGACCCCCATGCCAGGTTCCCCCCATGCTGGGAGCTGGGAGCTGCCCACCAGCAGCAGGTGGACACAGATGGTTTCCCCAAATAACATCCCTAGGGAGGCAAAAGTGGGAGAACTGGCAGGGGAGTGTCCTGAAGGGTGGCCTGGGGAAGCAGGGACAGGGAAAGCAGCCCCTGAGGGAGAAACCCCCAGCATCAGTGTTGGGGCAGAGGCAATGCAATGACACTCCCATGTGTCTTGCTCATCCCTGCTCCCTCTCCCCTCCCACCACAGCCAGGAACAAGAACATCCTCCCAGCACCCTCCAAACCTGAACACTGAATATGCCCCCCAGGCTGTGCCCCCCCTACTGCCAGCCCAGGCTGTGCCAGGCAACACATTTCAGACTGATTAGACACTGATTAATTTATTTCCCCCTGCTGACGTGTGTCAAGCTGCGTTCAGAGCCGGATTCAACTCCAGAGGCACCCAAGGAATGCAAGGAGCCACAGATAAACCCAGCCTCAGCCCTCAGCAACCAGGGCTGGGGGCCAGCAGCAGCCCCAGACCCACAGCAGTCCCAAAAGCAGGGCTGGGAACAGGTGTCATGAGCTGGTGCTCATGACTTTGCCGCCCAGCATCAACCACGCACATCTGGAGTACATCCCCTCCCTTCCCGCTGGTACCCGAGCACATCCAGCAGCCGCACCGAGCTGGCAGCGGCCGGTATTGCATTTGCAATCTTATTTATCTTCCAGAGGGAAAACACAGCTTTCCCTCCAAGAAAAATAAATTCAAAATGAATTCATTCTCAAGTTTTGCCAGTCCTGGGGAAGAGCTCAGCCCATTTCATCAGGGCAAACCTGCCCCCATAACTCCCGCAGGGGCCGGGAGGTGACAGCACGGCCAGCGGGGGCACAGCCACCCCAGCAGCGGCACAGCCACCCCAGCAGCACCCGCTTGAGCTCCTTCCAGAGCTGCTGAGAAAGCAAGGATGGCAAATATTATCCGAGCAATGGGAAAATCCTCGCCAGCAGGAGCCGGTGGCTTCATCAGAGGACTGTGAATTGCCTTGCTGATGATGTCCCCCCAGGAGGCCAGAGCAGCGGTGAGGGGCTCAGCACCCAGCCAGGGTGAGGGATGTGGGCCCCAGGGATGTGGGAGCGGCAACAGGTCAGGCAACAGCTTAGGGAAAATGAAGGGAGCGATCTCCAGGAGAGCCACATCCTGAGGAACAACCTCTGCATCCCAAACCTGGGACATTTGCAGGAGAAGTGACAGCCCATAAATAAATACACCAGCTCGGCTGGTGCTTCTCCAGGATGGGGATCGCTGGGCCACCATCAAATGTGGCTGGAGGACTCTGTGTCTCCCAGTTTGCAAGGAAAGTGAGCTCCAAACTCCTTCCCCCTTGGCGAGGGGCACCAGGACCTGCCTCACTTCACACCATTGAACCATTTCTCTTTCTGCCATCGCACGTGGAAAAACTCCCCAGGGGAGACCCCGTCCCACAGGCACCACTGGGGTCCCCAGCCCTGTCACAGCGTGGCCCACCCCAGGAGCAGCCACCTCCCTCCCTGCCCGGGGGGCTGCTCATTAGCAGAGCCATGTTTTTAATAATAAAATGTTCTGATTAGATTAGCAAGACTGACCTTTTCCAGATGGATGGGATGCTCGTACGGTGGCAGCGACAGGCGCCACGCAGGAGGGGAACACCCCGGCAGCTCAGCGACTCCTCCGCACGCCCAGCACGGGCTGTGCTGGCCAGGCAATTGCAGCAGCCAAAAAAAATCAGGTTGTGCTGTCTAAGCATCCCTTCCCTCACCCATCATCTGCCCAGGATGATGCCACATCCTGCTGACTACCTCTACAGCACGGGATGGAGCTGGGATGTGCTGCTGGAATGTTGGGGATGCTCTCCAGGGATCCCCGGCCGCATTGGTTTTTCCTTTTTTCCTCCTTTATAGGATGCAGAGAAGCTGGAAGAGGAACCTCAGCAGCCAGACATGGTGGAGTGATTTAAATAGCAGCACTTAAAAAAAACCCTCAGAATAGACAGGTTTCCAAAAATTGCTGAGCAATCCCCAGTCAGGGGGTTGCTGCCACCCTATACCCTGCCTCAGTTTCCTCCAGCGTGCACACACAGCCATATGCACACACAAAAGGATAGGTCTGGATTCCTGAATTCCCAGAACCAAGTCCTCCAACTGCTGCTCACCAAAATCATCGCTCAGAGGATTTCCATCGTGCAACCAATAGCATCCTTCATCCTTCTCCCTTTCCTCAACAACACCAAGAGGACAAAAGAGGTAGAAAAAAAGACAATTTCCCAGTGAAGTGTCCAACTTCACGCCGCTATGTCCCAGGACATCCTGCTGAGATTTAAGGTATTGGGGTTGGGGGAAGAGGGACTGGGCCCTGGGGTCATGCAAGGACACTATGGAGCCAAAAGGGGTGTCATTGCATGTCCCTCTTTTCTACAGCACCAAAGGTAAAACTTGAGCCAGGTTTAACCCAGCTCAGAGGTCGGACCCTGTCCTCTCACCTGCCTGCCAGGGCAAGGAAAGATCCTATTGTCCCTTCTCTGCTCCTGGATGGAGCCAGGGGTGCTCAGCTGCTCTGACCCCATCAGCATGGCCAGGGTGGGAGCTGTTAAACGAGCAAACACCAGGTGTATGTTCCCACTGTACATTTCCAGTGTATGTTCCTGGTTCGGGTGTTAGATGAGCAAACGTCGGGTGTGTGTTCCCGGTTCCACAGTGAGTTATGGCACATCTCCACCTGCTGGTCTGAGAGCCCCCGAGCTGGGAGATGCTCAGAGGAAGTGGAGATGGGGGTTGGTGTGTACCCCCCTGCCAGGGTTGGGGTGCACTGGCTGGAGACCCCAGCAGGGATGGAGCCAAGGACCATCTCCAGCATCATCCTTCACCACCAGCCCCACACCTGGGACTTGCCCGTGGTGGGAGCAAGCAACGGGATATATAGGAACAGTGGCACAGCCCCATCCCCATCAGCAGTGGGATGGAGGTACCAGGGCTGTGGGATCCAGTGCAGGACACCAAGCCTGCTCTGCATGCAGGGAGAGATGCTGAATAACCCCAGAAACCTGGACCACCGCACCCCTGGACCTCTGCCTCCGGGCAAGCACTGCTTTGGGAGAGAGGAAACTGAGGCACACTGCAGGGACAAGGCTCAGCAGGGAGCAGAGAGGAAATGCAGGAGCCCAGGCTCAGCCCCACGGACAGCACAAGTCCTTCCACAAACGGGTGGGTAAATCCCCCTGTGCCGCATCCCAACAGGTCCCATTACCTCCGCAGCACAGCTGTGCTGAGCAGACACCACCAGCATCCCCCACCGCCCCGCGGCCCAGGGCTCTGTGTGTCCATCCCTCCATCCATCCCGTGAGCCCTTCGGGCCACCCTGGGGCCATCCCACCCCGGAGATGCCAAAAAAAAAACCCTTTCTGGAAGCAGCTGATCTGGGGCCTCGGCCAAGCGGCTCCCAGGGCCGGCAGGGGAGCGCAGCAGGAGGGAGGCTGGCACGAAGGGCTGCTCTTAAATAAAAAACAAGGGAAAAGGGAATAAAATACTCCAAGCAAGAGAGCAGGGTGCTGCTTCACCGCCGGCTGACCCCGCTGCCAGCCCAAGCAATTTGTAAGAAACGCTGAAGAATTAGGAGCTCTCAGCCTCTTTTTCTGGCTCCCTCCGAGACCTTTATTTGTCCAGGAAAGGCCAAAGCAGCGGCAGCAAGGGCAGCTGCGCATCCTGAAAAGAGCCTAAAAACTCCTGGCAGAGGCTCCTCTCTCCACCGGCACAGGCATCCCCCCATGGCAGCACGGCCAGCCCTGGCACAGGCCACCCTCGCCCACTTCACCCCGGCATCGCTGCCACGGGGACCCCCAACCCACCGCACCCCCCAGCCCAGGGGCCACATTCTGCCCTGGCCTAAACCCAAGGCCTGACCCACCGGGCTTGTGGTGTCCCAGCAGCAACTGGGGGATCAGAAATGTCCAAGAGGGGATGGGGAGCGGGGGCGGGGGGCCCACATCCAGCCCCTGCACCAGAGGCCGTTCCTGATGGATCACTGCTTGCACAGGGATATTTCCCACAGCCGACAGCCGCCCTCGGCAGCACCGCTGACCCAGACAGTTGGATCTTATCCAGGCAAATTGGGGAGCGGGAGATCCCACTTCCACACAGGCTGCCAGCCCCCTGCCTGCAGACTCCTGACCTGGTGGTCCCAAAGAGGAGGGAAGCTCTGCCAGCAAATCCTGCCTGGGCAGCACTCCAGGAAACAATCAGTCTCAGGGTACAGGGGGGCAGCATCTGCCCCCCCAAAAGGATGCTACGTAAAGTTGTGGCATGACAGCCTGGAGATCTCTACTCCTCTGCCAGGGTCAGAATTTCCAGGGTGGAAACCCCCTGCCAGCTCCCTGCAATGCTCCCAACATGCCCCCTTCTCCTTACTTCACCACTGTGAGTGAGCAGCTCCCCAAGCTCCTCGAAGACTCTCAGGGGCTGCAGATGCCGACAAAGCCCTGCCCGAGCCCCAGAAGTGCCTTGGCCATGGGCTGCCGTTGCGACACGGAGCCAGGCACGGTCCAGGGATCCCCTCCAGTTCCTGGGGGGATCGTTTGAGCTGGGCAGCACAGTCCCCAGGACATTCCGAGACTGAGGCCAGAGCCAAGCTGGCAGGAGGGGTCTGGGTGACCCCCCCCACACTGCAAGCAGCTCCCCACTCTCTGCTTGGCCAAGCCGTCTGCCGGGGAAAGCGGCTTTGGCTGAGGCATCTGTGGGGCTTGGTTTTAAATCGAAAGCATCCATAGAAATCATTCATGGAAACCACATCCCTCGGGGTGCATGACCCCTCTTTGGCCTCGCTCGCCAATAAAAGCCCCCAGCAGCAGGTGCTGGCGTCCCCAGGGCTGTCACCAGGGCAGGCCAGGATGTCACCACAGCTCGGCCATGGCACGGCAGTGATTGGGATGCAACTCAGGGCAGGTGGGTGCAGGCAGAGGGGGCCCCAAACCCATAGGTGGGGGGATCAGAAAAAATGAGAGGGATGGCGGGGGCTGCACCCCCATCCCCTACATCCCAAAACGATGCCACCTCGGCAGAGCTTGCCCAGCAACTCAGAGCAGACTGGGAATGTGTCTGGGTGCGGGTCCGGGGGATAAGCGAGTGGATAATATCGGATAAAGCCCCTGATCCTCCCGCTAAAGCAGCTCTGCATTAAAGAGACAAGGGGCAGGGGGGCTGGGGAGGGAGGGGGGTGAAGCCCCCTCGCCCCATGTGTCCCCCTGCCACCCCGCTCCCTGCCCCGGCACACAACCCTCGGCAGGCGCTCGCAAACACAAGCTGTCATTTTATTAAGCCAAGAATAAACTCTAATCTTCACCCATTTCGCTGGGAGGGGGGGTGTCACAGAGAACCAAGGAAAGGGGGTGGCTGTGGGAGGGGGGGGTGCCAGCCGGGCACAGAGGGGCAGGGGCTGCCCC